>JAJQXH010000027.1:0-307500 GCA_022343465.1 Oscheius sp. G VE-2021 | reverse complement strand
AAAAAATTGATTTCACTTTCCCACCTAACAACAGTTTTCAGAAGGTTCAAATGTACGAGGAAATGAATAGGAGACGTCAGAACTTCTCTAAAAGGGTAAAAAAAGATTTGCTGATTTAATTTTTAAATTGACACATTTTAGGATATTGAAAAGTTGGTTCTTCTGTTGATGGGGTGGTCTTTGGTGGTTGTCACTTTTGTGAGTTTTTGCAAAACATTCTTATTATTTGAGAAACTTAAGGAGTTGTATATGCTGATAGGCTTAGGAAATATCAAAAAGACTGAGATCTTTCCGGAACTTCTTGGAGCATACAATGAGAAACCGTACATAGATGGCGAGTGGGATAGGTGGAGAGAGAGAGGGAGAGAGAAAGAAAGAGAGGGAGAGAGGGAGAAGAGGAGAGACAGAAAGATAGAAAGAGACTGAATCCACAATTCCAGCGATGAATGCCATCCTGCTTGCGCTGATCGCTTCATCAACATGCCACTTTTTCCACCTCATCCTCGCTGTCCGGGTCAGTTATTTTCTTTTGTTTTATTTAAAATGTGATATGTGAATTAGATATTTGTCGTTCAAAAAATCGCATAATATTTTAGTTATAATTTCAATTATAATTATAATACTGTAGCAAAAGTAATAAAAAATAAGAAATTTAAGTTTGTTCGGGAAATTGAGGATACTGGGAGGATACATAAATTTGTGAGTTCTAGGATAATCACACACTAATGTCAGCCCAATCAAAGCATTTTTAATTTAATGTCCAGGGGAACTTCGATCTTTTTAGACACCGCGTTTTAATGCAATTTTTAAGTCTAATTTCAAGTTTACAGGGTGTGAATCGTCTGCCTCAACTGATTCCTCTTGTCCGCGTCTGAGGGAAAACTTCCCTTCCTCCTCGGGGCTGCGACCCATCTGGGATTGCCTTCTGCTGCCAACCGTTGATTTTGTTCTTTTACTACTTTGTGTTGTACTCTCAAGCTCGAGCTGTACCCTTGTAGATTTTTGAGTCCCCGTGGAGTTGTTAATGTTTCTGGTGTTTAGTTAAGGTAGAGTTTCTGAAGTTCACCGACTGATATTGATATTGTTTTCTGAAAGTTTACCTCCCTTTTTTTCTGAAACCGCTTTTCCATCCCCTCGTCAACAGTTTCTAAAATTTGTAAGAAGAAATTTAAGTTTAGTTAAGGAAAACAAGCTAATTTGGTTAAAATCCAAATGGTTTATTTTTCTGTACCAATTTTGTCTCACTTACTCACTCACTCACTCCCATTATTTTGCAGAAATGGAAACCCTCACCTTTCCCATGGCTCAACTTCGAGTGTGGCGGAAACTAACCAATCTCCTCCATCTCATCGCAGTGAGATTTCTTAAAATCCCTTTTACAATGTTTTTTTTTCATTAAAGATCACTCTCGCCGGCTTGACATCATGTCACCAGTTGGCCCTCCTCTACACAATCTCCGACCAATCCGCCCTGTCCGAGATGTAAGCATTTCTTAAAAAAATTTTTTATTGTTGCTTTAACAGAAGAAAACTTATCTGGATCTCCGGATTCGCGTGTCTTCTGGCCATTGGAAACTTCTTCTTCTTCTTCCACTACATTCACAATGTATGCTTTTTACAACATAGTTTTATTTCTTTTTACTACAATTTTATTTCTTGAAAAACAATTTATTTCAGAGAATCAGACTGCTCAATGAAAATCGAGTAAACGGAGAGGAAAAAGTCGACACGGTTTTTGAATGTTTGAGATTCAATTCAACTTTAGATTCAGGTCTACGGACTGCGCATGCAAGTCGGTGGCTGCTGTTTGTTCCTGATCATTGCGGTAAAATGAAATCTTCAATGGAAACTCTTTATTTGTTTAGTGGGGCGAAATATCGAAATTTGTGGAAATTCATCCTTATTCAGATGTATTGGCTGGAGGAGTGACGCTGTACAGACATAGTGAGTTTGAGAGAGAGAGAGAGAGTATAGAAGGCAAACTTTTGAATTCAGTGATGATCTCCTCCATTATGTGCGCTCTGGTAGCATCGGGTTCGGAAACTGCAAAAGCGTTGGTCTCGCTTTGGGTTAGTTTATCATATTTTATTTGAAAAACTTTGGTTGTAAACAAATCTATTTTCTTTGTTTAAAATTCAAATTCGTTTTAATTACGTCTAATTGTTATTTATCCACACATAACACTTTTAACGTTCAAACAAAATGTTGCATCGATGAAAACAGTTTCTGTTTCAGTTCTATTGCAGGAGGGCACCTACTGCCATCCAGATGGTCTAGGTCCATCATCCCCTGGTCATCTGAAACCCATGAAGACTTCCTGACTTTTCTTCTCTCCTGTTGTTCTGTTTTCCCAAATAGTGTAGCTTTTCTTTCACTTCGAAGTTTCAATGAAATGCATACCTTGCCTTTCCCTTGAAAAATTTGTAATTTGTCCCCCCTCCAGTGGAAATGCTATGTAACCTAGCGATGACTTCTTCAAGAATACCCCTTTGTTGAGCCGTTGTTCTGTATATCAATCTTTCTTCATTTGTGAGTAGAATCATGAATACAGTCGTTCGTAGAATACATGATCTTAATGACTTTTTCTTACTGTAAACTACAGTTTGGAGATTTCCATATATTGTGATTGATCTATGACATTTAGTCTTTGGCTTTTCGCTTTTCCAACCTATTTACTCAAGAAACTGCGTTTTTACATTAAACTCGAAGCCTTTTTTTATAAAAAGAAAGGCGCGTAAACGTGTTAAATTGTCAAAGAATAACGAAAATTTGGGGCCCGGGCCTTTCAAACAAAAGAAAATGTTACCAAGCCCTGTTCTCACACTTGGCTGAATTGCGCATTTGAATTTTGCAATATCGATTTATAAACTTAACGATTTATGATGACGGCAGTTAGGGAGAATATAACTTCTGAAACTTTTCCTGATTGCAGATTGCTGATTTAATTTCATTCGCATGTCATGCACTCCCTCGTAATGTCTGATTCATCCCTCCGATCGGCCAGGTGCTCTTTGTGTGAACTATCCCCTAAACGGCGAACAAAGGGCTACTTGGCTGTTTTTCGCTTTCCTCAAAATTATCCTATATTTCAAACTTATTCCTATGATATTTATGAGTGAATGCGGCTGTTGAAAAAAACAGTTTGAAGTGAATTAACCGATATTAATTTTATAACATTATTGTTTATTCTAATCCTGCACTTTTTTTTCAAAAAAAAAAAAAAAAAAAAAAAAAAAAAAAAAAAAAAAAAAGTAAATGGTAAAGAAAATATTTAAACACTGGAAAAAAGCTAATTAAATTACAAACTATATTGAAATTTAAATTATTCTATTTGAATTCTTTTTTTCACCCGTACTTTAAAAAAAAATAAAACAATGTTTTTTAAAGGTTCCTTTTTTTATAATTTTTTTCAGCTATGGCAGATCCACAAATCTTTCCTATTCCCTTTATTTTACATTTCTTTATAGTAAGTTTATGTCCAAAAACATTATATTTTCTGACTTTCAGATCGTAGCTGCTCTCATAAATTTTATTCTAACTACTCTACATGTTACCAAATTTACTATTGAAAATATGTAAGAATTAAATTTAAAAAATTAAACTACACATTTAAAAAATTCCCCTAATTATTTTTCAGAAATTCCCCAGTCCTCGATCCGTGGAAATTTTCAATTGAAGTGATTTTTGTGGTTCATGCCAATTACTTTCTTATGAAACATGCGACTAAGGTAATTTTCAACATAATATATCAAATCCAATTAAAATTTTGTTTATTATTTAAATTTAAATAAATAACTTTTAAATTTTGAAACTTTAAACTAATTTTTTTACAAAAAAAATCTTTTGTAAACTTCAATTCTTTTTCAGGCTACGATGATGATCCTCACGCGTGCTCAATCATACCAGGACGTCACCATAAAAGTTTGTATTTTTTTCAAATTAATTTATACAAAAAATTATATTTAAAGAAAATTTTTAGTGGGTTATTTTAATGATTGGAACAACTGTTACGTGTCCTATTATATTTTTAAGCACAGTATGTTAAAACATTAAAAAAAACAACTTTGTGTTTTAGATCTTGGGCTGGTTTGAGAAATCTATGCGCTTTGAAACGATCTATATCGAAGGTAAAGGTTTTAAGCTCTGTGGTTACGGTAGGTTACTCAAATTAAAATTTTTAATAAAGTTAGACTTTTTGTTCCCAAATTTTATATTGATTGATTTCTTTTTTCAATAATTACCCAAAAAAACCAAAAAGTGTTCTGGAAGAATTTAAAAAAAATTAATTTTACAAATAATTTTTCAGTTTTCGCAACTATTTGTTTTTTTACCGTCTTAGTCTCCTTCATGGAATCAGTTTTCATAATAATCATCAATTTGGTTAGTAAATTTAGTTAATCGCCTAAAATTTTTCTGTGTTTCAGGAGACCATCCGCATAATAAGAACGGAGGGCCGGCCAGTTCTCGGAGTTTAGATTTTTAAGAAACAATTAGTTATGTCATTCACAAGTTTTATTATTCTTTTGGTTCGTTTTGTTGACTTTTATGTCTAAGGAATTGTTGAATTTCGAATGTTGTGCTTTCCCCTTGTTAAATAAATGTTTAGTTTTTTAAACCTGTTTTTCTCACTTTTACTCTTTAAAAAATGTGATTATATTTGTTTACGCTAAAATGAACCGCACTTCCTTTTATATAAATTTTAAACCGAAAAAAATAAAAGAAATCTATCAGTAGAAATCAATCAATCATCCGAATTAACAAAAAAACGCGAAACTGAATAGTTTTCGGTTTGATGGTTATTTAAAACGCTATTTTATTTTTTAAACATTATGTTCAAGCTAAAATTAAAAATATGTAAAAAATGAATGCGAATTTCCGTAGTTGTCAGCATTTTTTGAATTCACAATAGTTGAAAAAAATTAAAGCGAGTTTAAATTGTTTTATTGGATGAATGTTTTAACTTTAAAATGTGATATGTTAAAACAAGGTTTACGTTTTTGGATGATGTTAGCTTAATTTTCGTAAAATTTAATTGCTATAATTTTTTTGAAATTTGATTTGATGAAAATTTGATGATTATTGTCTCATATTGATTTTCATTTACCGTCGATGGTTACTTAAGTTTAAAAAAAAATTCATTTGTAGCAGCATTTGAATGTTTGAAGATTTTTTTGATGTTTTACCCCATTACATTGGCAAAAATATTAGTATTTGTAAAATAGGTGTATAACTTTTTAAATTTTCCGATTGAAATCAATGTTTCATGAAAAACAAACATTTCTGGAATTTCGAACACATTGGTGACAAATGTATTCTGCGTAAACTTGATAAATTCAGCGAAAACCAGGAAAATCGCCTGCAATACAAGAAATTTGGGCTTGTACAATATGCTCCATTTTTAAATTTTCACCTGTATTTTTCATGATAGCAAAATGTGTTAGAAGTCTGTTTTTTTAGAAAATGAAAAATTATGAAATACCTCTTGTCTACATTGTTTGCACCTGCATATCGGTTAGTTAGTGTTTTACTTTGAATAAATCATTTTTCAGCTAGTTTTTCGTTGGTTGAGTTTAATTCTCGCTGTTCTCAAAGAAGAAGGAAACAATGAATCGATTTTTTGAGTTGAAATTATATTTTTTTGATTTTATTAATTATATCAATTAATTAATTGAAATAGTCATTTGGAATGTTTTTAGATACTCGGCAAAGTCGAAATATATGCTGATTTCGGTTGAAAACTTTATTCTGTCTCAAGGAAGTTTTTGCTTTTGTTATATGATCCATTCGGGGAGGAGAGAGAGAAACAAAAAGAGAGAGAGAAAAAAAAAGAGAGAGAGAGAGAGAGAGAGAGAAACAGAGACAGAGAAAACATGAAAATCATATTTCAGTGTGCCTCAACCCATATTTCAAATGCGAAAAATGGCTCGCTTTCAGCAAAATGGGTCAGTTTACCAATTTAATTTTCATTTTGGTGTGTTTTTCAGAAAGTCATTCTCATGATTGTTTGGTCTACACTTTGGGAGATTTTCCTGATTATCGGCGTAGTTAAATTTTTAATTCTTCTATTTTTAAATATTTTAGGGCGATATAGTCTGTGAACAAATTGCTTTTCTGAAGAAAAATTATCCGGACTCTGAAGACGATAAACACTTCAATTTTTGTAAGTTGTTTGTAAATTTAAAAAGATTTTTCTAACTTTGCTGAAAATGTTAAATAAAATGTTATTTTCAGTACTTTGTTATTCGACGTTCTTTTCTGTGGTTTCTGCAATGTTTCATCCCAAGAAGCTTCAATATTTTGTCAGTGTGGTAAGATAAATTTTTAAATTCAAGATTAACTGCAACATTCAGAAAAAAGATGCTAAGGAAAAGAAGAAATAGAAACAAGAAACAAGAAAACATCGATATGATAACGAACAATAATCTAATTTTTTTGTTAATTTTAAAAAATATTAAAATTAGCTTATTTAAAAATTATTTTGCATTCGATTTGCAAAGTCCAATGTCCAAGTGCAGAATCCTCTCTCGCGGCGGTTGTTGAAAGGAATACGCATTCTGACTCAGCCCCGTTTTTCACCCTTTTTTCTCCGTCTGTGAAAATCGGCCGTGAGGAGAGAGAGGGGATACGTTTTTGATGAAACAATGAGGGGTCGCAACTTTCCTTGAACTAAAAAAGATGTATTTTCTTACCAATTTTCTTATTGATGTTCTATCGATCTTTTAAACAACATTTAAATCAGACTGTTTTGTGAATAATGAATCTGAACTGAAACGGCTAAAATTGAAAATCACCTTTTTGATTCATTAAAAGAAATGAGTTTATTATTGATTACTTACGTGGTGAAGTTACAATTTTATTTATTCAGTTTACAAAATGCTAAAAAAAGTTTATTTTTAATTTTCACTCGAAAGTTTCATAGAATTTTTGACATAAATCGAGACATTGTAAAGATGAGTTTCACTTGATTCAATCAATAATAATTTACTGTATTATTTAGCCAAATAAAAAAAAATAAAAATACGATTTATTTGAAAAAAGTGACATTCTCCGGGGGTCTAACTATTTTACACAGCAAGAGAAGGCGCAGTCTGAAATTATCATAAAATTAAATTTAGTTTTTAAATCTAACCTGGAAAGGAATAATCGAGCGACACTTCAGTTCTTCGTCGTAGGTCATCATGTATCCTCCAGTTGAAGAGGCAACAAGGGGGCGGTAGGCACCTAGATTATAATTTTTTTGTTTATATTTATTTTCTTACCAAAATCGGCTCCACTTCGAAGTTCTACAGCTCTTCCGTCGAACATTAGGGGAATCATGCTTTCACCCTCTTTAGAAGGAGTCATGTCGGGTAGAATCTGAAGAGATTATCAGAGTGAGAGAGAGAGACAGGGAGAGAAGATTTGAAAAAAAACATATTTCAGTTATTTTCCAAATCATCGGTGTAGTTACATTTTTTAAAATTTTGTTTTTTTAACATTTTTATAGCAACATAATCTGTAGAAAAAAATCACGTTAAAAAATACTAACCGGATAATGAAGAAAGTTCTTTTAGTTAGTTTTTTTTTAAAAGTTGTGACGCCAACATTTTTTTTTAGATTTTAACTTTTTTAAAGATGAAAATGAATTTTTTAGTACTTTTTTATTTGACCTTCTCCGCCATGTTTCATCCCAAAAAGCGTCAATATTTTGTCACTTTATTAACTTTTTTAATACATATAATTGACCTTTTACTTTTTTAGAAAAAAGAAATCTAAGAAAATGTAAAAAAGAAAACTCTGCGATAGAACATATCCTAAAGAGAAAAATTTTAAAAAAAAAACACATTTTTTTAACCATAAATTAATTTTAAGATTTTTGCATCGAATAGTAAAACCCAAATGTCCAAGTGCAGAATTCTCTCTCGCGGCGGTTGTTGAAAGGAATACGCGTTCTGACTCAACGCTGTTTTTCACCGTTTTTTCTCCGTCCGGGAAAATCGGCCGTGGAGAAAGAGGGAACACATTTTGGTGGTTGAGAGTTGGGGGTCGATTTTGGTTTTGTTATATTTGTTTTCTTTTTGAAATTTTAGAGAGAGAAAGAGGGAAATACAAACTTACATGGTTCCTCCTCCTATCCAATAAGTTGCTTCCAGCCTTCTCCTTTGAGTTGGATTCAAACTGCCTCGAAATGAAACCATGGGATTCCTTAGAAACACCCGGTTCCATTTTCTGGGCATATTTGACTCCAGTCGTCTAAAGATACCATGAATTGGCAATTTCTCTAATTTACCTGTGATCGTAAATTACCAAAGTTATCTTTGCTTTGAACTCTGGATCCCATTGCTAGGAGAGGAATCACAGTTTCGGTCGTTCGGTCCTAAAGTTTTTTATTAAATTTCTAAATAAAAAACTAACGTCGTCAGTTTCGTAAGTGTGGTTGTCGATGACGTTGTCGACGTTGCTCCTCCTTGCTCCGAAGGGAAGCATCTTCGATCGGTTGGCACAGCTTCGAGGGTCAGACCAGAGTGGGAGGACGGTTTCTGACTCAACTGCTCCCTGAAATCTTGATTTTTCACAAGCCAATTTTTATTCTTTTCTTTTTTCTTTATTTTTGTTTTGTTTAAATCCTAGTACTTTTCTGAATGAGCGAAATGTTTCGTGACCGTAATGAAACATTAGCATGATGTAGTAAAAGTCCAAAAGGTAACATTTAAATTATCTCCATTTATTTTAAACGGGACCCAAACACTTAAGCTCAGGGTGAAAAAACAAAGCATTACAATAGGATTGTTTAAATCTTCAAGTAAATCGCTAAACTTAATTTTTAATTTTAAAAAAATTTAAATTTCACAAACTTAAATGTTTTTAATCGGTAATTTTACGCGCCAACAAGAAACACAGTTTGTTGCAAATGTTGTTTTCTGCAGAAATATATAAATGTTTAATTTTAATTTTTTTTTGAAAAGTCGACCAAAATCATGAAAATTATAGAGTAATGGAGATTTTTTGAAGTGAAAGTTAATTAAATTCATTTAAAATGCCAATTACATTTTGGCTTACCCTTACACATTTAAAATGCCTTAAAAACTTAATTTCTAGTTATATAACATTTAATCATGTCAAAATTTTAAGAATTTTGCCAATTTTTTTTCAATTTTACTTGAAAGTTTCACAATTATTTTATCGTTTGTTTAAAATGCTAAGGACTAATTCATGTTGTATTGATTAAAAATAAAAATTTGTACTCAAAAATTTTAAAGCTTTGGTTTTCAACACTTTAATGGTTTAGAAATACTAAAGGCATTGCCCGATTTTATATAAATGTAATAGTAAAAAAGAATTAAAAGAAAAGAGTTAATTAAATTTTAATACCATTGAAGAAGTGAAGTTACAATTATATAAATTAATTTACTAATAGATTTTCTTTTAATTTTTTACTTAGAGGTTTCATAGGGTCAAGTTTGACGCGCCAAAGTTATTTTGTTGGTGCAAAATTCAGAGAGAGTGTGTGAGAGGAAGACAGAAAAAGAAAATAAGCCAAACCTGTTTCAGAGGCTTCTCTCCCTCGTCAACCTTGATATTCGCATTTCTCTTAGTTCCAAAGGCTCCCATTCCCTCCTGTGTCATAATGGCCGGTGTTTGTTCCCAAGGAATGACGAATGGAATGAAGACGTCACTAGAACATTGAATTTCTTCTAGTTTTATCCAAAACATTCAAGTCAGCTTCTTCAGATAACTCACATGTGCCTCGGCTTCTTAGCATATCTGATACTCGGTGGAATCCTCTCTTCCTTGTTTCTCTCAGCCAAAGTCTTCTCCTTCGGAGGCATAGGAATCGCCTCTTCAGGTTCCTTTGGAGGTGGAATCCACTGAGGTTTCCAAGGAATCGTGGCATCTGTATCCACATCTGGGTTTTCTGAAACATTCATTTGATTAGAAATCTTTGGCTCACCTGGTCCTTCAGGTTCTTCTTTGTCTTCTTCTGGGACTTCTTCATCCTCTTCCTCTTCTGGTTCTTCCTCGTCTTCAGGCTCTCCTTCGTCTTCTGGCTCCTCCTCATCTTCTGGCTCCTCTTCATCATCCACAGGCTCAACCTCTTTAGGTTTCTTCTTCAGCGGGAAGGTTGCATCAGTTTCCGGTTCTTCGTCTTCCGGCTTGAGCTTCGGAATCGGCTTCTTAGCTGCTGGTTTCTTAGGCAGAGCAATTGTTGCATCTGCCTCCGGTTCATCATCCTCAGGCTTCAGCTTAGGCACAGGCTTCTTGACAGGCTCCTTGTCTCCAGGCTTCTTCGGGTCCTTCAGACTCAACTTCGGAGGAGGCTTCTTCTTCGGCTCTCCCTCCGCCGGCTCTTCAGAATCAGGTTTTTTCGGTTTTTTGGTAACCGGTTTCTTCGGTAGAGGGAAAGTTCCGTCAGTTTCCGGCTCTTCGTCATCTGGCTTCAATTTAGGCACAGGCTTCTTTCCAACAGGTGCCTTAGCATCCGGTTTCTTAGGGTCTTTAAGGTTAAGCTTAGGCTTTGGCTTTTCTTTAGGTTCCCCTTCCGCCGGTTCTTCTGAATCCGGCTTGATTGGTTTCTTCTTGGGCAAAGGAATGGTTGCATCAGTTTCTGGTTCATCATCCTCTGGCTTCAATTTAGGCACAGGCTTCTTTGCAGCCGGTTTCTTGGGAAGCTCCTTGTCTCCAGGTTTCTTCGGATCTTTCAGGTTCAACTTAGGCGTAGGCTTCTTCTTCGGATCCCCTTCAGCTGGTTCTTCGCTGTCCGGAACAGTTGGTTTCTTCTTTGGCAGAGGGAGAGTTGCATCTGCCTCCGGTTCGTCATCGTCATCCTGAGGTTTCAGTTTCGGCACTGGCTTCTTAGCCACTGGTTTCTTTGGATCAACCTTATCATCAGGTTTCGCAGGATATGGCTTCTTCGGATCTTTCAGGTTCAACTTAGGCGCAGGCTTCTTTTTAGGATCTCCTTCAGCAGGCTCGTCAGAATCAGGAACAGTTGGTTTCTTCTTGGGTAGAGGGATCGTAGCATCCATTTCCGGTTCGTCATCTTCAGGCTTCAGCTTCGGAACCGGCTTCTTTGGATCCTTCAGATTCAATTTCGGTGGTGGCTTCTTCTTTGGATCTCCCTCTGCAGGCTCTTCGGAATCAGGCTTAGTCGGTTTTTTAGCTGTTGGGGCAACTGGTTTCTTAGGAAGAGGGATAGTAGCGTCAGTGTCCGGCTCATCTTCATCATCTTGAGGCTTCAGCTTCGGAATCGGTTTCTTAGCCGCTGGAGCAGCTGGTTTCTTTGGGTCATCTTTAGCAGGAGCCTTCGGATCCTTCAACTTCAATCCAGGGGCTGGCTTCTTCTTTGCCGGGTCTCCCTCAGCTGGTTCATCTGAATCGGGTTTCTTTGCAGCTGGCTTGGCCACTGGTTTCTTGGGCAGAGGAATTGTAGCATCAGTTTCTGGTTCATCATCATCCTGTGGTTTCAGTTTTGGAACTGGCTTTTTCGCTGTAGGAGCCGCCGCTTTCTTCGGTACATCCTTTGTAGGAACGTTGGGGTCTTTGAGATTTAACCCAGGAGCTGGTTTCTTTTTCGTCGGGTCTTCCTCAGCTGGTTCATCTGAATCGGGCTTCTTCGCAGCTGGGTTGGCCACTGGTTTCTTGGGCAGAGGAATAGTTGCATCAGCTTCCGGTTCATCATCATCACCCTGAGGTTTCAACTTCGGAATTGGCTTTTTAGCTGCTGGAGCTGGTTTCTTCGGTTCATCCTTAGCAGGAACCTTGGGGTCTTTCAGATTGAGTCCAGGAGTAGGCTTCTTCTTTGCAGGATCACCTTCGGCCGGCATTTCAGAATCCGGTTTCTTTGGAGCAGGCTTGGCAGCTGGCTTCTTAGGAAGTGGGATGCTAGCATCAGCCTCCGGTTCATCTTCTTGAGGCTTCAGTTTGGGAACCACTTTCTTCGGGTCTGGCTTGGCCGCAGCTGCAGGCTTCTTTGGTTCCTCAGGCTTTTTGGGATCTTTGAGGTTTAGCTTGGGCGGTGGCTTTTTAGCCGGAGGTCCAATATCATCTGCTGGTTCTTCGTCATCATCGTCTTCAAATGAAACATCCGAAACCTCTTCCTCGTCATCATCCGGTGGAGGTTTCCCAGCTGGATTCTTCTTAGGCAGCGGGATTGTTGCGTCAGTCTCAGGCTCATCATCCTGAGGTTTCAACTTTGGTACTGCCTTTGCTGGAGGCCCAGCTGGTTTTGCTGGTGTTGGCTTAGCCGCAGCAGTTGGCTTCTTTGGCTCTTCCTTCTTCGGATCTTTCAGGTTCAACTTCGGCGGGGGTTTCTTCGCAGGCCCTCCGACATCATCCGCAGGCAGTTCTTCATCCCCTGCTTTGGGTTTAGCAGCTGGTAACTTCTTCGGCAACGGAAAAGTTGCATCAGCCTCCGGTTCGTCATCTTGAGGTTTCAGTTTAGGTACAACCTTTTTCGGGTCAGCGGGCTTAGCTGGAGTGGCTGGTTTTGCAGGAGCCGCGGCCTTAGGGTCCTTCAAATTCAGCTTGGGTGCGGGTTTCTTCGGAGGCTCTCCCATGTCTTCAGGTTCCAATTCTTTATCTTCATCCAGGGGTTTCTTCGGAGCAACTTTCTTTGGGTCCGGCTTAGCTGCAGTTGCAGGTTTCTTTGGTTCCTCAGGTTTTTTCGGATTTTTCAGGTTTAATTTGGGAGTGGGCTTCTTCACAGGCTCTCCTAAGTCTTCAGGTTCCAACTCTTCATCGTCTCCGAGCGGTTTCTTCGGAGCAACCTTGGCAGGGGACGGTTTGGCTGCGACTGGAGAAGTTGGTTTAGTGGCAGCTGGCTTTGCAGGAGTGGCAGCCGGCTTGGAGGGAGCCGCAGCCGCTTTTGCAGGTGCAGAAACAGGCTTCGCCTCGGCCGGCTTAACCGGATCTTTCAAATTCAGCTTCGGCGTTGGTTTCTTCGCCGGCCCTCCAACATCATCAGCCGGAAGTTCCTTGTCTCCCGGCTTAGGCGCCGCCTTCTTCGGAATCAAAGGAAACGTTGCCTCTGCTTCAGGCTCCTCATCTTGAGGCTTCAACTTAGGAATAGCTTTTCCAGCAGGAACTGCTGGTTTCACAGCCGTTGGCTTTGCCTCCGTGGCAGGTTTCTTCGGTTCCTCCTTCTTCGGATCCTTCAGATTCAGCTTTGGTGTGGGCTTCTTTGCAGGCCCTCCGACATCATCAGCTGGCAATTCCTTGTCTCCAGGCTTTGGTTTCGCCACAGGCGGAGCTTTCTTCGGCAGAGAGAAAGTGGCATCAGTTTCTGGTTCGTCATCTTGTGGTTTCAGTTTAGGTACCACCTTTTTCGGATCAGGCTTAGCTGGAGTGGCTGGTTTTGCAGGAGCCGCGGCTTTAGGTTCCTTCAAGTTTAGCTTGGGTGCTGGTTTCTTGACATGCTCTCCTAAGTCTTCAGGTTCCAATTCTTCATCTTCATCGAGTGGTTTCTTGGGAGCAACCTTGGCCGGAGTTGGTTTGGCAGGAGCAGGAGCTGGCTTGGCGGCAGGGGTAGCAGGCTTGACAGGAGGTACCGCCGGTTTGGCAGCAGTCCCAGCCGGTTTGGCGGGTATCGCAGCAGGCTTGGCAGCTGGTTTTGGTGTCTCCTTAGGATCCTTCAAGTTCAGCCTCGGCGTTGGCTTCTTTCCTCCGGGTCCACTAAAATCTTCAGCCGGGATTTCTTCATCCCCCGCTGGTTTCTTAGGTGTGGCAGCTGGCTTGGCAGGAGTTGTAGGTTTTGCAGAAGTCGCGGCCGGTTTTGCAGAGGCAGATGGCTTGGCAGCAGCCGGAACAGCAGTCTTCGGGTCCTTCAGATTCAGCTTCGGTGCTGGCTTCTTAACTGCTGGTAGTTCTTCATCTTCTGGAGGCCTCTTCACCGCTGGTTTTGGTGTTGGAACGCTGGGCTTTGCAGGAGCTGCTGCAGGTTTAGATGGAGTTGTGCCTGGCTTAGCAGCTGCCGACTTCTCTGGCGTTGCTCCAGCCTTTCCCGGTGTTCCCGCTGGTTTCGCAGCTGTTTTTGGTGCATCCTTCAAGTTCAGCTTAGGAGCTGGCTTCTTAGCTGGTCCGCCAATCTCTTCCACCGGTACTTCTTCTTCAGAAGGCTTCTTAGCAGTTGGTTTACTTAGAGGAACTTTAGGCTCTACTTTAGCAGCTGGCTTAGGTTCAACCTTAGCCGCTGGCTTAGCTGCAGCTGGTGCTGGTTTCTTCGGCAAGGAGAAGGTAGCTTCAGCTTCTGGTTCTTCCTCCTGTGGCTTCAGTTTTGGCACCGACTTCTTTGGGTCAATCTTGGCTGCTGGTTTTTCAGGTACTTTTGGAGCCGGCTTCGCAGGAGTGGCTGCTGGTTTTGCAGCTGGCTTCTGTGCCTCCTTGGGATCTTTAAGATTCAGCTTAGGTGCTGGTTTCTTCGCAGGTACATCTAAATCTTCACAAGGTACCTCCTCGTCTTCAGGCTCCGATCTCTTCGTTTCCGGTTTCTTGGGCAAAGAAAACGTCGCCTCAGCTTCTGGCTCCTCTTGCTTCAACTTAGGAATAGGCTTCTTCGGTTCGGATTCTTTTAGTTTCAATTTGGGATCCGGCTTCTTCGCTGCGGGACCCACGTCTTCGGCCTCCAGCTCGTCTTCATCTTCAGGTGGCAGTTTCTTCTTCAAATCTGGCTTCTCTTTAGGGGCTGGTTCTTTGAATTTCAGTGATGGTTCTGGTTTCCTCGGAGGCTCCGGTTCATCCACTGCGTCCACATCCATTTCTTCATCCGAGTACTCCTCATCTGAATATTCCTCGTCAGAGTACTCCTCATCTGACATGTCTTCTTCCTGAAAACATTGATACACTCGTCGCCAAAGCTATAATTTAGGTTTTTGACTAACATTCTTAAGTAAATAAAACAGTGGAGTAATATGACGAAACGCATTGGCTTCTTTTCTTCCTTTAAAGCATTGCAGTAAAACTAATAAGGCATTTTCGTTGACTTTTACAACTCAACTGTTTGAAGGATGTGCATAATATTGATTGCTAACAATAAACTGGATAATTTGCCAATTTGTCGAAACATTGCACCACCGAAAATGTTCATAATTTTACTTTTAGATAAAATGGGTTCTTAATTTCTCCTAAGAAAATCTGTTTTTTTTCTTTACCAGTTGAACAGATTTTGCAACACAATTCAACCGTTTTAAAGTTGTATTTTAAATTTTCGGCCAGATTATTGTCAAGCGAACAGATCAGCTTTAAACTATAGAAATCTTAAGTGAACCATGGAAACAGTGGGGTGTTATGACAAAAGCGATCCCTTTTGGTTTTTAAAGCCATGTAGTGTTCACGATTTTTGCATAGTTGTCGTTTGCAACATCACTCTAATGTTTTAAAAATGTGTTTCACCAAGAAACAGTGCGTCAAAAAACAGCATTAATTAAGTTTTTTTAAGGAAAACAAATTAGAAACTAAGCTTTTTAATTCGACTGCAAAGGGCATAGTTATGTTTAGTCTTCATTAATTTTCAATCTTTCAATATAATTCCGCTGTTTTATCTTTGAATTTTCAAAGTTTTACAGTTTACCGTTATTCTATTCTAATTATTTTTTTAACTCACCTTTACAGCAGATGGTGGAGGCAACCGTACTGGAAGGGCAAAAACTGCATTTGTAACTGGAGTCTCGGGCTCATCTTGCGAAGGAATTCGAAGTTTTGGAAATTTCGAAGTCTGAAATCTCATTTTAATGCTAAAAATTGTTAAAACCCCACTTCAGCCTTCGGTGGAAGAGTGAAAGTCGCCTTGGTTTCCGGAGTCTTCGGAGTCTTTGGACTTTTTGGCTGCTTCAGTTTCGGATATTGGGGAACCACAGGTACCTGAAATTGTGATCATTTAATCATTTAATTTAAACACTAAAAGATTGAACAAAATTAAAGTACTGTAGAGTATTTACATCGTCATCGTCGTCTTCGAAAGATACATCCGAAACTTCTTCGTCGTCATCGTCAAATGAGACATCGTCCACGCTTTCCTAAATAAATTACTTTATAATATATTCTATTTTTTAGTTTTCCTTTTACAATTTATCTTTTTTTTTAAAGAATTAACAAATATTACTTTGTTTGGCATTTTGCATTACTCTTTGATTGATATACACAAAACTGTCAAAAATTAAAATTTTGAAAGTTGTATTATTGAATTTGTTAATTTTGCTGTTAATGGATCTACATATTTGTTGAACTGTAGAAATATGATTGTATTGAATTGGAGTGATGCTGCACAGACAAATATTGTAAAATTTAGAAAAACAACTACATTATTAAAATTGTCTTTTTTTAAATGCATTTCGAAATATTATTAAACCTCCCTTGTTAAATAAGTGTAAAATGTTCTTTAATCGATTGATTTAACTTTTTAAAATAGATTTTTCAAAAAAGTTCAAATACTGTCTCACAGTTCTACTGTTCTTTGTTTAATGTTATCAAAATGTAAAAATTAAACGATACACCTGTTAAAACCTGTTTTTTAAAATGTTTTGTTTTTAAAAAAAGCAAAATGAAAATTTTGTGTTCCGAAACCCAATTTAATTGAAAATACGAAAGTGTCATCTTCGAAACAAATTATTTGGGAATTAAATTTTTAGCTTTCTTCGAAACTCAATATTGAATTATGTTTGCGTTAAAGTGAGTTTTCTTTCATTAGCTGAATTTTGTACGGAGTAAAATATTTTAGGGACTAATTTTACTAATCTATAAGACAGATTGAGAATAGTTTATTGTGAACACTATACTCAAATAAATAAAAGTCGAACAAAAAATTGTTTTAGGGGTTTGTGAGGTGTTTGAATTTCGAGATTTTGCTCCAACCACAAAAATGTTTCACCCCCAAATTAAGGCTTTTGATGTTTTACTTAAATCGGTTTCTTCACTTCATTCATCTTTTAAAAATCCATTTTGTTCTCTAATCCCCCTGTGGTAAGTGCAGCTGATACCCGTCGCCACCCCCGTTCGGTTTAAAACGCGTCAGTCACACGCGGAGGACAAATGCCTGAGATCGATGGGCCGGATCAAAGGAACCAGTCAATATGCCCACTAGTCTGGCTTCAAAATGAGGAAGATTATAGTCTTCTGTGTGAATCAGAAGATATTTAAAAGTTTATTTTTCCAAAGTTAAGGTTTCGAAAAAGGCAGTAAAAATGTTCTGGATCTAAAATTTGAAGAGTTCTTCCTTAGACAAAAATGTCAAGCCCAAAGAAATGATTTTAATTTTCTGATTTTCTATATATTTTTATATGTTCAGTATAAATTCCAATTTTTCAATTGTAATAAAATATTTACACGACAAAATTTATTTTATATGTTTTAGACCATTTCAATGTTTAACCTAAGAATTAACACAACCAATTTTTAGGAAATGGTGGTAACAACATGCAAAATTCACAAACTCAAAAAAGCACAAATAAGATAAATCACAAATGCACTAAAAAGTTATACTGACTTGATTAGCAAAAGGAAAGTGCGAAAAGTTTAGTTTGTCATACAATTTCATGAATGTGACAATGTCTAAAATAATTTTTATGAAACTATATTTTTAAAAGAAGCTTTCAAATTGACTTTTTAAGCAAGTCTCAAAGGTTCGCCTTATAAAGTGTTTAAAATTGTATATTTCTAAAATTGCGGTTTAGAAAAAGGCGGGAAAATGTTCTAGATCGATAAATAGAATATTTCTTCCTTAAAAACTCAAAAATGAACCGTCAAGCCCGTAGAAATAGTGCGCTTTAATTCAATTAAGTATAAACTTCAATTTTTTATTTGTAGTAAAATCGTAGCACGGAATTGTTTTTCTAATTTCCACCATTTCAATGTTTTCGCTAATAGTTAAAAGGAACAGCTTTTGAAAGTTGCGGTGAGGTGACCAGAAAGCAATCTATTTTCTTGAAATATTACAGTAACAAAAAGCAAAAAGATAATGCAAACAATTATTCAGTTTTTAGCAAATTTCAACTTAATTGCCAAATTTGAACAGGCTAAAAAACTAGCTTTTTAAACTCTAAGATGTCAATGTTTCATTAACTAATTTGCCGCTAAAATTACAATTTTTAACATTATTAACCACTCGTAAGACGAAAAGTATCTAAAATCCGCATGTGCCAAACATAGGTGAATTTTTAAAAAAAACCTCGTTTAGCCGAATATTACATAATTTTGGTAAAACAATTTTGCTAAGGTTGTGGTTAGTTCCATACTCGTGTTCTAACCATTCAATGTCAATGTTTCAGTTGATAATATTAAAAATGTAAAAAAATACAAACACCTTGACTTTTAAAGAAATAATGATTATCCTGAATAATACGCGTTGTTGGTGAAAACAAATAAAACAATCAAAATTGTAAGCTTACAAATTAAATTATGACTAAATCCTTTTTGTAACAATGCATTATTTTATTAAAACTACTTACAGAAAAGGGAAATCAAATTAAAATGAAAATCAAAACCAACATCTTCATCGTCCGACATTGTCGCACACTTTTTTACACATTCAAGAAACGTAGATTTAAAAAAAATTACAATTACAACACGACAAATTAAAATGAAGCAAAGTTGTAGAAAATCTGAGAAAAAAATGAAGAAAAGTCCTAGTTTTGGATTTTTTTTAAACTTGCTCAATTGCTTCACTTTTTTTGCGAAAACAAGTGCGGTTACGATTGTGCAGTTACTGATTGCTTCTTTTTAAAAAAATCAATTATCTAAAGATTTCTAAAAACGATTTTGTTAAATTTTTTAAATTTTTTTGCTCAAATGTTTCAAAATGTCGAAAAACTTTTCAAGATATTCTTTATCTGCTCTCGAAAAAACTCATTTATCTAAGAAAATTTAGATTTTTGTTATTCATGCATTAAAAATGTCCTTTGTATAATTTTAATATTTATGAAAACCGGGAGATTTTTAACGAAATTCGGATGATTTATAGAAATAACAGTGATCATAATTTTAATGTTACAATTTTTGAAAAAAACTAAATGTTTGATTGTCAAGGGTTGTAACAATAAATATTCTTCTGTTTTCGATAGAATTGATAGAAAATAATTGAAATAATTGCAAATAAATTAAAAAAATTGAAATGGAAATGGAAACCAGCCTCATCGTCCGACATCGCCGCTGGCACCCTTTACACTGCCTGAGGCGAGGAGAGAAAAACACTCGGCGTGTCTTGTTGTCGGCAGAGTTCTGCTGTTTATAATCCACGTGAAACTTACGCACAGCTGTCCAAGGAAATGTGGTTTCCGGAGGGGTTTGTTTGTTTAACTTTGAAAAGTTCAAAAGTTTTTGAAAATTTTGGTTATGTCAGCGTTCTTTTAATTTTCAAAGTCCATTTTTTTCGAAATCTATTTTCCCTTATTTGAAATAATAGAAAGACAAGGATATTTATGTCAGATGATAATAAATGCCCATCCGTATTCTACATAAAATGGTTAAAACAACTGCAAGTTTGACTTTTTTGTCAGCGAATTTTTAAAATCATGGTTTCTAATTCACATAAAATTTACAAATTTCATTAGTAAGGTTTTAATTTTCTTTCATTTGATAATTGCTATATGTAGAGTGGAATGTTTCATAATCATCCACAAAGAATTGCTAGTGAGCTTTGTTAGTTCGTCTGTGTCCATTTTTTCAACCTAAAAAAATGTTCTTCTCAAACTAGAAAAAATGCCATTCTAAAACTTTTTTTCTGTTTTGTATTTCACCGGTAAAGAAACACAGGAAAAATCGTTTGAGATACAAAACAATTGTAAGTTTCACTTTGATTGGTATGGCGGTTGCACAATTTTAAAAAAACAGATCTTCATGGCGAGTTTTCCATTTGAGTTTTTTTTAAAAATATTTTTTGAGTCTTCCAAACGTATGAATTCCAAATTTGTATATTTCTTTCACAATCTCTGCCAGAACTTTGGACTTTTGAGTTTGAGTTCGTTTCGTAACTCAGGAACTGATGTCCTCATTTCAGCGAGCTGAAACCGATTATGATTGAAATGTTGTCCTAAAATATTAGTCTTTTTGAAAATTTAAAATGTACTTTTTTGTTGGTTTAAGTTGGTAAAATCTGGTTACAACAAAAATAAAAATAAAAGCATGCAGAAATTACATTTATGGCAATTCGCTCCCGAAACAAAATCAACCCTTTTTCATCGCAAACAAAATATTGTTTTCTTAATTACACATTATTGATTAATATATTACTTTGCACAGGTTAATGAATAAATCACTGTGCATGAATAATAATATCAATATGTGTTTTTCTATTTATGAAAATGGTGTAGATTTGAATGTTTCATAAAAGTTCAAAAACAATTGCTACTTGGGTATAGTTAATTCATCTGTGTCTTCAGAATAAAATCAGTTAAGTTTGTCGAGCTAGTAATGTACAACATTTTTATAATTTTAAATTCGGTATATATTGAAAATAATTGCGTGCGTTAACCAATGTTTAAGTCACTGTGTAATGCAATATTCGTTTAGTAAGTCCTATTTCAGAAAATAAACATGAAAACGCAAAACACTTTCAGTTTTAAAAACACATCAATTTTCTTGTTGCAGATTTGCCAAAGTTGCCTTTTTCAAACTTTTTTTTACTGTATAAATTAAACAATAAAAACAATTTGAAGTTTAAAATATTCTAACCAGCCGAATGTTCCACAAGTTCACCAAAACATTTGTAAGTTTCACTTTGTTCAGTACGAAAGTTACACATAAAAAACAAAAACAATCAAGATTTCTTCATGGCGTCTATCATATCCCTGAGATCTCTGCTCATTTCGATGAGAAGTGCTGTTGAATCCACCCGTTGTTTTCTTTCTTCGGCGCATTCTTTTACAATTTCCGTCAATTTTGACTCCAATTCCAGAACTTTCGAAGTTTTTAGCTTCAGTTCGTTCCGTAGGTCAGGAACCGTCATTTCCCGAACTGCAGTCACTTCGGCGAGCTGAAATCGATGACAATTAAAATAGTATGCTACCACATGAGCCATCTAAACCTAGCTAACTAAACGTTTTATTTCTTTTTCTTACTTTTTGTCTTTGCATAAAGTCTTTAAAAAAAAGAAGTAAAATGATGTTTATTCAAATTGAAAATGTAAGTTTATTGCATTTCGGTTTCTGAACAATTGATAAATAGATTCATTTTCTGAAAACAATTTTCTGTTCAAGTGACTATCCCACCTAAAATTTTTCAGGGAATTTTGTTTTCTTTAATTTCGTGGAATGAATCACTAAGTATCATTTTCACTCCTCTCATATTATTGTATTATGCAATTTTCCGGCTGCGTTTCAAATGTACTAAAACAATGGCTTTGAAATATTATTACTGCCTTGTTTTGAATCATTTTTTTTATTTTTGAATTATCTTTCTCAAATAGTTGCATATCCTATTTTATAAATCTGGTGTTTTCCTGAGCACCTCGTATAAAGGTTTCAGGGACATAAAATTTCAGTGACAATAAGTGGAAAACAAAAATTAGTTGAATGTTTTGATTTTCTGGTTTAACAGTTCGTGTTTTTCACAAGTGATGCTTCCACTTTGTTCTCTTTTGCAAAAAGAAATAAAAACCCAAATAGATAGAGTATCCTACTAAGACTATTGGCTATCTCACATAAATAATTTAAAATATAATTTTAAAAAATTTTTTAAAATTACTTTGATTTACCTTTTTTACTATTTTCCTTCTCAAGCTATTCACTGCTTATTCTAGTTTAGAATTTCGCTGTTTTCATTTCTCGTGCATTGGCTGCGTATTCTACGTAAACAATACCTGATTCGGCGAGTTTTTTATTTCAATTTTTCGGAAATCAAGACAAACCTGTCGTTTCAAAGCGTTTATGTTACTCCTCGCCGTTTCCAACTGAATATCCTTCTCAACCATATGATACTCAGTTTGGTCTACTTGTTGCGCATTTTCCTTAGCTCCTAAAAATTTGATTTTATCCATTTTAATAAAAAACCACCTTCTCTCAAAATATCCAGGCTCATTTGGATATTCTCTTTTTTCTCTTTCAGTTTTTCAATTTTTGCTTTGAGTTCTGTTACCAAGGCCTTCCAGTTTTCCCTTTCTTTGTCCTTCATCTTGCTTGATTTCTGAAAATCAATTTTAATCATTGAAATTTTAGATTTAAAAAATTGAAAACCAAAGAAAATTGAATTTACCGTTTGAGATTCGTACAATTTTTTGTTATCCAGGGTGAGTTGATCTAGCATTTCGGTAAGACGATCCGAATGATCGGACTTTCTCTTGACTTCTGATCTGAAAACCGAAATTTTGAATTTAAACTTAGAAATGGTTTTCCAAATAAAAACATTTTATACGACAAGTAATAATTACGTTTTTAATAATTATAATCGTTAGCTTATATTTTCTGGCGCAGTATTTTCTTAAAACTATTTTTAAACGATCCAAGTTTCAATTGAAATTTTCAGTGAGTAAAAAATAATTTTTTTAATAAAACTTGGTACACTCTAGTGCTTAATCTTAAAATCCTCATTTTAAAACCGCTTACTTTATGAAAATTAAAAGAAATATTTTTTTTTCAAAAAACTGACTTTGTAAAAAAACATTAACTTAAAACTTTTTGGTTGTATGTTTCATCTTGGTCATAAAACAAAAGCATAGAGACAACTCCTAGTGATAACAACCAAAAACCAAATTGCTTTTTGCTATTCATTCTTTTTGATAAATCAATCTTGAAAAAAACCCCACTTCAAGAAATCGATTTCATTCTGCATCCTGGTGAGAGTAATACCGTACTCCTTCTCCCGGTCGTCATGAACCCGCTTCACTTTCTCGATTTTGTTAGTTGTGGTTCTTTGGGCATGCTGCAGTTCTGTTTCTACACTGGAAAAAGATATGTTTTAAAATAATAAATTAGATCTTTAAATTTCAAACTGACGTTTCAACTTGAATTCGCTTCAGATGACGTAGCTGGGATTCAAGGGAGGCCACCTCAGTTTTCAGTCCGCTGGACTCTCGACAGCTCTCTTCGTAGCGTTTCTGAAAATTAAGAAAATATTTTATCAGTGAAACATTTAAAAAATGATAATTTAAATATACTTTTTAAAATTTCAATTTTGCAATGACAGGTTAAATTAAATGGGAACAAATATAGTGTTTAAACGTGGTTTTTAATGTATGTGTGAAAAAATAGACCAAATTCAAAAAATCATGCTTTTTCCATAAATGGATTTTTACAGCCGATTTTTTCATCAATAATAGGTTTTCAATGTTTCAAAATTTCAATTAAATTGTTACGAAAAGATAGAAAATATCTTAAAAGTATAACAGCAACCCACTTTCAAATCTTGAAGCTCCTTCATCTTTGCTTCTACATCCCACCGTAAGAAGTTATTTTCGTGCGATATACTAGCAATCTGAATTACTTATACCACTTTCTAGAAGACCAGTTACCTTCGCCTCATTTCCGCTCAATTTCTGACGAAGTTGTCCATTTTCGGCACGAATATTAGCCGCTGAATCAGAAATTGTCTTCACATTTTGCCTAAAAGAGAATTTTTAAAATTGAAAACTGCGAAAGTTACTTGTAAAGTGCCTCCAAAGATTGCAATCTGCTGGTTTCATCTACTTCATTTTGCCTGATCCATCTGAGAAGATCGTCACAAACAGCAGCTAGACTGGTAGACTTGGTCTGAAAGTGAGTGAGTGAGTGAGTGAATGTGAACGTGTGCACGTGTGTAAATTAAAAAAAGCTAAAAAAAAAGAACCTGCAAGTGCCTATAATCAGCCTTCATTTTGCTCTGAGCCGCTGCTTCTCCTTCTTTCTCCCATTTCTCCTTCTCCAAGTCATTTTCTTTTTGTAACAACTGAAAAACAATTTGCATTTTATAAACTTTAATAATTTACCTGGACTTTCAAAATCTCAACTCTTTTTTGCAATTCTCGTATTTGTGACCTATTTATACTCGAATCAGTAAGAGAGGAAATATCGGGAACTGTCGTGGTGCTAGATTTGTCAGTTCCTGTGGAAAGCGATTCAGAAATTGAACTCATGTTTCAAAATGAAGAAAAAATGCTGAAAATTGATTTTAAAATTACTGAAAACAGATTCAATAATTACAAGCAATAATCAATTGAATTTGGAAGAAGCCGAAGGATACTACTTTGCAAAAATTGCGTTTCCTTTCCAAAATTGCCAAAACATTGAAATGCACAAAAAACCAAAATTCAATCAATTCTTATTTTAAATTGTTTTTGGTTAAAAATTGATAAAAAATCGAAGAAAAAGACAAAAAAGGCGCAGGATAGAATTGTGCAGTCGGTCAGCTGTGCGTCGGGTGCTAATTTGAATTTCCCGCCGCGGTGACCCCCAAATGCGGCCTCGCCAGGTGTCTTTTCGGCGCCAAAACGCGACCGAATTAAGACTAATTTCCTTGCAATTAGTCACAGTGCGTAATTCCACCCTTAATTCTAAGAAAAATCTTAAAATTTTAATTGTATTAATGATTTTTTTAACACAAAATACACATAATTTACACTTTGGGAAAAATGTAACTCTCACTGCCATACCATCATTTGATTTTAGTGAAGTAATTGAAAAATTTATCGAAAGTCACATTTCACCGAAAATTCAGTTTACGAAAAATGTATATCTTTTTGCTGAATTTGACCATTTAAATTTTATTTTATAACACAATACATGGAAAAATAACATTATCTAAAATGTGCAAATTTTAATGATAAAAAATTGTAATTTAATATAGCCAATCAATCAATTTAAACAATCGTTTAAAAAATGTTTTTTGGGATTTCAAAAATACGAAACACGCATTATATTCTAATTAAAGGTAATCTTGAATGAAATCAAAAAAATCTTTAAAAAAATATATACATTACGCCCAATGTTTACATAATGTTGATTTTAAACACATTTGTTTTTTTCGGTTATAAAATTCATCTAAAAAGAAAGTACGTTCAATTTTCGCAACAAAAAAATTCATAACATTTTTAAAAGTGTAAAAGTGAAAAAAAGCAATTGAATCACAAAAAATACTGCAAAAAAGTTTTATTCAGCTCAAAACAACGATGCAAACAATTTTTTTGAAAAAAAAAAAGATGTTTTGCATGAGTTTGTGAGCTTCACAATTCCAGCCACTCGAATTTCACACGAATATCTTCTTCTTCCTCCTCAGTGAGGTCTTTTTCAATTCCATAGACCTCTCTCATCTGCTCAAGCGTTCTTCCATTTGCCATATTGGCTACTTTCTGGGTGACAATGTCGATGATCCCTTGGATATCCAGGTAGTTGGCTCCCTGAAAGAGATAGTTGAGTGTGTGTATGTGAGAATGTGAGTACGTGTGCGTGCCCGTGTGTGTATGTGTCTGTGCGTGTCACTTACCAAAAGCAAAGCCAAAAGCTCATCATTAGGAATATCGAGGTACTTTTCCTCCTGCTTCGTCATCCAAATCCTGGGACACTCTTCAGGGCCCTTCCGCTTATAAGTCTTTCCACGGTTGATGGTGCACCATTGCATAATCTAAATTCTTTATGTTGAAAACGAATTGATTCAATTTAAATCAAAATAAAACTTTGAAAGAAAGAAAAATACCTTTCTGAGAGTTTTTCCATCGACCTGACCGACAGGAAGGGCCTCTTCTAGGTTGGGATCCTCCATATCGTCGAGGCCTAAGTTCTGAAAAACATTTTATTATTTTGATTGTAAAACAGTTAGTTTTGTAAAGTTTAAAAATATGTATTTCCAAGTAAAAATAAGTTGATTTCGCAGTGATTTACTGGTAACTTTAACAATTGCCTGTATCTATGTTAACCTATGAAATGTTTCACTAGAACATTGGAATAGTGTGACAAAAAAGACTGCAAAACTTGGCAAGCTATATTTACTGACACTGAAAGTGAAGCTAATTGTTTCTGAAAAATTACCTCAAACATGTCCTTGATGATAACGCTCTGGAAAGCCACATCTTGATCAACGGTGATGATGACGTCATCGGCTGATTGAAGCTTAATTTTCAGCTTCTTCTTCTGAATATCGGCTGATTGAATCTTCAGCTTCGACATCTTTTTCTCAATGCCAGAAGGGACAACAACCATTTTTCTGAATGTAAATTTATTAAAAACAATAAAAAAGGATTTTAAAATAAAATTATTAAACTTAATATTGAAAGCAAAACAAACATTTTTGAAAAAAGGAGGAGCAGGAAGGTAGTTAGAATGAAGTGAAATGAAATGAAAAAGTAGGGTGTAAAAAAGCAGACATCGCTTTTTTATCTATCGCTTTTTTAAAATTTCACTGAAAAAAAGCGTTCCCGCGATTTGAAATTTAAAAAAAGCCAATCGATTTTGGACAACCGCTTCGATTTAAAAGCGATTGTTTTCGAATTATGGAATTTTCTTGTTTTTTCCACATCATCATACTGTTTCAGTGATGCTTTTTTTTAGTTGAACGTTGCTATATTCAATAGGCAACTGAAAATGTGATTTTAATGGCAAGTTAACAATTTTATAATATTAAAATTTTTCATTGTGGCTTTTTATTTTATTTAAAGTTTTGCGTAACCATTTAGAAACTAGTCGTCCAATCTTTTTTTCATATTTATTTTGAACCACCAAAACTGGAACAAACAATTTAAATACAAATTAAAGTTTTGTGTTTTATTTAAATAAAAAAGGTTTTTCGTTTTCATTTAGATAAAAGCTCATATAGATGGATATTTTCATTTAGTTTTTGAAAAAAAAATTATGTTCTCAATTCATACTCTGAATAACTTTTGTTGAGTAAATTATAATAACATTAAAATATTTTTTTGAATTCAGACTTACTAATTTAACAATTTAAACAGCAAAATTGAAAATGAAAACCGTTCAGTTTGAAATGATTTTTGAAATTTTTTGTTAAAAAATAAAACAGAAAAAAAGACGTGTAAATACATATAGCAAACTACAAAATGTACATTTATTGAATAAAAATGTGCTTTCTTCACTGAAGATACAGACTTCTTTTTGTCTCTTCACTCCGCTGTTAACTGAAAAAATTTGAATTTTATAAGCACAAAAATGTTTTACATAGAAGAAAGTGCCAGCAACAGGTGTTCCCATCCTTCTTCCGGTCTCTGTTCTCAGGAATTCGGCGGCCGATCGATATTTGGCATGTAAATCTACAGTAACCGAAATGTAGAGTCTCGTCAGGGGTTCGACTGTTTTGAAAACGAGGACCACCCATAGTTTTCTGACTGAAATTTTTAAATTTAATTTGCAAATGAAACTGAAAATATACATTCTTTGTTCTTCGCAGGTCGGGTAGGATTTTCAATGTTTGAGGCGGGATCAGCTCGGAAGACCTTTTTGTAGATGAAACCTCCATCTGCAATTGGCTCTTCAAGATTCACCAATTTTCCGGATTTTGAGGGTCTGAAACATAGATTCAATTTTTAGATAAATTAGTTTTTTTCATTTAAATTTAAATACCATTCATATTTATGAAAAACATTAAAGTTGTCATTTTTTTTTCATTAAAAAATAAAAAAAACTAATGTAAGATCAAATTATTAACGATTTTTTCAACTGCTGCTGTTCTTGATACTGCTGCACCTAAAACTCTTTTACTTAACGGTCTTGGTGAAACATGCAAAATATTGATGTTTCAATTTATATATTTTTAAAATTTATATATATTTTAAATTAAAATTATAACAGCTTTGAATAAAAACGTAAAATGAAATAAAAATCCTTTTAAAAGCTTGATACATAAAGTTAATTTAAAAAATTACTCTTTCCAAGAGTTTTTTCTCTCTTAGTAAATGTGCTGATGCCTGTAAAACATCAAAACAACAAATTGTATTTGCTCTTCATGCATGAATTAATAAAGTGGTGAAACACCAAAGCGCAAATTTTTTGCGCAAGATTAAAAACAGGTTTATTTTTTAAAGTTTGAATTTTTAATGTTTACCCTTAACATCAAGTAATCGCAATTTGCCCCGAATTAATAAAATAATGAAATCATGAATCAACGAAGTGCCAAACAAACTACTATTTCACTTTTTCACCACAATTGATCAATTGAAAAAAGGAATTTTACCTGTCATAATATAACTGCATTGTTTCTGTCGCTGAAAGTGGATCTGCAATTTAAATTATTTCAGTTTAATTTTTTAAATTTACCAAACATCATCACATGGAGGTAACTGCCATGAGCCTGTTCAGAAGGCAATTTCACTGCTTTTAGGTAAGCTGGCTCCAGAAGACGGAAAGGCGAAAGAACGAAATGATCTCCTATTCTGATCTCAGGAGCATGCATTGTGGCAGAAGTGTGGACGTTCAAAGTTACCTTAAATTTTATAAATTACTAAGTATTTTAATTTTAATTTTTTTGAAACTGAAATTTACATATTCAATTCCAGAAATTGGAGGATTTGGTACGATTCGAGGGGTGAGTTTGATTTCACTGAAAAAGGGTGTTTCAATTTAAATTTCAAAATTAAAAACCTGAAGACGGTTCCGAAACTGTAAAGAGTTGAAGTTTTGCAGCAGAGGGAGCGTCCATCCGGAGGAAGAAGATGACCATTGGCTGCTTCAACGCACTGAAATGTTTTAAATAGTTTTTGGCCTTTTTTTTATCTATGCCAATTTAACATGTTTTAATTTTGCCACATTATTTCAATGTTTTACAAATACACTTGGCGTTTCACTTAAAACTAACTGTAAGCCAAATCATCCAAAGTACCCAATATCGGCTTCTATATTTTTTTTCGTTTCAATGAAGATTAAAAAAACATTTTTGATATAGTTTTACAGTGTTTTTTAACTTTTTTTTTTTAAATTTATATAATTAGCTTACTGTACATTAGTTGAATATTTCCTTTCTATCATAACTATCTACCGACAATCGACTTAAAGTCGTACTCTTAATAATTATAAAACGATTTTTTGAAATTTCTTTTAATTAAACGGTTCCTTGAAAATAAAATTAAAACGAACCTTGTATTCAAAGGGACAGATGTTAACAATAGTCGGATCACAGAGCAATAGGTGAGGTAATCCAAATGGAATCGCTCCACCAGGGCAGACTGAAATTTGTTGATTAGATAATAAAAAAATTTAAATTAGACTTTTTAATCCATGAATGTATCTTACGAGGAGAGAAAAACAAATTAGAGAATACCTGGTTTTACTTGTTCCTGTTCGAGCTTGTCAATTTCTGTGGAGTCCTGAATATGTTTTTTTAAATAAAATGAAATTCAAATCTACTTGGATAATATCACTACAGCATTTAAATTTTCCGTCTCCGGCCGTTGCACAAAAGGGGTTTCTACCTGTGCAGGTGAAGAAGTTGTTTGGTTGACAGGCCACTCCTTTATCTGGAATTTAATTATTTGGTTATATTAAAAATCTTAGTAGAGAAAATTTCAAATATTGTCCAAGTGAGTGAGTGGGCATGACTGACATTTCTAAGCTTCCAAACGTATAAACTCTCACCTTCAGAATATTCTGAACACTGTGCAATCGAGGGAACATATGTCAGTTCAGTAGACTGCCAACCCGAGGAACAATCTAAATATTGATAAAAATATTCAAATTTTCACAATTTAAAGTACCTGGCCTTTGCGGAGGAGGAATAGCCGGTTGACCGTCAGATAATTCCAAGGTGACAATTAAAATTGTTAAAATCAACGGATTCTTCATGGCGGACACCTAAATTTATAGATATTTGATAATTTGATATCTATGTTGTAACTTTTTTTGTAAAGTTGTAAGAAGAAAATGAAAATTAGGTGTTATTATTAAAATTACAATCATTTTGTATTTTTTGACATAAATGAAACACGAACTTTTTAAGGGCTTGTCAGTGTTTCAAATATTTCTTAAGAAAAGTGTTTTAAGAGCAAGTACGATTAATTCATCGAAAGGTCAGAAAATATCAAACATAATTTTATTTAGAGAAATATAAAACCAATTCAAAAATCTTAGTAGAGAAAATTTCAAATATAAATTCTTGATTTATATTAATAAAATTTAAAGTAAAATTAAATTCTTAGTAAACAAAAGGAGTGAATAGTGTGGCCGCAGAGGCGTGAGTACCGTCGGATGGCCGTTGTTTGTGGCTTTTTGCGCCGTCACGATAATCCCTCGATCATGCTTGATGACCGGCCGACTATTTGGTTCTGATCGCCACGGCCGCTAACCCGTCAAAGCCAACAACGCCGCAGTTTTCTGATCTTCCAGACTTCACGGCTTCACAATAGGAACAGGTTCGTTTAACCAAAATTCCGCTTTTAATCAATTAAAAACCTTCTTTTATATTCAAACAATCTACAAAACGCTGTAGAAAATGAGGATAAAATAAAAGAAGCACATCTAAGGTGTTTAAATACATTAAACATCTTATCTTTAGAAATTGTAATTTAAAATGATTTTCAGAATGTTCCTCCTTTACTTACTCATATCACTTTTTGTGATCTCCGAAGGAGGCCGAAGACAAAAAGACGAGGACTATGAAGACAGTAAGTTAATTTGTATTATTAATTAATTACTTATTTAATAACACAATTTAGTTTGTCCTTTTCCTTGGCAGACCCACGAACAGAACATCCTTCCTTCTTATGCTCAATGCGATCAGTTCAAAGATGAAGGTGAGGTATTTTTCAAATTGGTTAATTTAAAACTAATTAAGGAATTTTAGTTTTTTTTCTTCTAAAATTCTGTTTTCAGGAGTCCGTTGCTCTCCCCATGACCCAATTGAATGCACTGGAAGGAATCCAATGTGCGTCTTCTCAAAAGTGACAAATGACTATCGCTGTTGCTCAGATGTCCCGCAGGATCTGAGTAATCCACCAGGAATTCCGGAACAAGTGAAACCGAGTAAGATTGTTTAAAGCCAAGACACAAAAAAATCCAAATAGAAAAAAAAGTTTAATGTGAAATTTTCAAAAACAATAATTTGGTCATAACTCCACTATTTCACCTGTGAGCACAGTTTTTCCAAAGTTTTCATTTGAACCATTCATTTATCATCCCTCGCTAGCAATGTTATATTTATATTTTTCCAGTTTGTCCTTACGGCGCCTCTTCCTATGATATACCCTCGGTGATGTTGTGTGATCCAACTGAAGATGACTCGTGTCCAGAAGATTACGCTTGTGAGCAGGTAAATTGAAAAAAATAAACAAAAATAATGTTTTTATTACCGAGAAAAGCCGCAAAATTATACAAAAGAATTTTTAGCCTAGACATTTATAAAAAAATTCACAACAATTTCTTCTTGATTTCCAGAAACCTCAGGCTGACCCGTTTTCCCAAAATCTACGGTCCGGCCCGCAAATTCTTTAATTCATTTGACAATATTAAAAAAAAACAGGTTTTCCGAGTTTTATTTTACATTTTTAATTTTTTTTTATTTTAGTTTTTTTTCTACCTTCTAATGTTTCAAAACTTCTGTAAAGAAAATTTATGAGTTGATCAACGTTGATTTTTGAAGAAATTTAAAAAAAAAACATTAAAAATCTTGACGCATTGAAAATTAAAACTTTTAATGCTAATCGAAAGTTTTGTAGAACGCTGAACATAAGAAATGTCAACTTCAGAATTAAAACAGTGAAACATTTGTAAAAATGAACACATTGCATTCACATGTTTTACTAAACATTAAAAGTTTTACAAAAAAACATATTTTAAAATGTTTTACGCTTTACACTTTACATTTTAATTTTTGTTAACAAAGGGCACTACAAAAAAAACTACAAAAAATTTCAACGATTTTCTTATACAAAGTTTTCAACACATTTTAAATTTAGGCCGTAAATCACCAGATGTTAACAACCTACAACATGCACCTCTGTTGTAAGTCATCTACTCTCGACACTTTTGAAAATGGTAAATTAAAACTTTATTTTATAATTTTGAATAAATTTGTAGTGTTTTACGAAACAAAGGTAGGAATAAACAAAATGTCGTCGAATTTGTCTATGCCCGTTTTCTACGTTACTTCGCTATCTCCTTCAATTATTCCACTGGCGCCTGAAAGTGGAATAGATTATGTGAGTTAAAATTGATTTTTAAATACTACTCATTCAAGTTTAATTTAACAAAAAAGAAAAACAACATTTTAGGTTGTTCTAAACGAATATATTCCAAGTAAGGGACCAATGCCGGAAGTCCGCACGGGAGATCATTTTTCTATGTTACCGCACCGTTTCAGAGAACCAGTGACTCTTCAAAAGGTTTTAAAAGGCGTTTGATTTACCACAAAAACATAAATTAGGTTGCTCTTCTTCGCCAGCTGATGCCTAATGAATTCATCCACGTGCTGGTTCTTTACAGTAAGTTTCATTTGTTTAAAAACCAGAAAGTTAAAAACCCGCTACGCGGGTTTTTACTTTCTGGGGAAGGCGGCCTTCGGCCGCCTCTGAGCTCTTCCGCTGCTTAGATGGGCGGCCTTCTTCCGCTTGATTGGGCGGCCTTCGGCCGCTTCAATGGACGGCGTTCAGCCGTTTAGATTGGCGGCCTTGGGCCTTCAATGGACGGCCTTCGGCCGTTTAGATGGGCGGCCCTTGGCCGCTTGAAAGGGCGGCCTTTGACCGCTGGATTGGACGGCCTTCGGCCGCCTGAATTAGGCCCAGAAGTATCCAATGTACCCCATGGAAATTTTGAGGCTCATGCTAATTTAAGGCCTTTCCACCGCTTGACCGGTCTCTTTCCTTGGAAATGCGACTAGTCAAAAGTTTGCCTAAAACGTTGCGCTGCTAACAAAGTCACCAACTGCCCAATGTTTAAAAGGATTGCCATTGTAATGTATTTGAGAATGGTTTTTTTTTGAAAAACTCTGAATTTCCATATTTCAAGGCTTTTGGGGCACCTAAGTATGTTAATTTAAGAATCGTTAAAAAAGAAGAAATTTAAATTAATAAAAAACTGTTTCCTAAATGTTTTTTTTTCAAAATCTGAGTTTTAAATTTTTAACGTTATTCGAAAGTTTCGGCAATTTTGTAGAATGGGACGTGTTTTGCGATTCACAATTATTCAACTGTTCCTCAAAATTTGAATGTTTCACGAACAACAACACAAATTGGAGCTTTAAAGCCATTGTTTTAAGGTGACTAACTACACACACTAGTTTTACTCATTTATTTACCATTTTTTAAATATTTTTTATAACTGAAAACATTTTTTGGTAAACCAATTTGGTTTAAAATAAATTATTCTTTAAAAGTTATTTTTAAAGCTTTCTGCAAACAGCTGTAGTTCAAACGATTCCATCATCAAACGTTTTCTCAATTCCAGTTAAGAGCCATCTCCTTTCAGATTTGGCTACGAATGTTGGTGAAACATTGAGCTTATCATTCATTGTGTTGTAAAAACAAGCCTTACGAAATTTAGATTTTATTCTTTTTATCGCTTGTTTAAAATTCTCTGCCTTTTAATGTTTCAAGACTTTTTTAAAGAAAATTCAGACAGTCGATCAATGTTAACTTCTGGCCGGATTAAACAAATATTTGAAAAAAAAAAACTTTACGCATCGAAATCTAACATTTCAACATTTATCGAAAGTTTCAACAATTTGTGAAACACGATTTTTCTTGAAAAGTAAAAAAATAGTACCCTGTAGGTGCATTCAAGAAGGATAAGTACATCTAGCAACGATTGTTCCAGCAAGTACAAAAATACTTTAAAACATCTCAATTAATAAAAAAAATTTTTATGTTTCTACGTTAATCGAAAGTTTCAACAATTTGTGAAATTCGACTTGATTTGCGACCCACAATGATTCCATTGTTGTTCCAAAAAGTGAATATATCTAGCAAAAAACGGAAATTACTGCTTTAAATTGGTTTTAATTAAAACGCAATGTTTGAGAAACCCGAATTGAGAAACCCGAACCAGATTTTTTCAAAGTGCTTCGATTGGTCTGAAAATTGGTATGTAAACAACATCTTAGACATGACGAAAATAACACGGAAACTCGATTATCGATTTTGGGTCGATTATCGAAAATATGCTTTGTCGCTGCAAATTAAGCTGCAATGGAGAATTTCAGTGAACAATCAGCTTCAGATGTAATTTTATCTCCAAAAATACCAAAAAATCTCGGATTTTGGTAAAACTTCTTGATTTTCACAGTCAAAAGAGACTTTCTACATTAATTGGAATGTTTTACAATTTATTCTACGTTAAGATTATAATATTTGCTTAAGGTTCAAAACGATTTTATTCGAAAAGGTCATTATTTTCACATTAAGGTCATGAATTCCAACTTTTTAAGTTAATATTTTTTGTATTTGGTTATTTCCACTTTCTTATTTTGAAAAAAGCCTATATGAAATGAAAACTCTGTGTCATTCTAATTGCATTCACAATCTGCGATTTATTTCCCATGGCTGATTACTGCTGACGAAAAGATAAAATGATAACAACTTTCTGAAACATCGAAAAATGGTAAAAACAACAAAGTGTGATTTTGAATTTTAAATATAATTTTAAAAAAATATTATTATACTAAAGGCTCTTTTTACCAACCAATGTTAGTCAAATATATTTTAAGGTGCTCATTTGTAAAACTGAACAAAAAGGCTTTGCTGTGACCCTACGGTTCCGCAGTAACATTTGTTGAGTAAAGACAAACTTTTATACGTACCACTAATTAAATGAATAAGTCAAACTTGAATTTTCCAAATTAAAATTAGTGCAAGGTTTATATTATTTTGATGATTACACTAACGTGATTACAATTAGAAGTAAAAAGAATAAGCCTATATGAAACTCAATAAGAAAGTCCTTCTCATTTCATTCTAAGGGCTCTTTTTAAAAACAAAAAATTGGTTTAATATATTTTCTGAGATGATACCTAGAAACAAGTCGATAAAGTCTTAACAAGTGTAAATAGCAAGTTTGAAAATTTCTATGACGGTCATTTTAACTCATCCGTTTCTTTATAAGAAAATATTTGTCTGTTAATTTACGAATAATCAGTTTTTTCGCAATTTGGCGTGACAGTAGCTTGTAAGCTCGTTTCACAAACTGACAGTTCTTGGTTCGGTTTCCTTCGTATGCCAAGATTTTTGCAGAAGACTTTTTTGAGTTGTTTTTTTAAAACACCGTCGTAAAGTTAGTTGTATGATTTTGTTGGTTTTAATAATATTGAAAAGGAGACTAACGGTTCCTTTAATAACCCCCTTTTTCGAAAATTCACCTAATTGAATCTTACGCAGGGGCCGAGCGATTTAACAGCCGTTGTCTTCTAAATGGGCGAATAAATGAAAACCATTATTATGCTAGCAACCATTAGAAAATAAAAATTGGCTGTTAAAAGTGGTGAAATGTTAAGGCAACGATGTAAGCTTTGCGAAAAATCAGTTTTTCTTCTGAAATTCAATTTTCAGATCCACATGGAAACCCAGAAGCCATGCATTTCTACTACAATCGTCCCACTTCGTTGTCAATGGAAGTAAATCTGAGTGTTCCGGCCTGGGACGAAGGGGTCTTCTTCAGAAACATCAACAGAGTCCTCACCATTCAGAATGACAAGATTTCTACAAAACAAAGTGAGAATTGCATTTATGAACTTTTTTTATTTTGTGAAAAAAATTACTTAATTATTTTCAATTGCAAATTTCAAAACTATAAAAAATACATTTTACTATTTAAAGTTTTTTAACTTCATTCAGTTCGAAAACTCTACGTCGTCTTAGTTTTCAAGACAAAAGTGCGTCTGACCAGAAGACATCCCCAGTTTCATCAGGTTAGCCAGTTTTTCAAATTTACTAAGTCAAATTGAAGGACCTCCATGCAAATTACACCTCATTTACGGAGTTTCTGGAATCTGAGACTGGAAAGTTTATTGGAAAACCACTGGCTGGCAGTTTCTTCTATGTAATTCATTTATTTAAAAATTAATTTTGAAACTGATTTTTCAGATCACGAAGTAACTTTGCATTGAGAAAGGAGTGAGATTGTAGTTTCCATGAAACCGACTGAGTGTTCCCCTCTTCCATTGTTCTTCGTATTTCCAGATAATTAAAATAATTGAATAAAATTCGAAAAAATTGTTATGAAAAAAACTAGAGTGCCATTGAATGGTCGTCGTTTGCGGCTTTCAGCCGTCAAATTCCGTCTTTAAACCCTTCATTTTAACCCCTGAGTGATCGACACTGGCTGCACCCTGTGGCCTGCATTCAACTTAGTTTTGAGATGGAAAACAAAAACATAGGTTAATTTTCAACGCTGATTCTACAGGTACCCTCGGATTTGGAAAATCTCAAGTTTTGTGATGTTGCCAGTTAGGGCCCTTAATGAAGCCTAATCGGAAAACTAAAAGTTTTACAGTTTTGCGAAATACCTTTAAACCTTTCTTTTGGACCCTTTAATTGAGTGTCGTGGCCTCTCCCGTGTTCTTTTTGAAAGTGAAGCTTCCGTGGCCCTATCTATGGTGGCATTCTGTGGCGCCGTCTGCCGCGGCTGTGACCTGTATTCAAACTGCTCCCACACGCTTGGTTTTAAATTTGAAAAAAAAAGTTGTAAACACAAGCTTAGTTTAATTTTAATGCTGATTCTAACGGTATCCTCGGATTTATAAAATCTCAAGTTTGAAGCCGTCAACGGGCCTTTCATGAAGTACTTATAGAAAAACTAATGAATTTACTAGATTCCTCGCTAAATTCTTCCACATATGCAGCAGACAGCGACCGTGATGCAATCACATGCGAATTGAAACGCGCAACGTAACACGCCGGAACGACTCAAAATAAGGAAACGAACACAAGAACCGCGGCGCGCGCCGCAGTGTGCGACCGGCTGCAGAAGGAATACGCGACACAAATTAACGGGAAACCGGAAGCAACCACCTGCTGAACGCTATATGCAAAACATCATGCGCAGGAATCTTACGCAGCCGGAACACACGTGGCACACACACACACACACACACACACACACACACAAGCAACTCAGAAACATACAAACACGGGATGACACAAGAAGACATACCGTGCCGTCCCCAATATTATCGAGCATGCCCAGTCAATAACAAATACGCGACGCGAAGTGACGCGTAACCGCGAGGCAACCACCTGCGAAATGTTATACGCAAAGTTATCCAGAAAGCGACCGTGACGCAACCACCCGCGGAGCGCAACGCACGAAGTAATACGCCGGAACACACGTGGCGCATGATATCCACGTCGCAGTACCACCTGCGGAACAAGTCACGGATCACGCTACGGGGACCGCGACGCAACCTCACATGTCACATGCCACACACGTCGCATTCGCAACACGTATCATCACGTGAAAGCCAACGGGGTGTAATTCAACCCGTACACGACGACAAAATAGGCACAAAACCCAACACCGGATGTTTTGGGTGTTGGACAAGAATACACGAAACATCTTTTAAAAATTAAAGACGGATGGCGGGCGTCGCATTCTTTAATCGTTCGGCGTGGTAGGCTGAGAGCAGCAGCATCGGAAGACACCTGAAAACATTGAAATATCATAGAACATTCATATGTGTGAAAAAGAGAACTTTAAAAGTAGTTGGGTGGTTTGGTTTTCTGACACTATAAAAAGAGAACAATAAAGGATCTGCAACGTGCAAAAACTACTTTTATTTTGCGAGTACTGTAAAAAGAGAACAATATATATGAATATGACACACAAGCCAAACCTTCAATTTACTATAGCTGAAAAACTACCAAACCACCTCTGCCTTGAGTAGTTGATAAAATACTTTTCCTTTGTTTTATATTACAATTATAAAAAAATTTGTAATATGGGCAGTCAGCGAAGAAAAATGTCACTTTACATGTTGCGAATGCGTTTGTATATATACCCCTCGCCCATTGATCTGGCAATTGAAATGGGCATGGTTATGCTAATGCATCCTGCGTCTCCTCATGTTGTGTGTTCTCTTGCAAGTTAGATGTGCAGGTTGCAGTATAGTCATTGCCAAAATGAAATCGGCGGGGAACTTTTTGCATATTAATTAGAATATCTAAATCTCCTCATTCAACATTGTCTCTCGCACTGAGTGTCTCATTTCCGCTGCACTAAGGGTCATTTTGGGATGATTCCAGCTTGGCGAAAGCTATAATAAGGCCATTTTAGTAGTCGTGGTAGGCGGGCAGCGACTATAGCTAAAAATCATATATGTTGGTTGGAGACTTCCAAAAACCTTACGTAAACACTGTATGTAATATTACAAAAGCTAGGTCTAGTGGGGTTCATGGTATTACTTAAACAATAATTAGGTAATAATTATCAAATTACTTAACATAGAAAAGGTTACTTGACCTGCTTTTTGGTTATTAAAAACTGCTTTTTGGTAACTAAAGACCGCTTGACCTAATTAAAATCCGCTTGTAAAAACTTGACACACCTTTGCCAAGTAAAGGTAAGTGTGGCAAGCCTTACCAGCACCAAAATGCATTCAGGTTTTCAACTATAGTTTGGTTATCATACCAAATTATAACTGCGCAAACAAGAAGACAAAGGTGGTTTGGTAGTTTTTCAGCTATAGCAAATTGAAGGTTTGGCTTGTGTGTCATTATATTGTTCTCTTTTTACAGTACTCGCAAAATAAAAGTAGTTTTTGCACGTTGCAGATGCTTTATTGTTCTCTTTTTATAGTGTCAGAAAACCAAACCACCCAACTACTTTTAAAGTTCTCTTTTTCACACATATGATATGTTCTCTTTTTATAAGCATTCTCTGAATGATAATTTGGAACGTGTGAAGAGCGCTGAATAAAGAAAGTTGCAAGATGGTTTCCGCATAAATACAAATGAGTAACACATATAGTGTTTAATATCCACTTTGCGTCCAAATTCACTTTGCCCATTAAACCAAATGAATCAAAACGTAAACGAACTGGCGCAGGAGAAAATCAAACCCTGACCTTCAGTTTCTTAGGCAAATGCTCAAGCCATTACACTATGTTGATTATGTTTAACACGCTTATAGCCATACGGCCAAACTAATAAACCAAAAAGCAAAATAACTAGCATATGCGGGTATCAAACCAAGGTAACGAACTCTCGCCGATAGATTATGAGCCCGCCACTTACACAATTACCCAATACGGAAGAAATTACCATTCTGGGCGCCGCAGAAAACTTAACCCAACCCGAAGCGCTTCGCGTAATTAATTTATAAAATTTAAAAAAAAGCAAATGTAAGAACAAAAACGGGATTTGAACCCGCGTCGTCAGTTTACTAGTCTCTTGCTTACGCCATTACATTACACCGGTTTCAATAAAATCAACAAAAACCACACTGTCCAACTATTAACACAAAAAGCAAAAGAACTAGCGTCGGCGGGATTCGAACCCGCGTCCTCAGTTTACTAGTCTCTTGCTTACGCCATTACACTACACCGGTTTCAATAAAATCAACAAAAACCACACTGTCCAACTATTAACACAAAAAGCAAAAGAACTAGCGTCGGCGGGATTCGAACCCGCGTCCTCAGTTTACTAGTCTCTTGCCCGATAGTTTTTGAGTCCGACGCTTACACCATTATACAACCGGCGCAATTAAGAATGCGCAGTTTCGGCTAATTTTAATATTTCTCAACCAATTTTGCTGAAAATTGGCGCGCAGCGACCTGCCAAGGGTTCAAGCACCTCCACCAAATTTGGTGTTGAAGCGCTTACTCGTTCGCCTGTAGCGACATTTTATTCAACTACGGCATTTGCCATGCTGGGCGCCGCGAAAAACTCAAACCACCGCGAAGCGCTTCGCGCTTCGCGCAATAGAGTACTTTGATGGTGGATCACTAATAACAATCCTTTTTAACGAATATATGCAATCAGCAACCCTAAAAGATTATCCTTGGTTGTCACATCAGCTGGCATTTGGCGAATATCGATATTTTGAGCTCCATTCCTTCGTTTCTGGCACTTCTCCAGGTTAGAATTATTAGTAAATTAAAATAACGAGCAATAAGTAATGTAAAGCTTCAAATTGAGCATTAAACGACATAAATACCTTCGAATAGTAGGGGATAAAACGCCTACCCCCACGTTTTCCAAAATTGGATAAAATAATTTAATGAAGTGTCCCCTTGGCCAAAGCAGATCCCAAAGTTGAATAAGGTGCCCCATGGCGGAAATCACAACTTCCAGGGCAAAACGAAGCATTCACGACAACAAATTCCTGAAAATCTGGGCAAAACTAACATTTTCAAGCAAAGTCCAGGCCACTCATGGCAAAAACGGCCTCCTCTGGGCAGAAGACGGATTTCCGGGGGACTTAGGCGTTCTTTCGCAGTGGGGAGGTGGTAGGAGAGGGCAGAAACACGGCTGGTTCTAAAACACATTTTACCACTTGGATAAGAAGCGCAATCCCAGCCAGCTGAAAAGGACCTTAATCTCACCGAAATCTCTCCTCTGCTTACAGTTCGTGACAGCTGGCTTCAGAAGTCTTCAGAGAGGCGGCACTGAAACAGCAAAATCAACAAAATAAAAAAAATCAAGCCATGGGAACACAGGAAATGAAATATTTTGCTAACCGATTGGAATATAATACAGGAATATCACAAGAAATGAAAAGAGAAGTGGTCGCAGAGCAGAGGCCTTGGCGTAGTTCGGACAGGAAGATCTGAAAAAGAAACTTGGTTATGGAATTTGAACTATTTACAGTTAAATTTAAATATAATATTCAAATTATAATCATTTATTAAAGAATACAACTTTAAAAACACCCCAATAGCGCCTAAACGTGCCCAATAACATCATCCAATTAGTGCCAAAACGTGCTGCGGGCGGCGGCCTGATAGAAAAGGGGCACACGCTGCCCTGATTGCAACAGCCAGCGTGGTCCAGTGCATAAGTGCGCGCCCCAAGCATGCGTCCCGGGTTCGATCCCGCGTCGGTGCAGTATTCGGTAGGACCTGGCAAAAGAAGGGGAATTTTGCAATTTTTCTTTAAAAAATAAGAAAATCGAGCCGCCTACCCCCACATTTTCGAAAATTCGCGAAAAATTTGAAAATCACGGCGCGTGGTTCAATCTGGGGCAAAAATTGAATTTTCGGCGTCCGGAAGCAAAAGGGCTGGGAAAACGGACCACCACTCTCCAGAAGAGTGATTTTCGAAGAACTTGGGGTCGGTTTGACGTGGAAAATGACGGCAGAAAGGACCAGCCGGCTGCCTGTAACACACATTTTAGACTCTTGAATATCAATTTAGCCAGCTGGGTGGCAGGAAAAGAGGTTAGCAATTTCATAGATTTCAAATGTAAAATTAAGAAAAAAGATTTACACGAGTGCTGTTGCTGCACAGGGGTTCCTTCGCTCGGAAATCTCTCCTCTTCCACAGATCGCAACAGCTGGGTTTAGAAGTCTTCAGAAACTAAAGCACCAAAATCAAAGAGAATCGAAGTGATAAAGAAATAAAGAGAGAAAAATTAAATATTTTGCTAACCGATTGAGACAGAATACAGGAATATCACAAAATGGAGAACAGAGTGGTCGCGGAGGTCCTGGACATGATGTGGTTCAGCCACGGAAATCTGAAAATAAACTAATTTCTGGGGAAAAATAATTGAATGATCTATTTTTTGCAATTTTGTTAATTTATCAAAAGAAAGAAATTTATCACACTTTTTTTTGTAAGTCAGTATTGGTTGGCCCGGCCACAGGAGGGGGTGTCAAAATCTAGGAAGGAGTGGAATTTAGAAAGACCACAGTTTCATGAGACAACTTACCTTGTGTAATTGAGGTTCAGCCGCTTTGTCCTGGTTCCACTGGAAATCGGATTCTCGCGGCGAATCGGCAAAGTCGGTGGTCTTCTGCTTCAGCTTCTGGATGCACTGGGGTCGTTGAGGATGGGGGGACGTCGGTTGAAAATAGAACATTAGCTTCGTTTTACACGCAAGGAGAGTAAGCGCAACAAAGGCCGCGCTCACTCTCCTGGTTCCGGCCTTAGGCCGGTTAAAAAGCAGGCTTAGGCCGCTTGAATGAGCGGCCTGAGGCCGCTTAATGGACGGCCTGAGGCCGTTTAAACAAGCGACCTTTGGTCACTTAAACTGACGGCCTTAGGCCGTTTGAACAGGGCCTTCGGCCGCTCAAACAAACAGCCTCCGGCCGCTTGAACAGACAGCCTTCGGCCGCTCGAACAGAGAGTCATTCCCTTGTTGCCGTTTCTCCACAAACCACTTTGGTGCATCTGACCATCTGTGGTCGCAGAAGTAATTCTACTGTCTTAATTGAGTCCTCAGGTTCGAAACACCGGAAACTTTGGGAGAAAACGGTTCCTCGAGAACAACCCTTGGGCGGTCACCCAAGCGGCCAAAGGTCGCCAAAAGCGGCCGAAGGCCACCAGAAAAGCGGCCAAAGGCCACTACAAAAGCGCGTGCAAAGCGCCTAATGAAGCGGTCAAAGGCCGTCTAAAAAACTTCAAGAATTGAACTATCGAAAGGCGGCCGAAGGTCACCCAAGCGGCCAAAGGCCACCAGAAAAGCGGCCAGAATCAAATTTAATAATTGAAAAAAAGCGCGGCGGCCGCATTATTCAGATCCACAAAAAATAAAAATAAAACGTACGATTTAACGTTGAAGAAAGGGAGAACTGGGAGACGACCGGGCGGCAAGGCGAATCGCCTGGAATGACAAAATTCAGGATTCACACATTAGAATAAAATACCAATTAGAATAACGAAGGAAGTATGAAGAACGAAAAGAAGGCGAAAATGCTAATTAAATGAATCTAACAGTCTTAATTTTGAATTATTTCAATTGTAAACTTTTTTGTGCAGAAATTCGAAAAATCATCATATAAACAATGAACGTGACGTAGATCACCAAGAAACAAGGTTTTAAACATGAAAATCGACGTTTTAACCATTGAAAAGAAAATTTGCTGCTAATTTCATGGAAACATACTAATTTTTCTTTTAAAACACTTAAAAACAAACAGAAAAACTAGCGCTGACCACGAATTTATCCGAACAACAACAAGAATTTTGCGATAAATAGATTAAAAATTTAAGAATTTTGCGATAAACAATTTAAAATTTAAAAAAAATTACAATTATTAAAGAAAACGTTTAAAAACTAGCGGTGAAATGAAAAAGGCGATGAAAATCAAACGAAATCGGAGTTAATTCCAACGCATGTAATTACACCCTGTCAAAAATAAAGAAAGTAAACAACGGACGGCCCCAGCAACCCATACCGACAGCAAGCATCTGGGAAGGCCACGGTTCCCAGCACTAATTGTCAAAAGACCAAGGGAGGCCACGGTTTCCAGCACTAATTGTCAAAAAGGCCACGGGAGGCCACAGTTCCCAGCACTAATTGTCAAAAAGGCCACAGTTCCCAGCACTAATTGTCAATAAGGCCACGGTTCCCAGCACTAATTGTCAAAAGACCAAGGGAGGCCACAGATCCCAGCACTAATTGTCAAAAAGGCCACAGTTCCCGGCACTAATTGTCAATAAGGCCACGGTTCCCAGCACTAATTGTCAAAAGGCCACAGTTCCCAGCACTAATTGTCAAAAGACCATGGGAGGCCACGGTTTCCAGCACTAATTGTCAAAAAGGCCACGGGAGTTTTTTCCCAAAGTTTCCGGTGTTTCGAACCTGAGGACTCAATTAAGACAGTAGAATTACTTCTGCGACCACAGATGGTCAGATGCACCAAAGTGGTTTGTGGAGAAACGGCAACAAGGGAATGACTCTCTGTTCGAGCGGCCGAAGGCTGTCTGTTCAAGCGGCCGGAGGCTGTTTGTTTGAGCGGCCGAAGGCCCTGTTCAAACGGCCTAAGGCCGTCAGTTTAAGTGACCAAAGGTCGCTTGTTTAAACGGCCTCAGGCCGTCCATTAAGCGGCCTCAGGCCGCTCATTCAAGCGGCCTAAGCCTGCTTTTTAACCGGCCTAAGGCCGGAACCAGGAGAGTGAGCGCGGCCTTTGTTGCGCTTACTCTCCTTGCGTGTAAAACGAAGCTAATGTTCTATTTTCAACCGACGTCCCCCCATCCTCAACGACCCCAGTGCATCCAGAAGCTGAAGCAGAAGACCACCGACTTTGCCGATTCGCCGCGAGAATCCGATTTCCAGTGGAACCAGGACAAAGCGGCTGAACCTCAATTACACAAGGTAAGTTGTCTCATGAAACTGTGGTCTTTCTAAATTCCACTCCTTCCTAGATTTTGACACCCCCTCCTGTGGCCGGGCCAACCAATACTGACTTACAAAAAAAAGTGTGATAAATTTCTTTCTTTTGATAAATTAACAAAATTGCAAAAAATAGATCATTCAATTATTTTTCCCCAGAAATTAGTTTATTTTCAGATTTCCGTGGCTGAACCACATCATGTCCAGGACCTCCGCGACCACTCTGTTCTCCATTTTGTGATATTCCTGTATTCTGTCTCAATCGGTTAGCAAAATATTTAATTTTTCTCTCTTTATTTCTTTATCACTTCGATTCTCTTTGATTTTGGTGCTTTAGTTTCTGAAGACTTCTAAACCCAGCTGTTGCGATCTGTGGAAGAGGAGAGATTTCCGAGCGAAGGAACCCCTGTGCAGCAACAGCACTCGTGTAAATCTTTTTTCTTAATTTTACATTTGAAATCTATGAAATTGCTAACCTCTTTTCCTGCCACCCAGCTGGCTAAATTGATATTCAAGAGTCTAAAATGTGTGTTACAGGCAGCCGGCTGGTCCTTTCTGCCGTCATTTTCCACGTCAAACCGACCCCAAGTTCTTCGAAAATCACTCTTCTGGAGAGTGGTGGTCCGTTTTCCCAGCCCTTTTGCTTCCGGACGCCGAAAATTCAATTTTTGCCCCAGATTGAACCACGCGCCGTGATTTTCAAATTTTTCGCGAATTTTCGAAAATGTGGGGGTAGGCGGCTCGATTTTCTTATTTTTTAAAGAAAAATTGCAAAATTCCCCTTCTTTTGCCAGGTCCTACCGAATACTGCACCGACGCGGGATCGAACCCGGGACGCATGCTTGGGGCGCGCACTTATGCACTGGACCACGCTGGCTGTTGCAATCAGGGCAGCGTGTGCCCCTTTTCTATCAGGCCGCCGCCCGCAGCACGTTTTGGCACTAATTGGATGATGTTATTGGGCACGTTTAGGCGCTATTGGGGTGTTTTTAAAGTTGTATTCTTTAATAAATGATTATAATTTGAATATTATATTTAAATTTAACTGTAAATAGTTCAAATTCCATAACCAAGTTTCTTTTTCAGATCTTCCTGTCCGAACTACGCCAAGGCCTCTGCTCTGCGACCACTTCTCTTTTCATTTCTTGTGATATTCCTGTATTATATTCCAATCGGTTAGCAAAATATTTCATTTCCTGTGTTCCCATGGCTTGATTTTTTTTATTTTGTTGATTTTGCTGTTTCAGTGCCGCCTCTCTGAAGACTTCTGAAGCCAGCTGTCACGAACTGTAAGCAGAGGAGAGATTTCGGTGAGATTAAGGTCCTTTTCAGCTGGCTGGGATTGCGCTTCTTATCCAAGTGGTAAAATGTGTTTTAGAACCAGCCGTGTTTCTGCCCTCTCCTACCACCTCCCCACTGCGAAAGAACGCCTAAGTCCCCCGGAAATCCGTCTTCTGCCCAGAGGAGGCCGTTTTTGCCATGAGTGGCCTGGACTTTGCTTGAAAATGTTAGTTTTGCCCAGATTTTCAGGAATTTGTTGTCGTGAATGCTTCGTTTTGCCCTGGAAGTTGTGATTTCCGCCATGGGGCACCTTATTCAACTTTGGGATCTGCTTTGGCCAAGGGGACACTTCATTAAATTATTTTATCCAATTTTGGAAAACGTGGGGGTAGGCGTTTTATCCCCTACTATTCGAAGGTATTTATGTCGTTTAATGCTCAATTTGAAGCTTTACATTACTTATTGCTCGTTATTTTAATTTACTAATAATTCTAACCTGGAGAAGTGCCAGAAACGAAGGAATGGAGCTCAAAATATCGATATTCGCCAAATGCCAGCTGATGTGACAACCAAGGATAATCTTTTAGGGTTGCTGATTGCATATATTCGTTAAAAAGGATTGTTATTAGTGATCCACCATCAAAGTACTCTATTGCGCGAAGCGCGAAGCGCTTCGCGGTGGTTTGAGTTTTTCGCGGCGCCCAGCATGGCAAATGCCGTAGTTGAATAAAATGTCGCTACAGGCGAACGAGTAAGCGCTTCAACACCAAATTTGGTGGAGGTGCTTGAACCCTTGGCAGGTCGCTGCGCGCCAATTTTCAGCAAAATTGGTTGAGAAATATTAAAATTAGCCGAAACTGCGCATTCTTAATTGCGCCGGTTGTATAATGGTATAAGCGTCGGACTCAAAAACTATCGGGCAAGAGACTAGTAAACTGAGGACGCGGGTTCGAATCCCGCCGACGCTAGTTCTTTTGCTTTTTGTGTTAATAGTTGGACAGTGTGGTTTTTGTTGATTTTATTGAAACCGGTGTAGTGTAATGGCGTAAGCAAGAGACTAGTAAACTGAGGACGCGGGTTCGAATCCCGCCGACGCTAGTTCTTTTGCTTTTTGTGTTAATAGTTGGACAGTGTGGTTTTTGTTGATTTTATTGAAACCGGTGTAGTGTAATGGCGTAAGCAAGAGACTTGTAAACTGAGGACGCGGGTTCGAATCCCGCCGACGCTAGTTCTTTTGCTTTTTGTGTTAATAGTTGGACAGTGTGGTTTTTGTTGATTTTATTGAAACCGGTGTAATGTAATGGCGTAAGCAAGAGACTAGTAAACTGACGACGCGGGTTCAAATCCCGTTTTTGTTCTTACATTTGCTTTTTTTTAAATTTTATAAATTAATTACGCGAAGCGCTTCGGGTTGGGTTAAGTTTTCTGCGGCGCCCAGAATGGTAATTTCTTCCGTATTGGGTAATTGTGTAAGTGGCGGGCTCATAATCTATCGGCGAGAGTTCGTTACCTTGGTTTGATACCCGCATATGCTAGTTATTTTGCTTTTTGGTTTATTAGTTTGGCCGTATGGCTATAAGCGTGTTAAACATAATCAACATAGTGTAATGGCTTGAGCATTTGCCTAAGAAACTGAAGGTCAGGGTTTGATTTTCTCCTGCGCCAGTTCGTTTACGTTTTGATTCATTTGGTTTAATGGGCAAAGTGAATTTGGACGCAAAGTGGATATTAAACACTATATGTGTTACTCATTTGTATTTATGCGGAAACCATCTTGCAACTTTCTTTATTCAGCGCTCTTCACACGTTCCAAATTATCATTCAGAGAATGCTTATAAAAAGAGAACATATCATATGTGTGAAAAAGAGAACTTTAAAAGTAGTTGGGTGGTTTGGTTTTCTGACACTATAAAAAGAGAACAATAAAGCATCTGCAACGTGCAAAAACTACTTTTATTTTGCGAGTACTGTAAAAAGAGAACAATATAATGACACACAAGCCAAACCTTCAATTTGCTATAGCTGAAAAACTACCAAACCACCTTTGTCTTCTTGTTTGCGCAGTTATAATTTGGTATGATAACCAAACTATAGTTGAAAACCTGAATGCATTTTGGTGCTGGTAAGGCTTGCCACACTTACCTTTACTTGGCAAAGGTGTGTCAAGTTTTTACAAGCGGATTTTAATTAGGTCAAGCGGTCTTTAGTTACCAAAAAGCAGTTTTTAATAACCAAAAAGCAGGTCAAGTAACCTTTTCTATGTTAAGTAATTTGATAATTATTACCTAATTATTGTTTAAGTAATACCATGAACCCCACTAGACCTAGCTTTTGTAATATTACATACAGTGTTTACGTAAGGTTTTTGGAAGTCTCCAACCAACATATATGATTTTTAGCTATAGTCGCTGCCCGCCTACCACGACTACTAAAATGGCCTTATTATAGCTTTCGCCAAGCTGGAATCATCCCAAAATGACCCTTAGTGCAGCGGAAATGAGACACTCAGTGCGAGAGACAATGTTGAATGAGGAGATTTAGATATTCTAATTAATATGCAAAAAGTTCCCCGCCGATTTCATTTTGGCAATGACTATACTGCAACCTGCACATCTAACTTGCAAGAGAACACACAACATGAGGAGACGCAGGATGCATTAGCATAACCATGCCCATTTCAATTGCCAGATCAATGGGCGAGGGGTATATATACAAACGCATTCGCAACATGTAAAGTGACATTTTTCTTCGCTGACTGCCCATATTACAAATTTTTTTATAATTGTAATATAAAACAAAGGAAAAGTATTTTATCAACTACTCAAGGCAGAGGTGGTTTGGTAGTTTTTCAGCTATAGTAAATTGAAGGTTTGGCTTGTGTGTCATATTCATATATATTGTTCTCTTTTTACAGTACTCGCAAAATAAAAGTAGTTTTTGCACGTTGCAGATCCTTTATTGTTCTCTTTTTATAGTGTCAGAAAACCAAACCACCCAACTACTTTTAAAGTTCTCTTTTTCACACATATGAATGTTCTATGATATTTCAATGTTTTCAGGTGTCTTCCGATGCTGCTGCTCTCAGCCTACCACGCCGAACGATTAAAGAATGCGACGCCCGCCATCCGTCTTTAATTTTTAAAAGATGTTTCGTGTATTCTTGTCCAACACCCAAAACATCCGGTGTTGGGTTTTGTGCCTTTTTTGTCGTCGTGTACGGGTTGAATTACACCCCGTTGGCTTTCACGTGATGATACATGTTGCGAATGCGACGTGTGTGGCATGTGACATGTGAGGTTGCGTCGCGGTCCCCGTAGCGTGATCCGTGACTTGTTCCGCAGGCGGTACGCTGAATCCGGTCCCAGAACCTGGTCAAGGAGGGACCGTCATCGACACTACTCCCTGTTGCTGTGAGGAATCGACTACCGAAGCGCTTTCGCTCAACGTCTGCCTACACAAGAAGCACTGGGATCCGCCGGCGAGAGCAACACCACCCGTTCAAGATCTCTACGGATCCAGCCGTGATTCGGAATAAATATTTGTATTTGTATTTGTATTTATTTGTATTCTCTATTAAAAATAATTTGAAAAAAATACATAAATCCTTGAATGGAAATCATGTTTCAGTGAAACATTGCGTTTCATCTTTCGTAGGTTAAAGGACTGTGGTAATTGTCGCGCGCTGTGCATGTGCGAAAGATCGCAAATGGACTTTACACGGCGACGAAGTCATACACTTTGCTCTAGGAGGGCAAATTCAGGCAACCCGTGAAATTTCACACAATTTCAGACATTTAAATTTTATGATGCGTTTTATGTCCTTAGCGCGAAATGGAAACGGTAATATCACAAAAATAGCAATTTATTGGTTTCAATTAATCATTGAGTTGAAATGCGATGTTCATGAGATCAGGATAGCCAACAATGCCAAGACGGTGACAATTGAATCTAAAAATGATTGATTATTTAAAAGCTGAAAATTGCATTCTTACAAGTTGCAGCAGATTTCGTATCGGAAATCTCGAAACTCATAAATGCTCCATACGACGCAGTGACGTTTGGCTGACCCATGGCATAGTTGATCATCATTCTCACTCCATTGGCACTTCCATCACGAGTCGTGTTTATATTAGAGGGAGTGATACTGTAATCAAATTTGTTTCAAAAAATTAATTTTTAAAAACAAAAGTAGTTTTTTTAAACCGGTTTTTAAAAATTGAAAGTTTTTTAAAAATAAAAAGTTAAAAGAAAACAACAGAGAACTTACAATTGTTCCATTGCGGTACCATCTGCATTTTGGATAATAACCTGCAGCTGTCCAGAAAAGACATTTTCCACGTGGTACTTGAAATTGTATAGAGTTGTGGCTGCAAATTTATTTTTGTTAATTATTGCAATGTTTCACTTACAGTTGATAAGTCCCAATGCGTTTTGAATGCTTGAATAAGTGTTGTAGTTTGGAGTTGCAAAGAATCCCTTTCTTTTGCTGGCTTGGGACCAGCGAGCTGAAAAACATTGGTAAAGTTTTAAAGATTTTATGGAAAATGGTCACAATTTTTGCTTTCCAAAAATTTAGTTTAATTTTTTTGTTGGTTTTTTTGTTTATAAAATAAGCCTTACAATTAGATAAAAATGATTTCAGTCGCAAGGACAATTTTTTTTAAAATTAAAGAAAAATTGAATTATTGGTCAGTAAATAAAAATTATATTTTTTTAAAATTTCTGGCATTTACCGGTGAAATCAAACTTTTTAAACTTTTAATTTAAATAAAAGTATTTTTAAACTAAAATCTTGGTTTTTTTCTGTGAAACATGCCTTGAAAAAATCATCTTTCTGTGAAAACATTTCGTAAAAGGCACAATTCAAAAAAAACTTTTAAACTAATTTCATCAGTTTGTTTTATGCTATTTCTATGGTTAAATTCCAAGCGTTTATGAAATTACGCTACCGTAACACAATTTAAAAAAAGGGTTTTCTACAGTTTTTACGGTTTAAAAATCCAGATAAAAATACTTTTTTTTCCTAATCTGACAAATGTTTTGTACAATTTTCCAGTTTCCCTAATTAAAGCGAATTTTTCTCAGGATCCAAAACACACAACCTTACAAAACATTTAACTTAAAAATAAATAAAGTAATTTTTAGTATTTCAATTTTGGTAAAATAAAACGTGATTTTTTGCCATTTTCGCTATTAAGTTTTTGTCATCAAAATGAAATTTTTTTTATCTTTTTATTTTAATTAAATCCATTTAACGATTTAAATTATTTGTTTATTATCATTAAAGTAAAATAAAAATTGGTAGTAGACAGATAGTCATTTACTGAACATGTGTTTTTAAAATTAAAAAAATCAGAAAAGATTATTTCTTTTGGTGTCGTTACAACATTTCGATTATCAGCAAAATTCGAGTTTTTGATTGTGTCTGTCTCAAAAACCTGTTCCAAAAGACCTACATGAATCTCCCATGGTCAATGCCACCCCGCCTCCTCTGGCCACAAAAGTCTTCCAAACTCCTCCATTGATCTGCTGAGGAAGGGACACCGCCGCGTCTGCTCTGCCCATCGTGGTCCAGAATCCATAATCTTGGGTTCCAGGCACTCCGTTGTAAATGTATAGCTTGGTTTGATCCTGAACATTAGATTACTTCAATTGTAAAAGAAATCAGACATCTGCATATGCGATGTCGTTGATGTACTGAGTGCAGCCCTTTGGGCAGTAGGTTGTGACGTAAGAGGGAATGGTGCTGGAGGCAGTCGCCCAATAAACGTTACAAGCGGGGACCAACGCGGAGTACCACATGAATTGCTTGTCAATTACTGAAATCGAAGACTTTATTAATAAATAATGTGAAATTCCATTTTCATTATAACTTTAGTTAGTGTCCAATTTGGCTAAATATGTAGAAGTTTCCTAAAATCAAATAAGTGTTTTTTTAATGTTTTAGCTCAAGATCATTTTTCCGACCTGGGTTACTGTAGGTGGTCATGGGATACGGTATTTTGCTTCAACTTGGGCCAAATTTCTAAGTAAGCCACTTTTTTTTAAAATTTTCAGTAAGTTTTTCCAAACATTGTAATTTAACACAACTTCGTTTTCCTACCTTAGATAAATATTATGAACTTTTAAAAAATGTGGTTTTTTTGCACTGGTAACTTTTTAATTTTTTTTTCGTAATTTCAAGATTATAGGCGGAAATCTGTATTTATTAAATTTTCCACGGAATTGAGCGTCGAATAAAACTTTAGCATCAGAAATCGGTGAATAGTTTTGTTAGAAACTTAATTTAATGTAAATGCTTAGCCAAAAATACAAAAATGCTTTAAACATTTTTTCTGCCTCACTTCAATGTTTCAGCTGTTTTTAGGTCAAAATTACCCCAATATTATTGGTCTGTTTTGATATTTGAGCATATTTAACGCAATGTTTAATCAATCAGAAAGCTTAGATATTTAATTTTAGAGCAATTTTGACCCTAAAAAGGCTGACACACGGAAGTGAGGTAAACAATGTTTATTTCGGGTAAAAATTTACATTTTAATGTAAATAAATTTAATGTAAAAAATTAAATTTTTAACAAAACTCACTTTTAATTTTAGATGTTAAGGTTTTATTCTATATGCCCAGCATATTAACTGCAAAAAAACACTTTTTGGGTCCAGAAAATTCGTAACTTGTTTCTATGATAGGAAATCAAACTTATATCCTATTACATTAATTGCAAACGGTTGTAAGAATTCAAAAAAGTGCATCACTTTGAAATATAGGCCAAATTTGGCCGAATTGACTCTTAAGATAATTTGAAAAGTTTTTATATAAATTGAAAAATTTTCAGTGAAATGCTAGTTGAAGAAAGATACAAATCTAATGCACAATTTGTTGAATTTCTGCTTGAATTGTGATTTCATTAAACAAAATCGTCAATTTGGCTAAAATTCACTTTTTGAAATATTTTGAAATTTCATAATCTAACCAGGCATGGGCGTGTAGAGCAAAAGACTGTTTACGGGAATCACATCAAAACAGATGACGCTAGTTTCTCCCTTGAAAGCAGTGGGGATCCCACTGAGGTAGCTGGACAGCCTGAAAAAAGTGTGAAAAGACAAAGAAAAGTGATTTACCCTGCTTCGAAAGTTCCAATTGCGGCATTGGCTCCTCGGTAAACCAAACAATTGTCGTATCCATATTGGTTGAAGTTACAGTCAGCCATAATTACTCGGAAAGTGTACTGGAAATGTATTGTAGCTTTAAATGATAATTTTTCTTACCGAATTATTGCTGTTGAAGTAATATTGCTTCTGGACAATGGAATTCAGCGGGAAAGTTTGAGTCGGTTTGCTCTGGTCCACTTGGACGGACTTCCATGTTGGTACTAAAAAAGAGGAGTAAATTTTGCTTAAAACATTTTAAATATCGGAAATAATACATCTTACAATTTTGGTTTCTAGACCAAAAATGTTTTTCAATATTGCCCTAATTTTAAACTTCACGTTAAAAACAGCAAAAAAGTAGCGTTTTTGAGTCTGCCTTTTCAAAGTTCGACGACAAAAATTTGTGGAAAGTTTCCGTAACCCGGAAAAAGCATTAGATCACCTTTTCATTGACTCACTGATAACCTATTCATTTAAAAAAACTTTTCGCAGTTTGTCATTCAAAAAACAAATAAAAATGACGGACCAAACACCAATTGACATTTATTTTTTTAAAATTCCCCTTTTCGTTAGGAGGTCTGCCAAACTTAAGAATTTTTTAAAGTGTTTAAATGTATTAATGTGTTTAGTTTATTGAACAAATTTCTTCACTAAGTACATTCGCAATAGAAATTTTTAGGAAACAACAAAAACAGGTTTGGCTTTTTTTGTGTTTAAAATGTTTGGTGAATATTTCCAGTGAGAATCGACAATATATTCAGTTTTCATATTTGTGAAAATTTGTGAAAAGTTAAGTTAACTCTAACAACTTCTTTTTTAAACTTTTGACAAAATCGAATGGGTCGACTCACGTTTGTTAAGAAGTGCATAGAAAGAGAAGGTTGCGTTTGACTGTTTGTCGTGAGCGACGAGGCGAATAGTCGCATTTCCGGCAGGAACGTAGAAGGTGTAAGGTCCTTTCGGCATAAGGTCTCCAGAGTCACTGAAAATGAGACTTTAAACAGTCCAATGTTATAAGGACGATTTTCATAAACTTTGGCTGAGTGTTCCATTATTTTTCGCTAAAGAAAATTGTTTTCTGCAGGAAACCTGTTAAAATTAAATTTGCTTAAATAAGTGATAAAAAGAGCATAAAATGCTTAGGAACCCAAAAACTGAGCCATTGAAAGAATGTTGGTAAGGGAGTCCATTTCCAAGCATTATCACAAAGACATCTCCTTTGTTTAGGCTCATGTCAACCTGTACCAAAGCGTACTGTCCATTGGGGATATTAAACTGAAACCATAAATCCTATGAAATCCGTGCTAATTAGAATCTACCACATAGGAACAGTCCTGTTGGGAAGCGTAAGGGAGAGCTCCTTGCGTTGAGTTCTGATAGGCAGCAGGAACCCAGGTGGGCATCGTTGGGTTAAGGGTGGTTACATTTGTGGCACACACTGAAAATTGCTTTACAATTAGTTTTACATTGTTTAAAAACTATATTTTACTGTTGAAAACTCTAAAACATACCCCATGGATCTGCAGAAACTTGGTAAAAGAAAGGTAGAAGAATCAGAGCCGATCTCAGCATCTTTGGGAGAAGGAGAGGTGAGAATGGCAGATCGAAAGCTTCCTTGTCCTCTTATCAAGGAGGTTTTACAGCCCCTGAATCATTAGATAGCGTCACTTGGGCCTTATCATTAGATAGCGTCACTTGGGCCTTATCTTTTGTGCTCGGAAATCTTCTTGAAGTCAGCTCCAAACTATTATTCATTGGGCATTATTTCGAAAAAGGCACGTTTTTTAGTATAACACGTTAAAATCAATTTTAAAACATTCAGATACATAAATGTCGAATTTTATAGAACTATATTAAAAATTAATTTACATGCAAAAACCTTGGTTGCATATCGTAATCATACTTCTTTTGTAAAGTTTGTTTACAAAATTTATCATTTGTTTTTATTCATTTTTGTAAAATAGCATTTTTTAAAATATTGAAAACGCATTTTTAATTGACGCTATTCATATATTAAATCTTTTCGGTAACTCAAATATATTCTAAAACTTACTTTGCCTTTTCAAGCCACTTAATTTTAATAAAATTATTTCTCTTTTCTTATTTCTCTTTAAATATTTTTACATTAAAAACAAAATTGAACGCCAGTAAAAATTAATGTTTCTTTCGTTGGAACCGAAATTTTTACTGCATTCATTTAAGTGTTATTTAATTGTCATTAAAATTTGAAATTATCGTTTTTGTGTTTTTTCACAAAAAAGTAATCTTTACGAAACAGAAAAGAATTAGCGACCTCATTGTAGCCTAGGCCTAATCTTCACTTTTTCTGATGATACATCATTTGACAAACAAAGTTACGGAAGCGGATTTGACGTGAAAAAGTGAAAAGAACATTGAAACAGAGAAATTATTAAAGGCGATGAAAAATTGCATTTGTCAAATAATCTTTATGAAAGACTAAAACAGACACATAAGCTGAACAAACAAGAAAACCAAAATTGGCGAAAATGAAAATCTGGCAGATCTGGTGGTCGTTTCAATATCATCGTCCGGAGACTTGATGAAGAAATCAAGATAGGCTCCTCTCGAAAGCTCTTCTTTGCCCTTATCGTAGTTAATCGACAAAGAGGAACCCTTGGCTCTCCCTTTGCCCAACTTGTCCATGTTAGAACTGTCCACCCTGAATTTTCCTTTTCTTTTCATCTTCTGTTCAAGATTACACAACATCGTGGACGGTCTCATTTCCTTTGGCGATGACAATGTGCACAGATCCAGAAAAGAGATACTGGACGTCATATTCAAATAGGAAAATTTCTTCGGCTAAACAGGTGAAAAATTAGAATACAAGAAAAGAAATTACAAGAGATGAAGGTCGAGGCACTCTGATAGGAGGAGGTTGCTCCAAAGTTTGGGGAAGCGAAGAAGCCACGGCGGAGACTAGCCTTTTCCCACAGTTCTGAAACACAAGTGAGTAAGTGAGCGAGTGAGTTAGTGAACGCTTCTTCAATGTGTGCGTGTGAGTGAGTGAGTGAGTTTGATTGACTTAAAACTTACTTTCATCTCCCATTTGCACCTTCACAACTCCATCCGTAGCCACATACGTCTTCCAAACTCCACCGTTGATCTGCTGTGGAACTGATTTCTCCTTTCTCAGCCCAGAGATGGATTCCCAATATTTGCTTTCATTTGTCCCAATGGCGCCAGAGAAAATCGAAAGAGCAGCACTTGCCTGAATTTCAAATCGAAAACACCACATTTAATACAATTACCGGTGTGATTGTCATCTCATTAAGATACTGGGTGCAGTTATTTGGACAATAGGTTGTGACGTAAGCAAAATGTAATATTGAAAATGATCCAATGTTTCGAACATTGCCAAAAAGTCGTGCGAAACTGATCGTTTAAAAAGTTTTATAACAAAAAAGAATAAAACTTCAAATGTTTTAAACTTTTCTTAAAAAAAATAACAACATTTGATTTGAAAACTTGAAACTAGAAATGATTTTAAAAAGTAATAAAATTTTGAACATAAATCAATGTTTTAAGAAACGCAAAAAAGTCGTGCAAAACTGATATTTAAAAACCTTTTTTTTTTGAAAAGAATAAAGCTTTAATGAAACTTCAATTAAAACATTGAAATGTTTCAATTGCAAAAAATTTAAGCTGAAACCCTAAAACGAGAACTTCAATTTAATAGAGCAATAAAAATTAGAAATTTCAAGAGATATTAAAAACTTACCGTATCCCATAATCTCCCCATTTGGGTGTTCCACAACTCCATTGAACTGTTTGTGCTCCAGTAAATGCATAATGTAACGACCGCAAGAATACTAAACTAAATATTTTACAAAAATTTATAAAAATTAATGTTTGTAAAAGCAAAATACATACCGCAAAAATATAAGGATCCAAAGTTGGTTGATTGAATTTCAAAATGTCGGTAAATCTGAATTCTCGGTAGGTTGTCATCTGAAAAATTGAAATTATGTTGTTTTGCGTGAAAAATTGGTCTGTAAAAAATTTAAACAATAAAAAAACAATATTTTGGCAAAGGCGACAATGGCCGTGTCCTGCAGGGTGTAGTTTGAAATGTGTAATGCGTTGCACGGCGTCAAAGCCGGTGACGCAGTTTGAACGACCGTTGTAACAAAAGGAAAGAATGGCCAAAGTCTGCTAGATGAAAAGGGTAGATTCAAATGAAGCGAAAAAATTAAATTCTATGCTGAGATCTAAAAATCGATAAATCCGCGGATTCTGTTCTGACGGCAGTTCTGACGGATGTTTGTTTAAGAGAAACCATTGACAAGGTCAAACACCAGCAGGGATTCTTGGAATGTCAGAATAGAAATCAGCGATTTTCAAAAATGTTTAAAATTTAATTTTAAAAAAAAAGTTTTTTTTAAATAAAAAATTTTTTTCATAACAAAACTGAATTAAAAACTAGCAGAACAATAGTCAACACGATGAAATCTTACGATAAACCTAAGTGGAACATTTTTAAAAGTAATTGGATTTTTTGTTTATTATTTTAATTCAAAAATTAAAATTTGACATTTTGATGTCTCATTCAATGTTTCATCACATTTTTAACATTCTCTCGTTTTTTTTAAAGGCAATTGGCAAAGAAGTGAGGCACATCATTTTGTAATTTTGCAAAGTAAATGAGAATTAAAGTTTTTAATAATCAAATGCCAGTGATTTGGTAAGTTGTAGTTGACTAGAGACCCAAAATTATTATTTGTGGCCTTTTTATTCTATTTTAATTTTTAAAAAAAATCAATTTAACTTACTTTAACAGATCCATCTATACTGATCATCGACTTCCACAATTAAGGGTTCATTTAAATTTCAGTGAAATTCAGTTTAAAAAATTTTTATTAAAAGAAACATTTTGAATTTATAGAAAAACGTAATTACGATATAACCTAATGATGATCCTTATTTTTAAATCTCTTGGAAAAATCTAATTTGTCAATTTTGATATTATCGTTGGCTGAACATCAAATGAGCAATTTGAACTGTAGAAATGTTATCTTCATCAATGAAACCGTGGAATAATTTTGGAAAAGCGCAAAATATGAAATTGGTAATCTCTGCACTTGAAAATCAAAAAATTGTGTTGTGGTCACTTCAGTGTTCCAATGTGTGGCAATAATAATTCGACCACAATGATTGTTGGTGGGTTGGTTGAATTGACCGGAATAAAAAAATGCAAGTTGTCGGAATATATTTAAATCATAGTTTGTGAAAAAAGAAAAGGCCACGAATTTGTACATTTTGGCTAATTTGTCTGTTGTCGTGAGCATTGTTAAACTTTATGTATGTAAGGTTCTAAATAATATTTTGTAACTGGGGAATAATTTGGCAAAATCGCAAAATGTAAAATTGCTAATCTCTGCACTTTTATAAATTTTTATTGCGATGTGGTAAATTCAACGTTTCAAGTTGTTGCAATAATATGCTGGCCACAATAGGTATTTTATAGATTTTCCCATCCGCTAAATAGGTAAACTGACTAGAAAGAGAGCAAAAAATTAAATCATAATTGAAATAGTGGACTGATTTGGCAAAGCATAAGTTCATGAGTTCATAAATTTTACATTTCACTATAAAGTTTACATATCACTTTATTTACTAATTTGTAAAAAACAAGGCTAAAATAAATATCGAATAGTTTGCATTAAAAGTTTTATTTTAACTAAACACTAGGAAACGATGCGGATATAAATTTTATTAAAATCCAAAGTTTGAGACACACACACACAGATTGGCTCGTAAACCGAGTGCAGACTACATTTTTTGATTAGCATCGGACACATGGAACCTTCTTCAATAGGTCACAATTAGATGAATACCCTGTAATTTGCAGATAAGATAACCCCTAGTATTCTGTCTTTTTTCCACCTTTTCTGTGAAATTGGTTCATTCTCCCTTGCAATTCAAGCGCAGAGTCCATGGCTCCATGGGAACTGCATTAATTCCAGGCATTGCCTCGGAGAGTTCGCCTGGCCTTTACCTTGCTCTTCTGACCCGCAGGTAATGAAAAGGTGCGTATCACGTGGGATTATCGACCAGACCGAACCGCGAAGGGCAGTCGCCGCGGCAGCACTTTGTTTGCCTTTGCCTGTCGCACGCCAAACTCCCGATTTGCCTGTTGCATCACAGTTTTCCACTTTTAAAAACAGTTTAGTTATACAAAACATTAGAATTAAGCAAGTTAACCTATTTGTTTTAATGGAACTGTTTTGTTTTGCAGTTTAATATCTAGCTGTCATTTATCAGTGGCCGCGCAACAGTGATCAATGATCACGATAGGTGACAAAACAAGGATCAAAGTTTTCTTTTATGCTATCGGCGGTACCACAAATACCCTTTAGAACATTGAAACATTTATGCATTTTAAAGTCATTTTTGGATTTTTAACGTCTTTTTGGTATTTAATTTTTTAAAACCAAAATTTGTTAGCTTAAACAATCGTTTGCCACATTTCGGGATGAAAAACATAACGATAGCTAGTTTTTTACTTGTTTAGTTAATATTTGAACCATTTTTCTCTCTAAAAACTGTTATTTTTTAAATTTGGATTTTCAATTTTTTTTGCAACTTTGGTCAATGTTTCGAGTTGTTGGCATAACGACAGCTGGTTTCCTTTAGTAGTGGTTTCGAGTTATCAAGAATTTAGTTTGTTTTTCTCTACTATCGCGCGGTATTGTAATAAAATAAACTTTAGAAAATTGCCTCTTTTTTATATTTTTCAGTTTTGTATTCTAAACACCATTAAAAAATTTCATGTTTTAAAAATTCGGAACTAACACTTTCATGTTTGAAACAGTTTTTTTCGCTAAAAATCCGTTTTTTCCGTTTTTTTTAAGTTTCTGATTTTTTTTTTCAACTTCGGTCAATGTTTCAAATTCTTGGCATAACAAGAGCTGGCTTTCCTCAATTATGGATTCAAGTTTTGTAAAAAACTTAATAGTTAGTATTGCCTACTTTAATCCGAGGGCATATTTTTTACTTGTTTAGTTCATTTTTGAAACAGTTTTTCTAAAAATACGTTTTTTTAGAAAAAAAAAACATTTTTTAAACATTTTAAGTTTTAATTTGTTGGTTTACCAACATTCCGTCAATGTTTCGCGTTTGTTTCGTTCATAACAACAGCTGGTTTTCTTCAAAAAATTCTTAACTTTTCCACATTACTCCGCTGTTTACTAACACAGTAAAAGATTATTTATAAAAAACACTTTACAAACAACATACAACTCTGAAAAATGTTTTTTTTCAATTTTTGTCATTTTTACATTGTTCAATGTTTCAAGTTCTTGAAATAACAAAATCTGGTGTTCACCAAGAGTGATCTCTTGTTCAGTACAAAAATTAACAATTGTCCGTCCCACGTAACTTCCGCTTTTCAGTTTTTATGATTTTCGTAATACAAATTTTTATAACTCACCATAAAGCCATTACTGCAAAATTAACAATTTTTTATTAATTCGTACCCAATTTTATTTTCACATCATTCTACTGTTTCAAATCTTAATTTCCTTTTGTCTAAATTATGTACAAAACAGTTTAAAAACATAAAATTATCGTTTTTTTTTAAATTTTTTATTGATTTTTCATTTTTTCAAGTTTGGTCAATGTTTCGAGTTGTTGGCATAACGACAGCTGGTATTCTTCAGTAGTGATTTCTAGTTCTCCAGATCTTAGTATGTTATTGCTCTACTATCTCGCGGTATCCATTATGCTGAAGAAATTGTATATACATGTACAAAAAAACTCTGGTTGTTTTTGCAACTTTTCCGACGTTACACACTGTGTAGTCCTCACAATTTAAATTTTTCCCCACGTTACTCCACCGTTTTAATACTAAATTTTCACTTGTTTAATTCACGTTTGAATAAATGTTCTGCAAATACGCAAATAAAAAACAATTGGCTTTCTTCAATAGTGCAAACTGGTCCTCACCAAATAATAAATGGTTAGCATTGCCAATTTAGGTAGCTAATTTTATAACTTTGCCCAGATCACTCCTCTGTTTAGTAGTGTTTAACTGCAACATTCAGTTTAATTATTGTTTTAAACTACTTGTCGAAAAATATATTTTTGTTGAAATTCTGATTTTTCATTTTTCAACTTTGGTCAATGTTTCCAGTTCTTGGCATAACAACATCTGGTATCCACCAATTAGTGGATTCGGGAAGTGACCAAAGAGAAATTGGCAATAAATAAATAGCAATGTCAAGTTAATTCCACTTTACAATTTTTAGGATTTTAGTAATACTAATTGTATTAACCCAATTTTTCACCTTTTTTTTTACATCACTCCACTGTTTCAAAGCTTAATTTAATCAGGTTTGAAGCATCTTTAATACAAATGAAATAAATTTGTTTTTTCCTCTTTTTTCCAACTTTGCCCAATGTTTCGACTTCTTTGAATAACAAAAGCAGGATTATTTTGCATTCTGCTGCTTACCAAAAAAAAGTTAGCATTGCCAAATTAATATCGATTTACAATTTTTATAATTTTTGTTATACTAATTTTAATAACCTAATTTTACAACTTTTTTGCACATTCTTGTTTAAATCATTTTTGAAACAGCAAATTAATTTTTTTTGAAATTCGGATTTTTCCATTTTTAATTCTTTCAATGTTTCGAGATGTTGGGTTAAGGAAATCTGGGATGTGTCGACAATCCGTCGGTGTTAGTCCTAAAAATTGTATAGCATAGCCAAGAGAATTGTAGTATTTTAAGCTACATTTTAAGATATTTACAATTTACGTTAAAATTTGTTGACCAAATTTTCAGACATTATTTCACTGCGTATGGAAAAAGGGGTTTTTTTTCAAAAGAGAGGTTAGAAATTTTGAAAATAATTTTTGAACCTATTTCTATTTAGTCAATCCTTTTTTTAAACAGTTATTCTAAAAACGAACTTCTCAAAAATGAATTTTTCATATTTTTTGTTAAATTATGTCAATGTTTCGAGATATTGCCATAAGAAAATATAGTTTTCTCAAACAGGAAAATCGAGATCCTTTGAGAAATAGTAGTTAGCATTGCGAAATTAATCCCTCTTTACAAAAAAACAATATTTTACTGTTTTTTTAACTTTACAAACTTACAAAAATTATATTTAATTAAACGAGGTTTTGAGCGATTTCAAAAATCCCGTGTATTTTGGAACTTTTTGTAGATTTCATGTCAATGTTTCGATATATTTGTATTAGGGGATCTGTTTTGCAGCGAGAGTGCGCATTGGAAAAGTCATTCAAATTCAAATAAACTTCGTGAATTTAATACAAATATCCCTAATTTGTGTAACGTTTTGTAACAAGTTTTGTAAAATATTGTGACATAATACATTTTATACATTAAAAAAGCTTCTATATTAATTTCGAAAAAAAGCTGATACTGACAAAAATTAGTCACCAACCATGTTTCTTTTCTATTTTAACTGCATTTTCTTCTTCAAAAAACAATATATTTAAAAAAGGGTTTTCCACCTTTGATGAATGTTTCAAGTAATTGGCATAATAAACTTTTGTATTCGCCAAGAATGAATTCTGGTTCTATCTAAAAATAAATATTTAGAATTGCAATTGCCAAGCAATTGCCAAGCTTTACAACTTTTATGATTTTAGTTATAATAATTTTATTAATATCAAATCTTACAACCTTTTCCACATCACTCCATTGTTTCTACTTTTAAATCATGTTTGAAACTGATGTTCTTAAATTTTTTGAAATTGGAATTTTTCCACTTTTGTTCCTACTTTGGGCAATGTTTCGACTTCTTGGCATAACCAAATCTTATTTTCGCAAGTAGTGAGTTCACGTTCCGTTCAAAAATAATAGTTAGTATTTCTAAATTTATACCGCTTTTCGTCAAATTTTTCTACTTGCTTATATATTTATCGAAACAGCTTTTTAAAAAAATAACTTCGAGAATTTTCACAACCATTATGGGATAATATGTCTTCCTCGCTAATTTTACAAAATTTTCGCATCAATTCAATGTTTTATTTAGGCTTGAAAATACAAATGATTGACGTAAATTTATTTTTTGTGTGAAAAATATGTTAATGAAAAAATCACATTTTGTAAAACTTGGTTTTTCAACTGTTTTCAATTTTAACGTTGGCCAATGTTTCGACCAAAAACTAATTTTAGATTTTTAGTTTTGTTTTTTCAATGTTTCGAGTTATTGGGATAACAGAATCTGGAATTTACATAAGTTACATTAAAAAACGAGGTTTCGAGCGATTTCAAAAATCCCGCGAGAATTTTGAAAATTTTGTAGATTTCATGTCAATGTTTCAATGCATTTCAATTAGGAAATTGGAAATCCTGCAGCGAGAGTTTGCATTAGAAAAGTCTTTCATATTCAGATTTTATAATTTAGTTTTATTGTCACTGATTTCCATGTTTTGTACTGTTTTGTAACAATTTTTGTAAAATTTTGTGACATAATAAATATTATGAAATAGAAAAAAAACTAATTTCTTTAAAGATGATTGGCTAGTGTCGGTATATTAACTCCATAAAAGTTAGTCAACAACTATGTTTAGGTAATTGTTTTAAAAAGAATTTTTAAACAATTTTTTCTTTTAAAAACAATACTTTTGAGAGAAAAACGTTTTTTTTTCATTTTTGCTGAATGTTGCAACTTATTGGGATAACAAATTCTTGTATTCGTCAGAAGTAATTCCATGTTAGACACGACAAATTTTTTAAAAAATTTCATAGTTATTTCATCATTTACAACTGTATGCTTTTACAAATGTTTTCCCAGTTTTTACAACTTTTACCGTTTTACTCCACTGTTTCAGTGGCCTTTGTGATTCAGAGCTGATTAACGCGGTTTTTCAACATAATTATGCCTTTTCTAATCGAAATTCTGAGATCAATAATGAAATAAAACATGCTAAAAAATCTGATTGTTCCTTTTTGAAAAAAAATTATAATTTTAAATATTTTGTAGGGTTTTGTGACAAGTTTTGTAGCCTTCTGTAACGTTCGGTAACTTCAGCACCAGCTCCCCCCAAAGTGATGTGTTTCGTGCCCTAATCGGCCTGCGAACCCCGGTTATCAGTCAACGGACACATTGGCGAACAAGATTCTTCGCTATCGATTCAAACACCCAGACCAACTCTATTTTCATTTTCTTTTAGTTCTACCTTATTTTTACTTTGTGTTAAATCCTTAAAACCCTAACGTCGTTAAGGTTTGACATAAAAATGGAGGCGAATCCTACGGTTGATTCATTTCAAGGCACCATTCCAAGGCTTCCCTTGCACCTTTTGATCTCCACTTGAGTTGCCGTGACGATTCTACCCGTGTATTTGCCAGACTCTCTCTTTTCTCGCTCTTCCGATCGAAAACTTGTCGGCGGTCGGCGAATCAATGAACTGTCTGCACTTCGTATTTTCACCTCTCCTTCTTCTTGCCCAATTTTCCCTTTCGCCTCGCTTTCTAGTTTTTTGTTGTTATTAAAAACACTACATTCTGAAATATGATAAATTAAAAACTTTAATTTGCCACAAAAATCCACTGTTTCATTGACAAGTTAAACTTTTACCGACTAACTTTTAACTGTGATCTTGTTTTTACGGCTTCTTCTAGTTTCCAGTTTAAAAAAACTGAAGTTTGAACTATTTGAAATAATGAACTTTTTTGCTACATCAGTCCACTCTTTCAATTACGAACTAAATTTTTCTCGCAAAACATTGATCTCTATGATAGCTAACCTTAGTAATCAAATCAACCTAATAAATGCATGAAACAAAAATTTTTGTTTCATGTATTTTTCTATTTTTTGAAATTGCCTTTTGTTTCAAAAATTAAATCTTCTAAATTCAATATTTTTTAAATTATTGAGTTTTTAGAATGACAATGACGCCTCCCGATTGTGTGGAGGAATGCTCCTCTGCCATGATTCCTTTAAAAATGTAAGTTATATGAAAATCCAATAAAACCTTCAATTTGATCTATTTTTGAAGATTAAAAAATCCAATTTGACAAATCTTCGCCTAGCTGTTTCAGTGTTTAAAAAAAAGTGAAACTAATTTTAATTTTTTATCAAACAAACAAAAGAAAATCTATATACAAACTTAAAAAGAAATTTTGCTATTGTAATACAAATTATTTTTTATCTTATTTTTCATTAATGTTTATTTTTTTGTAAAATTATAATTGTTAAAAAAGCAGCTTAAGAAAATGCCAGAATAGCGCGCACTTATAAAACAATATTAGTTCCAATGTTTCATTTGCTATCACATTCAAAAAGTGCGGACTGCCAAAACATGTGTGATTCTTAGAAGCGCATCATATGCTAATCTCCATCAGCACTATTTTGGGTGAAATGGGGGAATGCACTATTTTAAATAAACACAAAACAAGTAATGTATAAGTCGATTTCGTGAGTTAATTACTCACGTATAAAGACCTAAATTTAAAAAGTTACTTTTGGGTTACTGAAAATTCTTTAAAAAAAACAAACATTTTAAGCAAATTGTTTTTTTTTTCTTATTAATTATCGATTTGTAGATCAGAAGATCGTCAGTGTCGTGTCTGTTCCGACCGAAGTGACGGCGCTCACTTTGGAATTGACTCCTGTAGGGCATGTGCGGCTTTCTTCAGGAGATCCGTGGTGACCGGCAAGAAATACGTCTGTCGACAGGGTGGAAACGAATGCGAGATTAACAAATGTAAGTAGTTTTGTAAAATTTATAAAAATACAAAATTTAGCTATCAGATGCATGTGCAGGAAGTGTCGATTACGAAAATGCTTGGAGGCTGGGATGCTTCCGGAAAGTGAGTTTTTTTTGTTTTGTTTCTAAACTTTCAAACATTTTTATGCCAAACAATCAATTTTTAGACGTACAGCATAAGAGAGATCCAATAGTTTCGAAGAGAAGCGAACCAGATCCGCCGATTGTCAGCACCCCGGATGAATTATTGGTTAGTCAATTTAAAATTATTCAAAATTTTTCACATTTCTTTTTTTTTTGGAATTATGTCTTAAAACGTATTCAAGATTTTACAAATTTTACTTTTTTCGCTAACCGGAGGGCGAATTTTATCAAATGAGCATTGTGATCAACTTATTATTGAAACACCTTGTAACATTGAAGTGACCACAACACAATATGTTTATATTCAAGTTCAAAGATTGCCAATATTATATTTTGCGTATTTGTCGAATAATTCTACTGTTTTAAAATTTTCTACAGAATTTTACATTTCTAAAATTTATTTTCTCACGATAACATATAAAATGACTAAATATGAAATCACAGAACACACACACGAACACATGCACACGCATAGACACAAACTTCAAATCACATATAATCGTCAAAAAAGGTTAAACTGCACATTTATCTTTTTTTGTTTATCTCAATGAAACAGTGGAATAATTTGACAAAAGCGCAAAATATAAAATCCGTAATGGCTGAACTTCAATATCAACATTTTGTGTTGTGGTCACTTCATTGTCACAAGGTTGGACAATGCTAATTCGACCACAATGGTTACTTGATTAAACCGACCGAGAAAAATTCAAATTTAACGGAAAATTAATCTGGAAGGGCATAATCTGCAAAAATGCGAAATCACACGTTTTGTTCTTCTTTTTCTTCAATTAACTGGGTCTCAGGGGAAATGTTGCTCAGTTTGTTTCAAAGAAATATATAGTTGTTGCCAATCCTAGTTCACGGAAAAATTCTAATTTGTGCCAAAATTATGATGTCAAAGTTAGAATTTCTAACTTCGACATCATAATTTTGGCACAAATTAGCATTTTTCCAAGAACTAGATTTGGCGAGAGGTATATTCGTTATAGTTTCGAGGGTTACTTTAATTGTACACACATACACGCATACACACACACACACACACTTTTTAAAATTTTCAGAGAAGTTCCAACTCCGCCTTTAAAATCGTGGCTATCAGTTCACCCCAGCCGTTCTTTCCCCAGGAGGTTATAACCGTTTCGGAGCGCCCTCATCTTCTGTACAGAATTATGGAACATTACAAGTGAGTTTCACTATTTTGAGTGTTTCACGAAAGTTTTAGAACCCTTTGCTCAGTCCGAAAAGCCACCGAAATTTCAATGGACCCCGAATTGTTGAAGTCCATGTTCAGTACCGATGGACCTGTCCCAGTAAGTTTAATTGCTTTTCAATTAAAAAAATTAATAAAAAGGCTACAAAATAAATTTCAGGGTCTGTCGGCTACAACAACCACCAAATTATCGGCATTTTACCGAGCCCATGTGCCTGCAATTGGAGATTTCGCGTCGAATACTTTTGAGGAGTTTTCACTGTTGGATCAAGATGAAAAAGTAAGAAATTTATCGTTAATACACTTAGTTTGTCATGTGCTTTACAAACTTGCATAATGCAAATGGATGCCGCGATGCCATTTCTTTCAAAAATTGAATAGATGTTAAAAATGTGTTGAAACATTGGCAAGACACCAAAATTTCAAAATTGCAATTTTATCATTTTAATAGCACGATTTGAATTTAGAGTTAAAATAATAATGATGTTAACAGTAAAAGCCAAAGTGGTCTAATTTTAAAAAAATTTAACGTTGAAATTCGCCCATTTTTAGTGGAAATTGTTCCAATCTTTCGTGGTCATCATGTGGGGAATGGATAGCTCCTACCGTACTTATCGAAGGGTTCCCGCTGAACAGTTCTCTTATATGTGAGTTTAAATAAATTAAATATTTAAATCTTTATAAAACTAATTGCTTTACATAATGACCAAAATTTAGAAGCCTTCTGTCTGAAACCACTTACCTGGATTTAAATCGCCTGGAGGAATTTGTGATCGATGCGTCGGCTTCTAAATTGTCTAAAGAGGAATTAACGAGGTATGTAGGGTTACCCAAGAGCATTTTTGTTCACACGCCATTTATTCATATGAGTTTTAATTACCCAATTTCATAAAACTTTATTCAAATTAAATAGGTTTTATAAAAAAAATAATAAATTTTTTCCAGACTGATGCACCAATGCATGGGCCGTCCTCGCCAAAAGATGGTCACAATGATGTATGAAATGCAAATTTCTGAAGAAGAATATGCCGCTCTTCTTGGATTAATGCTTTTCAACCAAAGTGGGTTTTCTTTTTTTAAACATATTCTTAATAAAACATAATTAAAGAACTATTTTTAAATACTGACAAATTTTTAGATATCGAAGGTGGAACTGATCGAATTGAGGTTGTTTCGAAGCAAATGAGAGCCAAGATTTTCGAACAACTACATCACTATTATGTGTAAGTTAAATTCAAAATTAACTTAAATAATCGATTTTAAAACCATAAAAATAATTTTTAGAATGATCAACATGCCAAACTATGCCCAACGTCTAGGAGAACTGATGTGCCTTTACAGTGCCATTTTGGTAGGTTAATAAATTTTTGTTCTAGCAAAACCTATCGCTTTTGCTTGCTTTTAATCCAACTTTATTTTTTTTGCAATTAAAGAACTCTTTTGAAAACCATAAATGAACTTTTTTAACGTTTTAACTTTCCCTCTTCTCCCAAATTTCTTCCCTTTTCCTCTTTCCAATCCAAATTTTCAGCAATCGCTCACTCGAATGCGGGAGAATTTAGAGCTTATGAAGCTGTTAGATGCATTTGGCCAGAAATCCTTCCTCAACGACATCATGCATTACAAATTTTGAAATTTTGCTCTTATCATGCCATTTTGTTTCATTTTACTACAAGTGCAAATTTTATTAATGTATTATTTTATAGATTAATTTTGTTGTAAAAAGAATAAAGAATATATGTTTTCCTGTTGCATGCAAAATTCCCTGATTTGCAAAAAAAAATAATTTATAGCCTTATAGTCTTTTCAGATTTCTATCTACCTTTTTTGGCTTATGTTGCTGTCTGAGAAATATTTGCATTTTTAATTGCTATTGAAAAAAATAGTATATATTTTCACCAAACTAATATCGTTTTTGTTAAACGATGTAAAAAACATATATCCACTATTTCGATGCTGTAATTTAAAAAATTAATACTTCAGTTTTAAACTCACACTTTCGCTATTTAATCAAATTTAGCACCGAAATCAGCATTAGTAGAGTTGTGTATACTTATTTGTGTGAACTTATCATAATGAAAACTACATAGACCACAACAAACTTTTTTTTAATAAATAGAACGAATTTTTTCAGCAATACGTCTTAATGATGCAAGGATATACGGAACTTTTCTACCTCGCCGGCACTTTCGAAGACACATCCTGCTTTTTCCGAGATTTTAAACATAGTTGATCCCCCAAATTAAAAATAATTGTATTTTGTAGTATGTGCCTGTATCTTCTTGCCAAAATGTTGTTAAATAAAATAAAATATTAATTAACTTTTTTATTCTTTCATTTGAAAAAAGGTTAGTTCTCATTTTAATATACAGTAACAAAAAATGTCTTTATTTCTCTAATTTTTCTGAGGGTATCGATAAATCAATATTTGACTGACGAAATCCGCAGTAAAACAATGGAGTGTTTTGCAAAAAATGCATGATATAAAACTAGTGTTTTTTTGTAACTTTAATAAAACTTTATATATAAATCACTGTAACTATGTCAACTGAAGCCAAAAGTTTTGCTAAAAAGGATGTGAAAACGGAAATTTAGAAATGAACATAAAAGTTTATCAAATCTAAAAAAATTGTTGAAATTTGAAACGCCCTTGTTGCAACGTTGGAGTTATATGAAAAAATTGATGAAACGGAAGAACCTAAGTTAAAACATTAGAGTGATGTGGGAAAACATGAAATGGGAAGCAACTGAGTTAAAACAGTGGAGTGAGGTTAACAAAGCCCTATCTATGGAATCTGAAGCATTCCAGTTAAAGTGCTGTGATGCAAAAAGTGCTGTGATGCAAAATAATTGATGTAATGTAAAGCACCCGAGTTTAAAAAAAAGTTTTTTATGAGTTTTATGAGAAAACCAGTCGGTAAACGCGCCTCCGGCGCGTTACCTCTTGGATGGGTTGGTCTCTCACCCGAAGGTCGCTTGAACGGACGGCCTTCGGCCTCTTAGCTGGGCGGACTTCGGCCGCTTCATCGGACGGCCTTCGGCCTCTTAGCTGGGCAGCCTTCGGTTGCTTCATCGGACGGCCTTAGGCCGCTTCATCGGACGGCCTTCGGCCTCTTAATCGGGCAGCCTTCGGTCGCTTCATCGGACGGCCTTCGGCCTCTTAATCGGGCAGCCTTCGGTCGCTTCATCGGACGGCCTTCGGCCGCTTCATCGTACGGCCTTCGGCCTCTTAGCTGGGCGGACTTCGGCCGCTTCATCGGACGGCCTTCGGCCTCTTAGCTGGGCAGCCTTCGGTTGCTTCATCGGACGGCCTTAGGCCGCTTCATCGGACGGCCTTCGGCCTCTTAATCGGGCAGCCTTCGGTCGCTTCATCGGACGGCCTTCGGCCTCTTAATCGGGCAGCCTTCGGTCGCTTCATCGGACGGCCTTCGGCCTCTTAACCGGGCTGACTTCGGCCGCCCGGTTAAGAGTTACGCGAATGTATGCAAATTTTCACTTCTTACTAACCGCATTTGGTCTTTCTTTATTTATAAATGACCATTAATTTACGCTAATTGTATGAACACGGCCTGCGACCGCAGCTACCCTTCCACTCGCGGGAAATGAATGCGAAGGTGATCCACTACTCACACACACCATAGCGTTTTGTTATATAAGGATATGAGGAAATGGAAAGCATCTAATTAAAAACAGAGGAGTGATGTGAACAAAACCTCAAACCTAAAATTAATGAGTGTTTGTTTAAAAAATGCATTGCTTGTTAATTCCTTTTGTGATGATTGAACTGCGTGACCACATTCCCACATTTTCAAATCCCTCAATCCAATCAAACAGCAATGGTGGGAATCCTAAAACAAATAAAGGCTGATCTTCTGTGAAACACAATCAACGATGCGTCTTTTGTGGATCCTCCTCGTGGTTCTTCCCTTCTTCGTCTCCACATCAATTATAGTGAGAGAAATAGAAAGAGTTCGTTAATCGTCGTTTTAGAACAATGATGAAAGGGAGGATATTATGATGAATTTGCAAGATGTAAGAGAAAATTTCTAATAGAATGAATGTATATATTTTAGGACTTTTCATATGACTGCAGACCCGGCTACAAACATGGTCGCAGCAAATTGGAATGTGTGATAGACGATTCGGTTTGAGTTTTTAAGTTTGATAATATGTACTTTTCAGCAAAAGAACGCACTTCCATGAATTTAACCACAACGCTAAAATAAAGCATTAAAACTAATGAAAAGTGGGCTTCTGCCTCATATGTGTCAACTCGGGTGCTTCTCATTTCATTGTTGCACCACTTCACCGTTTGATTCGGGTGCTTTCAATTTTATAATTTTTTTGCCAATGTTTTAACTAGGTTCTTCACATTTTAACAGTATTTTACAAACCATTCCACTGTTTTAACTCGAGTGCTTCCCATTTTCTCATTTTTTGTCAGATCACTCCAGTGTTTTCACTCGGAGACTGCACATTAAAACAGTTTTGGACAAATCACTATTTCAACTCGGGTACCGCAAATTTCAGCCGTTTTTTGAAAGATTTCATGTTCATTTGTAGTACACAATTGTTCTCAACAGTGAGTAAAAAAGATATGTCAACTTTTCACTACTACTATTAAAAAATTAAGATGTAAAAATCTGTTTGTTCAAGTGATTCAATGGTTTCCCTATTTTGAGTGATAGACGGCGCTTCAGCGGCATTCAGTGTGATAAGCATAAACATACCTGCTATTGCCACACGCTACTGATAATTCGTCTTTTATCGATTCCCAAGTCGTCAAAAGTAATTTTTAAATTTCAAATTGCTCGTCACATTTCAGTTTCAACAAAAATAAACCAGTCATATAATTTCAATGGCAATATCAGAAGATCTCGTAATGCAACTGCTAAATTCGCAGCACGAAATGATAACCAAAAGTATGTTTATAACGACATTCAAAAAGGTTTTAAAAATTATGACTTAAAATCATTTTAGTGGAAACCTTGTTGAATGGGCAGCAGCTTAGAATCACTCAGCTGGAGATCAAAACTGACCTTTTTGAAGAAGTGGCAAAGAAAATTGATTCTTTTTGTGGTAAAGAATCTATTTAAGTGTAATTTTCGCTAATTTAGAAAAATTTGATCGCATGAGTCAGAAAATGGAAAAAGAGAAATCTCAAAACAACAGGACACAAGGTATGGATGTGAAGGAGTGAGTGTGTGAGTGAGTGAGTAAGTATGTGAGTGAGTTGGTGACTCAGTTAATCACATCATATACCTCTTTTCAGGACATTTGAAATCGCAATTTAAAGAATTTTCAAATCTGTTAACTTCACAAAAATCGGAAACTAAAGAACAACGTACTTCCCATTTGAATTTACAAGATTTTAAGAAATTTAGTGGACGTTATGGCCAAACTTCAGAAGGAATTTGCTATCAAACTGGAAATCAAAAACGACATGTTTGAAGAAGTGGCCAAAAGGCTAGATTTCCTTACAAGTAAGTATCGAAAAAAAGCATTTCAATCCGAATTTTTAGTCGAAATTGATGGCCAAAATCAGAAAATCGAAAATTTTCAATCGACTGAATCTTTCACTTTAAATAAAATTGACGCTGGTTTTCAATTTACGGCAAAGAACGAAAATGTTTTGCTTGAAACATTGAAAAATAAATCTAAAATTGTTGAGGAGAAACTAACCAAAGAAAATGAAGAAAATCAGAAGAAGGAAGATAATGCGAAGATGATTGAGTTGGATCTTACAGATGAGAAAGAACCAAAAGGCAGGCTTCAAATTTTCAAAAAAAAAAAATCTTAAAAATTCCACAAACGTCATATTTTAGCTGCTTTTTTTTACAAAAAAAAATCTTTTTTAGAAGTAAAATGCGCCAAATGTGGAAAACTACTCGAAATATCTGCCTCAATCCGCAAAGATGAAGTCAGTGTTGCCTGCCCCGATTGCAAAGAACTCACCCCAATTTGTCCTCCAAATGAAGGATTTCGGTTGGTTTTCCTCTCTTTATTTTTCAAAATAAAGGTTTTTAGATGGGTGAAAGGCACATTTTGTGATCACTTTTATCAACTTCCCGAAGGAGACCACGTTCTTTCTTGTCGTGTTTGTGGAAAAACAGATTGTGTTTTGATGTGAAGTAAACAATGTGCAATTTCAATTTTACAACGTTTTGCAAAATGAATGTTTTGGGTAACAATGTTCGATGCTGCTTACCGATTGCTTTAATTAAATTGTTTTTTTAAAAAATGTCTTTGCATTAAAGATAATCTTTTAAAAGTATATAGCCGAAACTCCATTTTTTGCTAAACATTTGTTAGTTGAAACACAAATTTATCGGTTTTGTAATTGCAATATCCTAGAAATTTCATTTACTCGGAAAACTTGTTATTTAGATGTTTTAATGATTAAAAAGATTTAAAAAGGTAAAAAATCAACATGTTACAACAATTTGTTTTCAATAACATTGTTAATAAACAGTTAATAAATACCAAAGTTAACCAAAAAGTTTAGGCAGTTTTAAAAAACAAACACATGTTTTGCAATGCTTTAGCTATGGAATGAAATTTTCAAAAATTAATAGACTCACATATGAAGCAAAGTATAAAAATCAGAAAACAATTTAGTTTTTTCGGTTTAAAAAGATAATTTTCCTAACAAACTCAATTTTTTGACGAACTTCTTTTAAAATTTTAAAAACGTCTATTTTGGTTTCTGTGATTGCCGTTGACCTTGGTTTCAAGATAGAAAATATAGCAATTAAAATATATTTAAAAATACTTTAATAAAACCCCATGGATCAAATTTTTATTGGTTGTTTCATCAATAAAGTGATTCTTCACTCGTCGATATCGAACTGAAATTTTGATTTTCCTTTTTATGTGTTGTTTTCTTACGAATGGAGCGTGTTCCTCGGAGACACAGGCGATGTCTTTGACGTTCACTTGGCCAGGAGGGCAAACAAGAGGCTGAAAGATTGAAATTTAATTTTGAAAAATAGAAAAAATCACCTGTTTAACCTTGGGAGCATCAGGGATTTTGGCGTCGCGCTGGAAATGTTACCCTATTTGAGGTAGGCATATAAAAATCAAACCTTGATGCTCTTGGCAGCAACAAGGGCGAAGAGGACGAAGAGAAGGAAGAAGAATCGCATTTTGGGATTATTCGACAGACGAAGGGCTCAGTTTTATAGCCGGTTTTGTCATTTTTCTCACATTTAGGCTTCACGGCCGACTGCGAGTGGGCCAAAAATGTGAGAAATGTGTCTCACTTGAATGGAAAGACGTGAGAAAGTGAAAGAAATTGAGAATTTCAAAAGCGGAAAGCCAATTTAGAAGGAAATAAAAAATTGGAGTGAATTTGAATGGCAATTTAGTTTATTATCTGAAATATTTTTTGTTTAATTATAACACTAGAAAAAAATAACACGCCATAAAATTCTTTATTTTAAAATCGTACTCAAAAAATAACGTGCATTTGTGTTCAATCTCAAGAATGGAGTAGTTTTCGATTTTCCTGTAAATGTCATAGAATTCACGAAACATTGGGATGATGTTAGTGATAATTTATTGCAAAATCAAATATTGCCGTTTTTTTAATTAATAATTTAGTTATTACACAATTTCAATGTTTAAAAAATAAATAAAAATATATTGAATGAAATGAACAGTATGTCAGGATGCTGTTGATTTGTGTTCTTTGGCCTACATTGGAATTGTGCTGAAAAGTAGTTGTTTGATCAATATAGTTGCAAAATGGGCTGTTGTTTGTTAAAAAAAAGTTACTTTTAAACCATTTTGTTTGATTTCAAAATGTTTTCAGATTTTTTTTTGAAGAAAATTTCAAGTTTTTTCTTTAGAAAGCGCTTTTGCCACATTCGACTTTGCCATAAAAAATTGGCAAAAAACTAAGACTTATTTTTGTGGTTTTACATTGGCCTATATCCAACCAACTTCGCTTATTTTTTCACCCAAAAAAAAGAAATCCCGTGATAGAACCGATTTTTGATCACTGGATATGCTGTGGAGAACATCTATATTCGATTCGCAGAATGTATAATGGTCAGCTGATGTCGCATGTGACAATTCTATTTTTTTGCTCAATCGTCCGTATTTTGTTTAGAAGCTCTTCTTCCTCCAATTTCTTTTTACATTCCTTAATTGGTGAGCCTTCAATTACGACTAAAACAGCAGTTTCACTTTTCATGGTAAACCATTTTACATTTTATGTATTATTGCGTATAATACGTATGGTCTTCATAACTAAATTCGAAAAAATAAAACAATGAAGTTTTCGAAAAAGTTCACTTTTCGCATTTGAATTTAACCCCAATTGAAGTAATCTGCGGATTCATGCGAATTTCAAAAGTTTTTTAAATGAGTTTTTTTAAAAACATCTGTGGTCCGATTTTATAAAGCATTTTCAACAAATATTTGCTACTTACATTAGCTAGAAGCAAAAAAAGAGAGTTTGAAAAAACACAATTCTGAAGAAAAAAATTGTGTGCCTTGAGAAATAAAGAAAACAAAAAAGTTTGCCCCTTGGTGGATCCGAACCATCGAAGTTTGAAGTGGAAATTATTTGCCAGAGCCGGGCCACTTATTTGCGTTCTTTGTTTTAAAGCTATTAGAGTTGTATAAACAAAAACACAAACTTTGTGGTAAACCTTACAATTGGCAACGGATATTTTCTTATGTTGTTAATAAATTCAACACCAAAAACAGTTTTGAAATTAACAAAAAGAATTGCATGTTAAACAAGTTGAAATTTGATCAAGCAACTAAAATTGGCTAAATTTTACCGAAAGAAATGAAACATCGAAATAGCTGGGCAAACTAACTCGGTGCAAAATTACCAATTTTCAAAGATATGAATACACATGAAAACTTTAACAATTGCAAAAAACTACTTTAACAGCATGGTGAATTTGCGTTTTGTAGTTTTTACCTAATTCCGCTCGACTTTTGCCACATTTGGCCGATGTTTCAATGGCAACAATTAAAATACATACTCAGCGAATTATGAAAAATTCGGTCACAAATTTTTATGTTTAACGTTTCTATTTTCTACGGTCTCAAATATACTTTGCCCCTTCGTGCGTCCCTCCGTCCCCCGTCTACCGTATCTCTTCTCCCCGACCGTATCCTTTTTCTCCCAATCGGTTTCCATCAATCTTCGTTAGCGATACGTTTCCCGTCCACTCTAAACTTTGCTTTCGCCACGCGATGGGCGGCCGAAAAAAGAAGAAATGACGTGGCGGTTCCAGGCGCGATTTTAATGAACGCTTGACTTCCGCGGGCGGCAACCGGTCGTGTTCTTTGTGAAAACAGGCGCCTAGTCAAGTGATCGGTACGATAGGTCGTCTACTGAAACCAGAGGAACCAGTTGGGAGGCAAACAGAAGAAGGAGGAAGCTTTTTCAGGCGGATTGTTGTGTGACCGAGACACCGCATGACGACGAGCTGCCGGTTCTTGGACTTTTTTCGTTGCGAGACCAAGAACCACAATGTTTTATGATCATTACGCGTAGGATAAGTGATGTAAGCATCCGGTTTTACAAGTAAGGAGATAATCCCTAACAACATTAAAACCTAGGAGGCCATAGGTGTTTGGTGATTTTTCGGTGACGCTAGAAATATGAGACTTATGAGAGTAAGGTGACTTATGAAAGATGAAGGCGATTTCGTTAAACATTCAATAAAGCGTAAAATTTCGTCAAAAAAGGACAGAAACGCAATTTTTGCGCTACTTGCTATCATTATTTCAGTTGAACTAGTTAAAAAATGGAGCAATAATGAGCCCAAAACAATAATATACTGTTGAAACAGTGATTCAAGCAGAATTTTCTTTCTTTCCTTTCTAAAAATGTTTTTGGCCAAAACCAATAAATTAAAGCTTTATTTTTAACGATTATTGGCTAATTTTTAAGTTCAATTGATTTTTTTAAAAAAGCCGCGTTAAGTTTTTTTCACGGTTGAATTCAAGTCCAATTTTCTGATACATTCAACGAGAGTTGCTTTTTTTCCTTATCAACAACCTGGGCATGTGAAAAGTGTAAGAAACCCTTTTTTACTAGGAACTCAATTTGTAACTTGTCTAAACGGTGTAAAACAGAAGAGTATATGGATTTTAACCAGTTTCGAAAAAAAAATACCGTAGTCACCGTAGTCCACAAACCGCAACTCCGGTGGGACAAATGAAACTGTTAGAATATTTTAAAGAGCCCCTCATGGTTGAAAAATACGACGTTTTAAATCCTTTAAAAGGAATAAAACTTTTTTTTTACTGTTTGTCGTCCTAATTATATCAACTCATCTTGCAAATTTAAAAAGAGCAATAATTCACAAAAAAAGTATTTTTAAAGTTTTTTTATTTGCTGTTTTTTTTCGAAATCATTACAAATATGTGTTGGGCTCCGTTGATAATCCTTCTTCCCTTTGTTAAGATAAGATTTTTTGAAGAAGAAAAAAAATAGTTTCACATTTTCATCTCATTCGGACGTTCCATGATCTCTTTAAGAAAACTCGTATAATGTCTAATTAGTTGATCGCATTCGCTAGTTAATGTAAGTCAGGAATAGGTTTAAAACTCATTTTAATTTGTATAAAACCATTTTTTTAACTTTCAAATGAACCAGAGATGTGAATGGTGCATGACGGTTTTCCAAAAATCATTGTCTTTCATACTTGTGTAACCACGGTTCTCTCTAGTTTCTACTTCTAGTTTCCCTTTCCATACAACAATACAGTTACACAAACTTGGAACACTAAAACATGTTCTCTGCCTTGTCGCCCGAATGTAATCATCCCAGTTTATGGCGAACCAAAATACACCAGCTGGTCTCAAAGAATTAAATCGATCAAGTTTCTAAGAAACTGTGTAGTGACTATTTGACAAATTATCTTTAAAGTATTCCTATACCGTATCCAGCCCTAGTCAAGTCCCGCAGCAAACACCACTTTTCCAGCAAGGCCACTCCCTTGTGCAGAAAAACGATATTTTTAGAGATCACTGCGAAAAAACCTTTTCCGTATCGCGATGATCGCTATGGTTTGCGTTTTTACACAGTTTAATGCGTTGCGTGACGCATTGACGTCAATGGTTGACGGTTCGCGCCTGAAACCGGAAGGGAACCGAAAAAGAAGACCAGGGTGATCATTGTCCTCCGAAAGTCAGGGTGGTCAAGGACGGAAAAAAAGTGTGCGGTACTGTAAATAAAGAAAAAGATTGTTTAAAAGATTTGGAGCCAAAACACATGGTCACGAACTCACTGAAACACAGACATACACACACTCCCACGCACCCACCCACATACACACATTCACACACGCACACACACCACACGTACTCACATACATATTTACACACGCTTATTTACACACAAACATGCACTTTCACATTGGGCACATAATCACGTGCACACAAACGCACACAGTCACAGCCACACATGCGCACATGCTCACACATGCAAAAACACATATAAATGCAGTTACACACGTACACATATTCATATACACCACACGTACTCACATACACAGAAATATATATTTATAGACACACACACACATTCACACATTCACACACCGACAGTCGACTCACGCAAACACACGCTCACAGGCTCACATGCCGTTTTAAGTCCCCAATTTACAAAATCTCACTCAATCACCCACTCACTTTTCTTTCTCTAATTTTCAAAAGTACAAGAAGGGAAAATTACCGGAATAACTTTACACATTGTAATTTCAATGAAACGGAAGAGTGCGTGAAAAGAATTGACCTCTGAGAGTTCAAATCGTCGAGACCCGACATATTCAACTGATACGTCACAAGGCAAACGATGACATTAGACCGGAATATTGTACCTATATGATTTTGGGAGAAACATTAGACAAATGTTGAAAGAACCGAATGAAAACACTACTTGAGAAACTTAGTCCTAAAATTGTTTTTACTACTTGTGGAGCTGAAAATATAAACATTTCAGCTAAATTTTAAAGATTTATCGCTCTTCCGAGGGGCATTCTAAAAACTTCGCATTATCACATATGTGCACGGAAATCTTTAGTAAAAGGCGGAAGATTTTCACGTGAGATTGCAAGTGAACCAAAGGTATTTTTATGGGGGAGGTCATTCAGACGAGAGTCTGATGCGATATGGGAACTTATAGCACTATAGATAGTACTCAAATGAGAACCGTCACCAGCGACCCAAACTGCCTGCGCCTTCCGTTTACAACCCATAAACATTCGACATCCCCGCTGAATAAGACTATATAATCGACCTCAAAACACCTCATTCCCAGGAGTGGGAAGGGGCTAGCCCAACCAAGTTAAGTTAAATCGGGGGTGAGGTCAGAAATGGCCTTGTGAGGGTTCCCCTGCTACCCGACCCCACCACATAGATCACAGTTTGTTTTCAGTTTTCAAAAATAGTGTTTTTGATCTTTACAGCGAACCCGGAGAACCGGGATCAACAGACTGTTTTCGTGTTTCATTTCAATGTTTTGGGTAATTCATTGAAAGCCCAGACAGGCACTTTATTATGGTCCATGAAACAGTCACATCAACCAAATCAACTGTAAACTCAAATTGTCGTTTTCCTTGTCGGAATTAAGACAACGGGATAGAAAACTAGATGTCCAGAAGGGGAATCATCACGTGCTTCTGAAGCAGGTCTTTTAATCATCACAGATTAGCATACGACAGAAGAATGTAGAAGTGTTCAGATGATGCCACATACACATACACACATACACACAATCACACACATGCACACATACACACACTCACACTCACACACATACACACACGCCCACACACACACACACCCAAATAGTTAGAAACCGTGTATTTCCTTTTGAGGACATTTCACCTCAACCTGTTTCACGTACCCAAAAATAGTGGTTTTTGATTTTTACAATGAGCACGTTCCCTGGTCGGCTCTCTGTTTATGGGCTGCATTCCAGTTTTTTTGTAATTGTATTTTTTGAAAGACACCCGTACTTTTGTTATGTAACCACATATCAGAAAAAGTCTGAAAGCAATCGATGAACTTTGGCCTTTCTTTGGCTGAAATCAGACAGGCTGCCATAACCGGAAGAAAACAAGCGTGTCCTTTAGCGAACTCTCACGTGGGGCAGAATCTGGTCTTTCGTGAGTCAGCTGTGGTGAAACGGAACATGACGCAACATTGAGAGAGAGAGAGAGAGAGAGAGAGAGAGAGAGAGAGAGAAAGAGGCAGACAGAGAGAGAGAGAGAGAGAGAGAGAGAGAGAGAGAGAGAGAAAGACAGAGATAGAGAGATAATTTTGAAAATATTGAAAATTGACACAATTTAGGCCTACTGTTTCAGTGAAGATGAAGAATTTTTCGTCAGACTTTCTGACCATGTAGACGTTTAGTTAGGGGGGGGAGACCAATTTCTCAAATTTTGAGTATTAATTTAACTCATAAGTGACCCACATATATCAGGGGCCTTTTTTATTCTGTGTAACGAAACATGGTGATTAGACGGACCTGGGAATAATTGTATTAAATGTCGAATGCGATATTTTCTTTTCTTCCTTTTTTCAAAGTTTTTATTAATTTTTAATAAATTTTTTAAACATTTTTTGTTGAGATTATTTCAATGTTTAGCAACGCCCTTAAGCCAATTCACTTCAATTTAAAATTAATAATCTAATCACGTGGGACAGTTGACATAAATCATTAACATGGCATTTCATACACTATTTAAATGATTTTAATTTGTTTTAATTTAAATAAAAATAAACTGTTCAATAAATGCAATTTCAAAGTTTTGTATATTTTTAAGTTTGAACTTTCGTCACTCGAAAGTATTATTCACTCCGTAAGAAAATCGCTTTGATTTTTTAATACTGCTGTTTGAACTTTAACAAATTGTAAATTTAATTATGGAGCCTACAGTAAAATCCGTGTTTACCAAAAATATAAAAAAGAATTAAATTCTTTTCTATTTTACTAAAAATTGTTTTATTAAAATCTATTGTTATTTCAATGTTTAACCACATCCTTAAGCCAAATCGATTTGGATTTCAGTCAATGAACGAAGCAAATCACAAATTAAGTTAAATATGTACAATGACACTTTGTAAACAAAATTAACTTTTAATATTTAACAAAATTAAACACATTAATTTACAACAAAAAAAATTTCACAGTATTTTTCTCGTTAAAATTGATTTTTTGAATTTTTGCACTCAAACGTTTCACGCTTAGCGTAAGACAATTTAAAAAAAATCTTTCAGTAGTGAAGTTTTCTTTGCAAAAAATTGTCAATTTAATAGTGAAACATGGAAAAAAGTATTTTTGGAAAATACCGCGGTTTAGGCTTTTTTCGAATACCGTTAATTAAAATTTCGAAATCGCATTCTTCAACAAATTGTAATTTTGATTACGGAGCATACGGAAACAGCTGTGTTTACTAAAAATACAATAAAAAGAGTATTAGCAAATTTAAATAAATTTTATCATTCGAATTTCTTATTCCGTTTTTTTTCTATTTTTCTTTGTTAAAAATTTCTATTTTTAAATGTTACAAGATTTTTAAAAAAACTTGCCAAAAATATCTGCTATTTTTTCAATGTTTTTACATACTCGAACGTTTCACGCTCATCCTAAGAAAATTGTTTTTATGTTTAAGTAGTAGATACTCTTTGCTTCCATTTGATTGAAACCTGTAGAAAAAATCACCTTTTTAGAAAATAGCTAATTAAAATGATTTTTTTTTGCTCCACGATCATCGGCGCGAGGAAGTGCGTTTGTCAGGTTGTGAACATGTCTGAAAATCGCTTCTTAAATTTGAATTTCTAATTTCAAAGTTTAAAAAAATCACATTTTGCGTTACTAACACCCTAAGAATCAGATTTTCCCTTTAGTCACGTCCCTTCTTCAAAAATTCCCCAGAACCGGCTGATTTCCGGAAAGTGCATTAGTCGGGAGATCGTATGATAATTGTCACGTGGTTGTGGTGGAAACGAGGTGTTTGTCATGCATTCATCGAGTTCTATCCAAACAGTGCAATGTGATAGTCATTTGGTGTTTGATTTTGAAACAAAAAACAGGTTCATTTGTTTTGTGCAGTTGAGGAACAAGCCACTGTAGTCGTTGGTCAAACACAACTTTAAAAGACAGGTAGCTTCTGATCGGGTTGGAACGGGTTTTTGAAACACAAGGGACACACAACAAACAAAAACAACAAAGTAACTGCAGTTTTTCAAAAACAAGGGCCTAAAATGTGCTTACATACGTGTTAGAAAAGCGCTATTGTATTTGAACCAATCCAAATTTATGGGGAAAACCTGGACTTCAAACATTCAAATGAATTAAAATAATTTTTTAATTCCCTATTTTGTGGCCCGATGTTTCATCTTCTAAACAACTTGCAGGATGCACTACTTAGGATGATAAAAACAAGACCAAACGTTTAGAAAACTTTGCTTGGCAAACATCTCGTGCTAAGGGCAACTTAGAATACAAGGTCCATCAGGTGATTTTAGAGTTTACGGAAGTGGCCAAGTTAAACATAATCTTTGTTCAAGAAGCATTTCTCATTTCTAAAATTGTTTTGGCAAATGAGTTGTGGGTAGAATACACACACACACACACACACACACACCACACACACACGCGCGAAATCCCTAATTGAAATAGTGAAATGATGGGGCTAAATTGAATGAGATCAAATTGTTAAAGCCCTTAAAATTCTCCGAAAACACTCAAATGAACAGTTCAGCCCTAACGGACAAAGCCAATATTTTGTTTACGCCAGTCTGCGCAGCGTAACCGTATGACGTCATAGCATGTGACACCGTGACCTTCTAGATCCTTCCGCGATACACTGGGTCATAAGGAAAATCCGGGAGTTCGGCAATCTAGAAGGTTCTTAGATGGTATAAATAAAGTGAAACGTACGTAATTTAAAAACCTTTTTTAAGCTTTTTAGTCTCCTAAAGTTTTCATAAGTTACTATATTTGTCAAATAACCTCACTGTTTTATAGCAGGTAGTTAGGATTTGAAAAACTTACCCGATGTCTACTTTTCCTATATTTTCACCACTTTCACGAAAAAGTTATTTAAATATAACTTGTTGAAAAATAAAATGAAATTGAAATTTTTCAAATGTTTGCGGCCTAACATTTTCACAAATAAGAACATTTTGCAAAAACTTTAAAATATCAGAACATCTCAAAACATGCATGTGACTTTTGCTTACATAAAAAACAAAAAATTTTGTATTAGCCCGTTATATTTTTGAAATCAAAATAATTCCAAAATTATCACTGTAGTAAACGTTAACTCTTTTTTACAATTTCAATTTTAACAAAAAAAACTAATTCTTCTGAAAAATACATCAAGATAAGCATTTTGTTAAAAAAGACTTTCTAATTTAATTAAAAACTTTAAAAACACTATTTTGTTAAGAAAACATCTTGTTGAAACATCCCTCTAAAACAATAAACAAAAATGGGGTTTTTGGATTTAAAAAAAACTTTTGTTTACTTTAATTTTTCAACGGTCTGTTTGAAACCTATGCTAAATTTCAACTTCAACTAGGAAATTAAGCATATGATTATCAAATTTTGAAGCGATGTCCAGAAAAAGATGAAATACGTACAACACATTACCTTAAAATTTTGAAACATTAAGATGACGGAATGTTTCCTTCGAAATGTATAGTTTTTAGCCATCCTAGGTTCTCTTGTTTTCATAAAATTCACAATATCATTTTAAAGAGTAGAGTTTAAATTTGATAATTGAAACATTGGCATGATCTGTCAAACCCCAAAAATTCCGATGACCTACCACTTGATTATTCCTTGTTTTGATCTCGAACCTGTCACTTATCAGTTGCTTTACCCATAAAAGTAAAGTACCGTTCTGACCTCAAAACATGGCGTCGTCGGGTTCAAAGCCACGTGCCCGTCTGTCGCCTGTTTGATCTTCTGCCACCCATGTACTTCCCTTGGCCAGAACCTGTTCCTCTTCCGAAAACATGACGAGTCCCCGTTTGATTTATAAGTCCCCTCTGTTTTCAGTGCTTCTATCTTTCTTTCTCTGCTACCTTCTATTCCCCCACCTACCGTACCCCTCCATTTCCGGTTTTCGCCAGACAAAAGAGTCGTATCGTCATTGTTCTGGTTCCGCCCCTCCGGCCACGCCCCTGCCTTACGGTAGCGCGTGACTTCGAACGGGTTCGTGGCTTATATAAGGCCACCGTCCCGGCGACTATCGCAGAGAACCGAGTGAACCCCCGGCGATCTGATCAGCCCCCGAGAAATGATCGTTTTAAACCCCCGATTTTAAACCCCTGGAAGAAATTGCCCGGAAACGGCAAGCCCCAAAACCCCCCAAAACCAAAAGAGGCCGGAAAAGGCACACCTTGTGAAGGAAATCCTGGAAGACCTGGAACCCCAAAAGACTCGAAAACTTGTCAGATCCAAAACAAACGGCACAACTTGTGGAATAAACGAAAATCGGTGCTTGGCAAACACAAACTGACAGTCTTGGGCTTCAGGAAACTAGCCACTTCCTCTTGTGGAGCCGCCGATCATCCCAGAAGGCCACTCCTCAGACCAAGTCAGATGGACCGTCTCAAGATGCTCTCGAGGATCTAATCTCAAACCTTTTCAGAAAACTTCTTTTTCAGATTTTTTTGTGCTTAGTTTTTACTTCTTTTCGTAGCCTAATGATGTAGATGACTTTTATGGCCAATTAGAGTTTAAGGTAATTTAAGGTTTAGGGTATTGATGAGTTTAGGGTAGCATATCCGTTAAAGTAGCTTGATAATTAAAGAAGAATAAGGCATAATCTTAATGTACTAGCTTAGATGGCTGAATTTAGTTTGCTTTTTATAAGTACTAGAACATACTAGAACAGAACAACATGTTGAAAAATAGTTATAGTTTAGCGATTAGGTGTCTTTAAGTAGTTTATTATAGTTGACTGTGTTAAGAGCTTAGGTAGAAGTTGAGTTAAGGTTATTGAGTTAAGAAATATTTAACGATTTTAGTTAAGTTAAGGTTATCGGTTACCAAATAGGTTAGATGAGAAGATTTAGTCGCAAATTTTTGCAGCTGATATTGTAGTTAGTATAATTCGTGTTTTGTAGTGTTATTTAGGTAACTTCTTTAGGATCCTTAGGTACCGATCTAGATTATGGGCATTTTAACGACATCGGTTAAGTTACGGTTTATCTTGAGAGTTCCCAGTTAGTTTAAGAAATTACGTGAAGACCTTACCTAAGTGGGCGGAGCATAAGTGGGCGGAGCTAATTTCTACTAAAATTGTACGTAAATTTAGAAACATAGAACTAATAATGAATTTTGAACAACGATTTTTATAATAAAAACATAAATTTTGTGAAATTCAAATTTCCCTCTTTTGCGTTCCTTTTGAATTTCCTTGAATCCCCAATTCTTACTTTTCTTCTTTCTAATTAAATTTAAAGATTCAAATAAACTCCAATTTTTCAGATTCTCAAGCAAAATGATTCTAGCAGCGATTTTTCAAAGCAGCCACGAGCTGAAGCAAAAACGACAACCCGTGAAGAAATCAAAGAAGTCTCTGGACTCTTCCTATGGGTACTGTAGCTCTTTTTAACTTAAAAAAATTAAATTTTAGTGATTTGTACCGCCCGATCGCCTTGGTCTGCCTTGCCATTGGATTGTGGACATGGAGCGCCCTGGAAGGAAGAGTGATTCCCAAAGACAAAATGAAGGATTGCACGTGGGTTTTTTTTCTTTAGTAAAATATCTTTTTTAAATATTTAAATAATATGAAAATAAGTAGAAGGAAACAATTATCTTTATTTTTATTAAAATTTTGAGCAATGAATAAAGAGACGGATACCATGATTTGGTCTCAAGAATATGCAAACATTGAAACATTTGATAACTTTCACTTAAAAAATATTTTAAAATGTGTTTTTGCAGCTATAATTTTAAAATATTTAAATCTTTTGTTTTTTTTTTCAAGATTTTCAATTTAAAACTAATTAGAAATTTTTATTCTCAGCTGAAAACTAGAAATGCTAGTAAAAAAGGCCAAATACCAATTTTAATACAATTAATTTTGTCATATAATTTGTTAACTTTAAAAACAATTGAATGAATATATTTTGTTACAACTATTTAAAACTTGAAACCAATTAGTTTGTTTCCAAATTCTAAAATAAGGGTGAATATTAAGGTTTGATTATATTAAATTCTAAACATGAAATTGGTTTAGTAAAAGTTAGATATTTTTTTGAGTATTAAAAAATTAAATCCTTCGTCTTAAGAAAATATAAAAAATGTTGTTTTGAATCAAAATTATCACACACACACACACACACACACACACACACACGCACACACACACACACACACACACACACACACACACACACACTTTTCCTCGAAAACCCTGTGTTTAGGATGGAAATCATCGACGACTTCCCTGAGAACGTGACTGGCTTCGACTACTCTCGGCTGAAGGCCAAGTCGACCTACCAAGTGTACCTGGACCTCTTCGGCAATGCGAAGAAGGAAATTCTGATCATGGATTCTTCTAGTAATTTGAGAGCCTCTCAATTCAGTGAAGAATACCGAAAATCTTATGCTCAGAGGGTGAATTCGGACAAAAGAGACGTTGGAATAGGGTGTTTTAAGGGAAATGAGATATTCGAATTGCTCCTGAATAAAGGAAAGAAAGAGAATGTCAAGATTCGCATTTTGGACGCAGGGAAATGGGTCGCCGACGTGAAGAACAAGGACGCCAAGGAGCTCCACAGAAGAGGTTTGTGGGGATTCAGGGCTGCGACGATGAAACGACAAACTAATCGACTTCTCAACCGGCCGGTTTCAAAAATCTAACCTTTTGCTTAAAATAGCTTCTGAAGTCTAATAACAAAAGTATTTCTTTAACTTCACAAACTCTAAATTAACATTACAACAATTTTAGATTTTTTTTGCTTTTGACAAAGTTTTCAATGTTTCAACTATTAAAATAACTTGTAAAAGTAAAAGTGTAACTTTTACTTTAACAAATATTTTTGTTTGCCCGGTAGAGACTAAAACTTAATTTTAACCATTTTAAGGCACACATTTTTAAATTTATTTTTTTGAACCAAAAAAAACTAAATATTAGCTTACTTAAGCTCTTAATGTTAAAATTGATAAGGATGTTACAACTTTTTTGATATCAGAGTTTTGCTTTTTCCGTTAAAAGGACATAGTGTAAAATTCCCCAAAAAATGCGAAACCTCAAAATTAAATGAGAATGAACTTTTGCTTTGAAAAACATCATTTCAAACAATTATTCTTTTAAATTAACAAATAAGTTTTAAATTAACAAATAAGATATTTAATTTTTTCCCAGGATCACGAAAGTTTAAAAAATCAGCACAGTTACGGTTGTTGTTTTACAAATCATTAAAAATCTTTTTATTTGAATTTTAGGAATTAAATTGCTTAAATAATTTATTTTTACCCTTTTTCGATATTATTTTATTTGGACAACATTTGATTTAAATTTTTGAAAACGAAAACTGCAAACATCATCTTTCCTTATGGATTTTTTGAAACCTTGAGATGAATTCATTATTACAACTTTCAATTTTGTAAAATCTTGAAAGCAAAATATTTTAAAAAATGCAATTTAGATTTTCAATTTAAAACTAATTAGACAATTTTAGGTGCCGCCGAGAGAAGAGCAATGGACAAAGGAGCTGAGATTCAGCATACTAAAGCTATTATTGTTGATGGAAAACACACCTTGATTACCTCGGCCAATTTGGACCATCTTTCCCTTCACCAGGTCAGTTTAAATAAAAATTTACAAATATTATAAAATTTTAAGATTATTTGTAAATTTTTATCATAAAATATTTTTAGAAAGGAGAATTGGGTCTTTTGTTCAAGAATTGCCCCCGAATGGCTGCAGACACAAAACAAGTAATTTTCAATTTTTTTAAAAGAAAATAGACCTAAATTACTACTTTTGATTTTCGACACCGTTTTATTCGGTGTAGATCACGAAACAACAAAATGCCGGTTAAATCCGGCCGTGACATCTGGTACGGGGCCAGTTGCAGATCTCTCGCGCAGAGACGCAGACGATCCAGGATCTCTAGGGCAGAGACGCAGACATCTCTGGGGCAGAGACGCAGACACGTGCCTGCTCAAGGTCCCGCAGGGAACAAAAGAAGCCACCCTGAGCCGCATGGGTAATTTTACATCCCGCTAAACAGCGGACACGTAAGGTGGATAGCTCGTAGGCTAAAATAGTTTTGGAATGAATTCTTAATTCTTTCTAATGTTAAAAACAATTTGCAGTGTTTTAACACGTAAGACCCTAATTTTTAAAAGAATACAAAGTAATTGTTCCAATTTCAGATGTATGAGAACTGGTGGAATGCGGGTTACAGTGCTCCCACAGCGAAAAATCTACCCTACAGTAAGACCAACCGCCTGGTTTTGGGAGATATTAGCGTCCACACGGCTGTGAGTAAAAACCAGATTTTAAAGTAAATTAAAAAAAACTTTGAATTTTAAAATTGAATTCATTTTTTCAGATGTCACCAGCTTCTCTTCGCGAAAATGGCAGAGACAGTGATTACGAGGAAATGTTGAGGCTGATCGACCAGGCTGAAGAGAAAGTGGACATTTCGGTCATGGATTTCCTGCCTTTCTTCATGTTTGACACTTCCAAACCGTAAGAACTTAAAAATAATATAAAATAAAAAATCGATTTTAGGCAAGTTCACGACCTCACGGATGCCCTTCGCCGCGCAACTGCTCGTGGAGTCAAGGTAATTTTAAAAAAATCATTTCTTGAAAAAAGCTTAAATTTTGCTTAAAAATTGTAAAGCGCATTAAAAAAAAGAAACCACGGCTTTTTTATATGGACCAAAATTAAATTGACAATTTATTGAAGTTCAAACAGCAATATTAAAGAATTAAAGCGAATTTCTTAAGGTGCACATGAAACTTTCGAGTGACGAAAATTCAAATTTAAAAATTTACAAAACTGGTAAGTTGCGTTTATTGATCAATTTGTTTGTTTTCATTCATAAAAAATAAAAGTATTAATTTAGTTTACAAAGTTATATCTCAGTTTACTAAAATATTATCTTGCTTGCTCGATTATTAATTGGAAATTGAAGCGACTTGATTAAGGACGTGGCTAAACATTGAAATAATCTTTAAAAAAAATTTAAACTGCTTTTCAGAAAAGTAATTAAAAAAGAATAGCATAGATTTATAAATAAAAGTTATTTCCAGGTCCGTCTAATTACCATGTCTCGCTACACAGAATGGAGAAATGCCACTCTCGACTACCTGAAAGATGTGGCTCACTTTGGAGTTGAATTGGTAATTAAAATGGAAATTTGATTTTTAAAACAAAAAACGTTCAGAAATTGGTCTCTTTCCCCTATCTCAACGTCTACATGGATAGAAAATCCCACGGAAAATTTATCATCACTGAAAAGGAAGTCCTCATTTGTGAGTTTCGCAAGTTTTTCAAGAGGAACCCTCTGTTTTTCTCTCTCTGTCTCTTTTTTTCTTTTCCTCTCTCTATCTCTCTATCTCTCTCTCTCTCTCTAAAAGCTCAGTTATAATAATATACATATTCTTCCAGCCACATCCAACTTCACCCCCGACTACTTCTTCACCGACACCGGAATGGCCCTGATCGTCAGAGAAAAGGGAAAGACCCGTAAATTCACAAGGTAAACCTCCCCATTTGCCGCATACATCCACTGTTTCAGACAAATCGAGGCCATCTACGAGCGCTACTGGAGCAGCCCCTTCGTCTACCCAATTGAGAAGTATTTGGAAACCTGTGTCCCAGTTCCATTGGATAAGGACATTTGTGATGCAATCAACTCCAGCCACGACGATTCATTGTAGATAGAAGTGTCTGTAGATAGATTATGGGTTCGATTGCCTTTGCGATCTCAGGGATTTTGTGTATAGGCAGATGTAATTAAGTGAACACGAGTTAATAAAGTTTTAAGATTTGTCAAGTTTTCATTTGCACATGAGATCAACGGAATACAGACACTTAAAACTGAGCTTATCTAATTAAAAACATTGGTCGTTGCCTAACAATGAAGTTTGTTTCCTTAAAAAAACCTTCGTTGTTACCTAACAATGAAGCTTTTTTCTTAAGGAAAACCTTTTTAACTTGTAGAATGCTGAAAACAATTGACATCATATTTCCCTTTAAAGTTTCAGTAATTCGTTACAATACTTTTTAAAATGTAAAAAAACAGTTAAGTAAAACGTTTAATTGACGATTATTCTTTTACTTCTTTTTGAAGGCCCGGTGCCCTACGCAGGTCCTCAATTGGGATTTCGCATTCTTGGTTCTAAATTCATCTACTGGATTCCTCTGCTAATTGGCCTACCCTTGGTATAAAGCTGCACTTTCCATTCTTAAATATGAATCCTTTGGGGCATTTTAGGACAACCTTAGTCAATGGAGCAGCAGAGGAGAAGGCGAAGAGAAGAGAGAGCAGGAGGAGGAGAAATCTCATGGTTTGGTTTTGGAAATACACTAGGTCTTTTAAACAAGAAGAAATCCGCGTTTTTCAATTTGTATGGAAATAATGAAAACGGAGACATTCGAATGTGGGAAATCAGACGTTTCCAGTCACGTTTCATATGACATTGTTGAAACATTTGAAAAACCATTAAAATTCCTTTTCGAAGACTAATTCGAAATAATGCCGAAAAACAAATGATGTTGTTCAGCATGTGCTGCCGTATTTTTGAATTACTGGTTTGTTTAAACTGAAAACAAAATTACTCCCAAAAAGTAAAACATGGAATCCAAGAAGCGGAAAAATTGCATTTTGTGCTCATTCTTAAGGAAAACCTTTGTTGTTAATCGTTTTTCAAGAATCTAGCAGCGTGCTAGATTTTTTATAACTATTAAAAATTATTTTTAAATAATCTAGTGCTTGTTTTTTTTAAAAATTCTTAAACTTTGTTTATCAACAATCTAGCAGCATGCTAGATTTCTTAAATACCTTTATATATTGCTATTTAATAATACTTTTAAATATTGCTATTTAATAATTTAGCAGCGTGATAGATTTTCTAAAAACTATTAAAATTTGTTTTTAAATAATCTATCATCGTGCTAGATTTTTTTTAAACTTTGAAAATTGGTTTTTCAAAAATCCAGCATGCTAGAAAATCCTATAAAATTTGTTTTTCATTAATCTAGCAGCGTGCTAAAAAGTGTCAATCATTTTATGAAAAAATTACTCTATTCTTAAATAGGATGTAGACAAAATTTTAAATATAAATACATTAACTATACTATTGTGGGGAATGTTTTCTAGAATGTTTGATCTTTTCCCACGTTTCACTGTCTTGGCTGTCGTGATTTCCATGGAAATTGTTTTATCAATGAAACTTCTCACTTAAAAGACACGCGCAACATCTGAGCCCCAACCATGAAATTTCTCATCCTCCTGTTCGCCCTTCTCTTCGCCTTCTCGTCTTCCGCTCCAGTGACTGAGCCTCCCGATTGTCCTGCAGGATTCATATTTCTGAAAGGCGAATGCAGAGATGAGCAAGACTTGGTAAGAAAACTTTTTGACAAACAAATCAAAGAAAATGAATTTAGATGGACAAAGCAGAATGCGGCGACGGCCCAAATATGAAGCATGTTGTGTTTGAAGAATGAAAATAAAGATTCCACCTTCATTTGTTTATTGAAAAAGTCTATATTTTTAAAATCAATCTTCTGTTTCTGTCACGAATTGAATGAAGTTGAAAAATAATTAAATTAACAAGCGTCAATTTAGGGTTTTAAAGGAAATTTATATTTAAAAAAAATTTTGGTTTTAGAGTTTACGGAGTATTTAGAAATGTTGAATTATTTGAGCAGCTAAATTCCCTCATTCAAACATAGGAGTGGTGTGGCAAAACGTTATACATGCTTAGACGCGTCGCATGCAAAGGTGATTTCTGTAGAAGGCGGTGATCAGATGACGGTGATACAAGGCTTTCAATCTTCTAGTAAAAGTTTTTGGTGTTGATTACTTGAGCTATGGTGTTTCCTGTCATAATGAGCTTTCAATGTTGGATGTTAATCATTAAAAGCTCCGAGTGTAGCATAATCCAATGAGTCATGTAGGGAAGAAGATGTAAATAAGTGTTCCTGTTTTCGCCAAAATGCAATGCTTCTTGCGGTGTTTCAAAGTCGAAAGTCGTGCACTACTTTCTTCTTTACAAAAGCAAAATTCAATTTGGTGAGATGATCCAGAATTCCAAGTGGTTGTTTCGGTGGGAGAATAGGAGATGGCTTCTCTATCTCCACAGGTGCCGTTTCCGTTTGTCCGGGAGAGCAGATGCTATCCTTTCGGCGGCGCCGAGACGTGCCCTAAGATGGTGCCTCCTAACAATGATGAGAGTGTAGGTGAGGTATGACATGACAATCGATCTCTCGATCGATGGGGTGATCAATCCCCAAATGCGCAAAATTTCTTTCTTCATAAAACTGAGCTTCTCCAATCAGAAGCCAGTGGTCCGCAGTAAAATTAACTAATAAAAGCCATCTCTTGGTAGAGGGGTGCCGGCACCAATTGATGTCTGCGGACGATCTTCCCATCGCTGCCCAAATTCTTTTAGGCCATTTTCATATTTATATAAAGGGGTCAGCGATTGTCTCGTGAGAAGATCTAATCATTATTCTCATTATTCAATAAAACCTTGAAGTTACTCAAGGGTGTCACACAAAATTCAAAATTTCAAAATATACATAACACTCTTAGGCATTTTACGTCGCACGGATGAACGGCTGTGGATCTGGATCTTGAAAAGGTGATGAATGACTCATGGTGAATTGGTGTGGGTTCCTCGGTGTTGCTTGGGACTTTCTTCATTCCATCTCTTGGTGGTCTGTTTGGCACACTTACAAGACGAACAAGTAAAAGTGTGGGTGAATCAGGGTGGGACAGAGACTAAGGTTCTGTCCGGTGCCGTAGGTCGCCACGTTATACATGCTTAGACGCGTCGCATGCAAAGGTGATTTCTGTAGGTTCTCACCACTTTCCACCACTGTTGGCCTTAAGCCCCAACAGCCCAAAACAGACAAGTGACTACCACGCCCGGTCTCTTACGACCCGTCATGACACGACTATTCAGCGGGAGACAGCAGTCACAGAAAAAATACGATTACTCGAAAATACGATTACTTTAAAATAGGAAAACAGTACCTGGACAAAAAGAAGACCTACCTTTAATATTTAGAAGCGTCAATTCTTCCCCGCTTTTCCCACTTTATGAAATACTGGGCCTCCCTCAACCACCGTACCAACCGCTTTTCTGGGCAAAATACACTACAAAAATAGGAAAATAATAGAATACATGAATACAAAAAATAAGAGTTATAGTCGAAACGCTTCGTCACAGCACCACTGTTGGCTCCGAGACGACCGACTCCTGAAAAAATGGGAATTATATGTTTTTTTAAAAATTAAACGCAAACTATAAACTTTATGTAAATTTATTAATATTAAAATCTGCATTTAAAAACACCATAATAGCCCCTACATATGTTCAAAACCGCCACCCATTTAGTACAGAAGTGTGCAGCGGGCGGCGCCCTGATACATAAGGTGCAACCGCTGCATCCAGTGTGGGAGCGCCAGTCGCGTGGTGCGTGTTCGGTCCCCCCGGAGCGATAAGGAAAACACCTGCTATCGGCGAAAGATAACAGAGGAATTTTGCACTTTTGCTTATAAATATTTTAAATACGAGCCGCCTACCCTCCACAATTCGCGAAAAAATTTAAAAGCAAGGCGCCTGGTTCACCTCTGGGCAAAATGAGTGCGAAAAATGGCGCCTCCCTTCGCCATGGCCCATTTTTCGCGGAATTTTCGATGAATCCTCTGGCCAGAAGATTGATTTCCAGGGAAATCGGGGTCCTTTCGGTGTGGAGGCGAAGCAGAGACGAGGGAGGCGGCTGGCTGTAAAAAGCCATTTTTAGTTGGAATCTCTTGGCGATGAAAATTTCAGCCAGCTGGGTGGCAGGAAATACCATGAGGTCTTACTTTCAAATGGAAAAAGTACGCATCCAAAAGGAAAGTATCGTCGTCATTTAAATCAAAGTTATTTCGCATAATTCCAATTTTTTAATTCTCCTACGCAAAAATTAGTCCGACTCACCGTAATCTATCCTCTCTTCGCAGATGGCAACAGCTGCCTTCAGAGAGGCGGCACTGAAACACAGAAATCAAAGAAAATCAGGAAATCAAGCCATGGAAACCCAACAAATGAAATATTTTGCTAACCTACTGAAACAGAATACAGGAATATCACAACGTATGAAGAAAGGAGTGGCCGCAGAGCGGAGGTCCTGGCCATGGCGTGGTTCGGGTACGAACATCTGAAAAAATAAACTTGTTGATGGAAATGTTACAATTTATAATCATTTTTTAAAAGAATAAGCCTTTAAAATGACCCTAAAAGTGCCTAAACGTGCTCAATAACACCGTCCGATTAGTGCCGTTCTGCGGCCCTCTATACCTCTGTATAGCTTAATAAAGCAGTACCAAAGTGGCCCTATTAATACGAATAGCAGGCAGCTTTGGCCAGCCAATTTTAGTTGGGCCAACGAATAGTAGGGCACAAACGGCGCAAATAGCGCGGCCTATTCATAAGCGTCCCTCGCGAGGAAGTCCGCATGGCCCTCGTGGTGCAGCTGCAAGCGGTTCGGGCCACCCGCGAGGTCGGGGGATCGACCCCGCGCGGTGACAAACCGTAAGCGTGTAAGGAATTTTGAAATTTTTGCTTTAACAAATTAAAAAACACGGCGCCTGCCATCCCGTTTTCCAAAATTCGATAAAAATTTTAACGCAGTGTCCCCTTGGCCAAATTCGATTAAAAAAATTTAAACGTATTGCCCCCTGAGCCAAAGGAGACGCCAAATTTGAAAAGGCCTTCCCTTGGCGGAAAAGGCAACTTCCAGGGCAAATCAGAGCATCCACGACAATAAATTCCTGAAAATCTGGGCAAAACCAACATTTTCCGGCGAAATCCAAGCCATTCCTGGCAACTAGGGCCTCCTCTGGGCAGAAGATGGATTTCCGAGGGAAATGGGGTCCTTTCGAAGTGGAGAATAGGAAAAACGGAGAGAGAGAGAGCTGGCCAGGAAGACGGGTGGCTGTAAAAAAATTTCGAAGTGAAAATTTGAGCCAGCTGGGTGGCAGGGAAAGGAATCCCACCGTAATCTCTCCTCCCCTCGCAGTTCGCGACAGCTGGCTTCAGAAGGCTTCAGGCGGCACTGAAATACCAAAATCAAACAAAATAGCAAGATCAAGCCATGGGAACACAAGAAATGAAATATTTTGCTAACCGATTGGGGCAGAATACTGGAATATCACAAGAAATGAAGAGAGAAGTGGTCGCAGAGCTGAGGCCTTGGCCTTGGCGTAGTTCGGACACGGAGATCTGAAAAAGGAACTTGTTTATGGAATTTGAACTATTTACAGTTAAATTTAAATATAATATACTCAAATTATAATCATTTATTAAAGAATAAAACTTTAAAAACACCCTAATAGCGCCCAAACGTGCCCAATAACATCATCCAATTAGTGCCAAAACGTGCTGCGGGCGGCGGCCTGATAGAAAAGGGGCACATGCAACCCTGATTGCAACAGCCAGCGTGGTCCAGTGCATAAGTGCGCGCTCCAAGCATGCGGCCCGGGTTCGATCCCGCGTCGGTGCAGTATACGGTAGAACCTGGCAAAAGAAGGGGAATTCTGCAATTTTTCTTTAAGCAATTAGAAAATCGAGCCGCCTACCCCCACTTTTTTGAAAATTCGCGAAAAATTTGAAAATCAGGGCGCGTGGTTCAATCTGGGGCAAAAATTGAATTTTCGGCGTCCGGAAGCAACAGGGCTGGGAAAACGGACCTCCACTCTCCAGAAGAGTGATTTTCGATAAACTTGGGGTCGTTTAGACGTGGAAAATGACGGCAGACAAAGGACCAGCCGGCTGCCTGCAACACGCATTTTAGACTCTTGAATATCAATTGAGCCAGCTGGGTGGCAGGAAAAGAGGCTAGCAATTTCACAGATTTCAAATGTAAAATTAAGAAAAAAGACTTACACGAGTGCTGTTGCTGCACAGGGGTTCCTTCGCTCGGAAATCTCTCCTCTTCCACAGATCGCAACAGCTGGGTTTAGAAGTCTTCAGAAACTAAAGCACCAAAATCAAAGAGAATCGAAGTGATAAAGAAATAAAGAGAGAAAAATGAAATATTTTGCTAACCGATTGAGACAGAATACAGGAATATCACAAAATGGAGAACAGAGTGGTCGCGGAGGTCCTGGACATGATGTGGTTCAGCCACGGAACTCTGAAAATAAACTAATTTCTGAGGAAAAAATAATTGAATGATCTATTTTTTTGCAAATATGTTAATTTATCAAAAGAAAGAAATTTATCACACTATTTTTTGTAAGTCAGTATTGGTTGGCCCGGCCACAGGAGGGGATGTCAAAATCTAGGAAGGAGGGGAATTTAGAAAGACCACAGCCAACATGCTTTATGAGACAAATTACCTTGTGTAATTGAGGTTCAGCCGCTTTGTCCTGGTTCCACTGGAAATCGGGTTTCTTGCGGCGAATCGGCAAAGTCGGTGGTCTTCTGCTTCAGCTTCTGGATGCACTGGGGTCGTTGAGGATGGAGAGACGTCGGTTGAAAATAGAACATTAGCTTCGTTTTACACGCAAGGAGAGTAAGCGCAACAAAGGCCGCGCTCACTCTCCTGGTTCCGGCCTCAGGCCGGTTAAAAAGCAGGCTTAGGCCGCTTGAATGAGCGGCCTGAGGCCGCTTAGTGGACGGCCTGAGGCCGTTTAAACAAGCGGCCTTTGGTCACTTAAACTGAAGGCCTTAGGTCTTGAATAGACAGCCTTCGGCCGCGCGAAGAGGCAGTCTTCGGCCGCTCGAACAAACAGCCTCCGGCCGCTTGAACAGGCAGCCTTCGGCCGCTCGAACAGGCTAGAGTCATTCCCTTGTTGCCGTTTCTCCACAAACCACTTTGGTGCATCTGACCATCTGTGGTCGCAGAAGTAATTCTACTGTCTTAATCGAGTCCTCAGGTTCGAAACACCGGAAACTTTGGGAGAAAACGGTTCCTCGAGAACAACCCGTGGGCGGCCGAAGGTCACCCAAGCGGCCAAAGGTCGCCAAATGCGGCCGAAGGCCACCAGAAAAGCGGCCAGAGGCCACTAGAAAAGCGGGTGCAGAGCGCCTAATGAAGCGGCCAAAGGCCGTCTAATAAACTTCAAGAATTGAACTATCGAAAGGCGGCCGAAGGTCACCCAAGCGGCCAAAGGCCACCAGAAAAGCGGCCAGAATCAAATTTAATAATTGAAAAAAAGCGCGGCGGCCGCATTATTCAGATCCACAAAAAATAAAAATAAAACATACCAGGTTTAATTTTGAAGAAATGGAGAACTGGGAGACGACCGGGCGGGAGAGGCGAATCGCCTGGAATGACAAAATTCAGGATTCACACAATTATAATAAAATACAAATTAGAATAACGAAGGAAGTATGAAGGGCGAAAATGCTAATTAAATGAAACCAACAGTCTTAATTTTGAATTACTTCAATTGTGAACTTTTTTGTGCAGAAATTCGAAAAATCATCATTTAAACAATGAACAGCAGATCACGAAGAAACAAGGTTTTCAACATGAAAATCGACGTTTTAACCACTGAAAAGCATATTTTGCTGCTAATTTCATGAATTTCTTTTAAAACACTTAAAAATAAAGAGAAAAACTAGCGCTGACCACGAATTTATCCGAACGACAACAATAATTATGCGATAAATAGATTATAAATTTAAGAATTTTGCGATAAACAATTTAAAAATTAATAAAACTTACAATTATTAAAGAAAACGTTTAAAAACTAGCGGTAAAATGAAAAAAGGCGATGAAAATCAAACGAAATCGGAGTTAATTCCAACGCATGTAATTACACCCTGTCAAAAATAAAGAACGTAAAAAACGGACGGCCCTGGCAACCCATGCCGACAGCAAACATCTGGGAAGGCCACGGTTCCCAGCACTAATTGTCAAAAAGGCCACAGTTCCCAGCACTAATTGTCAAAAAGGCCACAGTTCCCAGCACTAATTGTCAAAATAACCACGGGACGCCACGGTTCAGTGCTGGGAACCGTGGTCTTTTTGACAATTAGTGCTGGGAACCATGGTCATTTTGACAATTAGTGCTGGGAACTGTGGCCTCCCGTCGCCTTTTTGACCATTTTGACAATCAATGCTGGGAACTGTGGTCTTTTTCACAATTAGTGCTGGGAACCGTGGTCTTTTTGACAATTAGTGCTGGGAACCGTGGTCTTTTTGACAATTGGTGCTGGACAATTTTTTTATCTACTGTTTTAGGATGAGTTTAGAGCCAGGATTATCTTGCCATGTATTGTTGAATAACCTTAAAATTTTTGTTCTGTTAACGTTCCTTCTCTTAATTAAATTTTTTTAAAATTCTGCGATATAGATGTTTATTTAGTTTTAGATTCACTTGCTTAAAATATGACCTATTTGACCAAAATAAATTGATGAAACAGTACTGGGTTACTGTAGCTCCGACTTTCGATGTCGTAACAATTTTTTCATCATAGTTCATTAACGTGAAGACTTAAACGATCGATTTAAAAAAGTTGAATAATTATATTGTAGGGGGTATTCGTAAATGAAGTCAAATCAAAACATAGACGTTTCAGTACCATTTTTTATGGAATTTCATTAAAAAATATTATTTAGTAATATAGAATAAACATTTGTTTCAGAACTTATGAGTTAGGGAGAATTAGAAGGAAAAATTAGGTCACATCGTTTTTTTAAAACTAGGGTACGTTAGGCGATGAAACAAAAGCAAGTGTAAATTTCAATTTTACCTTTTCTTTCCACTATGCCAATTGTACAAAAATTTAATAATAACGTAGAATAAAGTAGAATGAGTTATTTAGGTTGTATGTATAAAATTAATGTGAAACTAAAATTCACAAGTTGAACCTTATAATAGGGAAATAGGAAAGTGAATTCACAGCAAGTATTGACGTTTACCCTACGAAAAATCAAATTTACAGGGTAGGGGAAGGAAAGAAAAAACCAAATAGAAAAGTAAAAAGAACTATTTGTATACCAAATTAAAAGCAAATGCACAGACTTGACCACCCACAAAGTACCTCCGGGCATTTGGATGAAGCAGATGAGGTTGCGTACGCAGAAGAAAAAGGTCTCCGCTTTTATCGGGGCCTAAGGAAATAAAAAAATAATCCATAAGAACGCTACAAATTAACAATAAATCCATTTTCAAAAGAACAATAAAGTAAGAGTGAATTCGGGTTAGGCTAAAAAAAATTTTTGCAACATTGGTTGTGGACCAATGTTGCAAAATTTTAATATATCGTTTTTCTTAGATACGATTTTTAAGGGAATTCAACTAACTTCGTTAAGCGATTTAGGTCTAACTTTAAAATAAAATATGAATTAACGATCTTATCAAATTCGCAGTATGATGACAACAGTAACAATAATTTAGTTCAGAAACTCAGAAACTTCGCCAAATAAACACAATGTATTCGAGTCACTTTACTATAGAAAACGAAGACACAGTCTCATTGTTATCTCCGTGGAATCGTCCTTTGTCTTCAGTCCCTCACTCCTCTCCCTCCTCTTCCTCCTTCTTTCCCTCTGCCTTCTTAGGCTCCGTCTTCGAAACCGTCACCTTGCTCTCCACCTTCGACGTCTCCTTCGAATCCGACATTTCCACCGTCGCCTCCGCCTCTTCGGCCGCTCCATTGTTGTTCTGTGGAGCCTCGTCTCCCCAGGCGGCGTCTTCCGCGTACTGATTCTTCAGAAGCTGTTGGGAATACGTGAGCCACTCGGGTCTGTCGGTCGTCATCTTTGCATACAGCTGGATTACTGTCTTTTTGACCAAGGCGGCCTCGGCCGCATTTAACTCCAGCGTCATGTACTCGGAGTTACGGTAGCGATAGTCACTGCTTCTTTTTTGGAGGCAACTGCAGACGGACAACAAAATGAAGACCAGGAGAGGGAGCAGACAAATCGCAGTCATGACACCTGAAAATACAATATCATTCAGCAAACTGAAACAAAATTATAAATTTTTCATTGCTAGCTTCAAAAATGGGGTTTTGATTTGTTATAAAGTTTACTGTGATTTTTTATTTGAAAAATATTTTTTTAAAGTTTGAAACACAAAAAGGTTTCAAGCTACAACTATATAATAAGATTTTTTGGTTCAATAATGGTTGAATATAATGTGTGTTTCTTATTTATTATTGAAACTGTTTTTGTGTATGTCTGAAAAAGTGTTTTTAAAAACAACGTTAATTTTACAAAAAATATGGTTTTCGAAAACAAATTGTAATTTGAAACGAGATTTTGAAAAAAAAAATGTTTTGCTTAATAAGTAAACTCTTCAAACCATTAGTACATTTTTACTTTTACTAAAAATGGGAACAACAAAAACTACGTTCACAATCATTTCTAATTTGAAGACTTTATTTTTTTTTAAATTTAATTTTGAAACGATATTTTTGGACAAAACTTATCACGTGGAAACTGTGATTTTAATTTCAAAGGATCCAAAATATCAAACAAAAAACAAACCTGCAATATTCTCCTGAACAAATTCCTCTTTTTCCAATGGTTCAGTAAAAGTGATCTTTTGGTTACTGGCAGTGGCCAGTCTCTTTCTGAATTCCTCGGTCAGATCAAAAGAATTCAAGTCGAATTCAGAATTATGAGTATGATTATTTCTCCTTATTTTGTTAATTTTCGGAAGGAAGGTTTCCGGTTGATCGAGAACCAAACAGTTGCTTATTTCCAACGGCGCCGCTCGCTCTGAAAAATTGTACTAAAATTATGAAAATTGACGGTAATTGGTCTCAACGCGAAGGCAGTTTTTCCTTATCTTACCTAGTCTTGTATTCACGTTCATATTGATCTTTTTCACTTTTTTCAAGAAATCCAAATTGTTTATCACGCTGTCCACACAGGCCAGCCTTCCATCAATCTCCTCTAAGTTTGACAGATGCTTCAAATCTCCTCCTAAAAGATAAAAGATACATTTTTGTGCAAAAAAACTAGGCCTACCTTCAAAATGTTCGAAGATCAGATCGTCCTTCAATGTTGTGACTTTTTTCGTCCATTTACATTCTCCAATTTTTTCGATCTTGAAATTCTTCTCTTTGAGCCATTGGAGCTGCAGTGAATCGAAACAGGCTTTACGGTGACTGTCGCGGATTTCTGAAAACAAAGTTCTTTTTGGAATTTTAAAATAAATAATCTATTTGAATTTTGTAGAAACTATAAAAAATGAGTTACGTCAATTTTATTAAATTTCATTTCAATTTCGCTAGATTGATTTTGCACTGTAAAAGCTTAATACGGTATGGTAACATAGAAGTGGTGTTGAAAAATCGCACAAAAGATTAGCCTGCAAAACAGATGTTTCAACTACATAAAAACAAAACAAAAATATTTTTCTAATTACAAAAATATATAAAACATATACTTTTTTTATTACACAAATTTTTATTAGGTGTCGTATATTCACTTAATTTACAATAAACAAACAATTTTTCATGTTGCCAATCGGAAAAATAAATTTTCAACGTTTTTTTAACAAAGCAATTCTCTTTGTATTTTCAAATGAATGTTTTTTAAACAATGTAATTTTGTACAAAATCCATACAAAATTGCATTTCTACAACAAAGGAGTGATGTGGAAAAGCGCACTATCGAACGTCTCCAAAAGTCACAAACATAAAAAAAATTCACTTAAACACAAATTTTACAATTTATTTTAATAATTCAATTCTTTTAATGTTTTTTTAATGTTTTCAATCGAATCGATTTTTTCTTGGATTTAATTTTTGTTTTAAATACAAAGTCAGTATTTGCATTAGTGAATTTTAAACTGAAGATTATATTTCGAAATTTTTGGAATTCTGAATAAAAGAAAACAACTGAAATCTTACTGTTTTACTGTTAAACTCATTATTGTTAAAATTAAATAACCAGAATTTGCCGGAACATGCACTTAACATTTCACATTTATAAAAATTGAATTTTCAAATTTAGTTTTGTTTTAATTTGGTTTCCTTCAAAATTTCTATTTTTTAAATTTAGGTTATGAAGCCTTACCTGAAATTTAAAAAAAACTTGCTGAAGAAAAACACTGAAAAGTGAAAAATTAACAATAAATGTAATTGTTTGATTTATTTTATACATATATCATCAGGGTTAAGTTAAATTTAAGTTCCAACTCACTGTTTTCACAGCAGGGATCCAGAAAAACTGCGTCCTTCATGAAATTGAATTCTTTTTGTCCACCGAGATCCAAATCCACGCAACCATCGATTAACTGCAGGTTCACTTGTCCACTCCCCGCGTACTCTCCCGTTCCAAACTTCAGATTTCCCTTCACTGCTTTCCAATTGTTTGTGGTTATGGCCTTCCAAGCGGGGCCACTGACAGTAGAAGGATCCTTTAGGTCTGAAACATTTAGTTATGTCTTAAATTTGGAGAAAAGATTACTTTTAAAATCTATTTCGGTGGAGGGACGAACATTTCGGTCAAATTTCTCGGCTCGTGGTTTGCAATTGGTTGAAGGATTTGTGACGCAGTAGGATTCACCCCCTGGTGGAAGAGGAGTCACGATTGGCAGGAAGAGGAGGATATTCAGGGAAAGGAGCATTTCACTGGAAGGAGGGGGTTAGAGAGAGAGAGAGAGAGAGAGAGAGAGAGAGAGGCAGGAAAAAGAAGAGAAAAGTAGAACAAACCGACCTGTAAGAGCGATAGAGATAAAATGAAGTGGAAGCCAGGGATCACGGAGAGGAAATGGCGCAAGGCGTATTCCTAATTAGGATATGCTAAAATGCCTCAAGTATCATTTCATCCAACCTGATAACCTTGCCCTATACATTTAACTTATACATTTAACTGTGTTTTGTTTTCAAAAACAAAACAAATGTGATGAAACGTGATGCAGTGAAAAAGTGAAAAAGACAGAAGGTGTAATACCAAGGTCAAAAAAGGATCTGGGCCTTTCCACCCCCCCCCCCCCCCTTTTTTTAAATTTATTTTTTCAGACCGGCAAGTTTATTGTTAGTTCTAATCAACCAAATGTCTACAATTTGTGGTAACCTATTTTTCCTTGGAATTTTCATTTAAAAAGTTTACGAAAATTGTAATAAAATAATGTAAAACAGTAAAATCAAGAAAATATTATCCTAATTGTTCTGCTGGGCTTTCAGCTTTTTCAGAAAAAGATTTTTCAGCGTTTTTCAGATTTTCAATTTTTGTCTCTTTCAAAGAAGATCCCTTCCAGTCTGAGTTCTTGTAAAATTCGGCAGATAAACTTTGTTTTACAATTCAAAACCAATAACAACAGAAACTTTTTTTTAAAAATTACATTGTCATGTTTTCAAAGTTTAAAAAAGTAATTTTACAGGTTTGTTTGTGGTTTTTTGTAGCCTGGTATTTTTAGAAACCCTCTTTGTAATAAATAAATTTGCTCAATTTAATCAATCAATTACAATCGAGTGTTTCTAATAAGCTTATAAAAGAAGAGTTCCTTCTCAAACGCATCCAACAACGAAAACAATTCCAAATCCTCTCGGAAACCGATTATTTCTTGCTGAAAATATTTTTCAGAAACTAATAAAAATATAATTTACCAAAACAATACTTTGAAGTGTAGTCAGTTCCCCCAGCCGTTGAGCGTAGTTGTTCATAGACTTTATTTTGCTGAACAATGTTCGTGTAAAATTCCAAATTTTAAAATTCTTACGTGTAAAATTCATGAAGCTGCTGGAAAATTGCATTTCGGTAGTTTTTGCCCATTGAATCGATTTTAGGGGTAGATATGTCGATTTCTAATAAAGTTTAATTTTATTATTAAAAAAATATGTTTACTTGGCCTCCAGAGAATTAATCCCAAAACAGCTACGTATTCCTCTTCTTTTATTTCCATCTGCTCCATTTTCTCAATTATTCTTCTTTTTCTAGTTCCGAGGTTGAAGCGAAGAACCCTAAAATTGTTCAACTAGTAAAATAACTTTTTAAAAATTCTATGTACAAAAAAATGTTTAAAAAAATTTCAAATCAAGGTGAAATTCAAATTTTTATTAAAAGTAGTAGTTTTTACAACTTTTACGGAATAAAAACCTGCCTACTCAGGTCGTTCCGTTGCACAGAATTATTTGGACAGTCGGCCAAAAATGCATCCATTTCTCGGCTGTCGTAGTAGAATGTTTCAGACATCACACTTCTAAAAATTTCAAAGTGAAAAACAATGATCACAAAAGACCTGAAAAAAAACTACAGAACTAGCAATAGGGACTTACCATTATTATCCTAAAAATTTACCTCAAACCACCGGTTTCAGGCGACTTATTAGGATTTCATATAACGATTTTGATTTTCGAGCGCCTGGGCTTTTTTTATGTTCACGTGTGTATAAAAAAACTTGACCAGCATATAAAACAAATGTCTAAACGGGAGTTAACATAGAACGCCATTTTATTTATTTTTAAAAATTGTAAAGAAATCAATAAAGAATTGAATGAAGCGAAAAAAATAAAACCTCAATCAGAGGTTTCTTTTTCAATTGAGCGGCTTTGGGTTTCTAAAAACTCCTGCCTAAAAACTAATAAGGAAAATTCTTCAAAAAGTGAAATTTCTGAAGAAAAAATCTAGACATTTGGCACATGATTTCACTGTTTTTACATTTGAATAAAAACCTACATGAATGAGTAGTGTTCCTTTTTCACTCTTTTGTAGGTTCGATAAGAGTTATCCATTCCATACATCAAAACAAGGAAGGGCTCCAAAAGAATTGTCTAAACCAAATTTTTTTTAAAACTTTCAGTGAAAAAAATACCTTTTCCTCCAACGAAAGATCCGAAAACTCCGGAAAACTAGAATTAATAAATTCCGAAACACAAGGAACTCCGACTTGAAACGCTTGATTGATCTCAATCATTGATCCGAGACGACAACCCTAAAAATACCTAGTGAAAATTGCAATTTAAACTATTTACCTTCATTTTCCCTGACCCGATCAATCGATTGTTGTGTTTATTAGGAAGGAGAGATTCTTTTCTTCGGCGGGATTTGCACAGAAAACTGAAATGTTTTTGTGAACAGTTACAATAATAATTAAACTTACATGTAATTTGAAACAAGTGCGTGAAGGGAGAATTGAGATTTCGGAAGAACTACATCATCAACACATTTTCCAATGTTTTTCTAAAAACAAAATACTGTCATAAAATTTAAAAACAAATCTAATCCATTGGAAACTGTTACCTTTCAAATAAAGTTTGATTTTTTGTTTTGTTGAATTTAAAATTGCATATTGCATTTTTGCCAAATTAAAGAATTAATTAAAACTTAAAACAGTCGTCTCATGGAATAGGAAAACAATTTTAAATTAACAATTTTGTTACTTTTGCTGCCTCAATAAAGACACAGATTATTATTCAAATACAAAAAACAACAATTTAAAAATCCATGAGAAAAATAGCGTTAAAGCTTAATTTGTCACAAAAAGCGTTAAAGAATTCTTGAACGTAAAATTAAATAATAGTAAGTCAATTGTCAGCTGAGTTTTTTTAACATTTTTATGAACCTGACACCGTAATAGTAACTTTGTTCAAACAGGAAACACAAATGTATGGTATGAAACATTGAAAATTTTGATTAATTAATTTTGGAAAAAAATAATGTTAAATTTCAAAAACATTTTAAGTTTTTTTTTAAACTTGGTTCTTTATTCAAACTTAAGAATTTAAAAAAACATTTAACTCAATTTTAGTGCATTAAATTGTCAAGCAGGAAAAAAGTTTCAGATGTTACAATCAAAAATGTACCTTTTCTTTTCTTTCCTTGCAGATTCTATCCCTTTTAGCCTGAACATCTTAAATATATCTTTTAGGCAAATTAAAAACAAAGAATCTTACGCGATGGATTCATTCCCTGCCTGATGCACTTTCGATATCGACATTTTCCGCACCAAAATCTAGGGGTCACTGCTGAAAATCAATTTTACACTGAATTAAACTTAAAAAAAACTAACATTTATCAATTCTGCAAGCATTTGTCCCTGTTTTACAGAAATGATGTAGTTTCTGAGAAACAGCTCTTCTGAAGAACGCTGCGCAGGCTCTGCAGGAAAGGGAACCGAAATGGGGGCCGTCTCCTTTGTCTCCACAAATGGAACATTCCAGGGTGTAGGTCGACATTTCTAAGTCCAAAATACACGGCTGTATGCTAATTAGTGACAAATTTACTCAGACAAGCCGTTGCAAGCCAAACGCTTGTATGTTCATGGAGAGCAGGAGATTAAGAGAACAAGGTGCGCAAAACAATGATCGTCCGTCATATTGACATAGAAAACTGGTCTTTCGGGTCGCACGGACTACGTCGTTGATGTATTTCACGGACAGCGATTGTGGATTTTCATCAATGTGAAAATTCATGAATCAAAAATCAACTTTGGAATTTTAAAGGAAATCATAGTGAACATCTTTGAGGACTAGACATTGTTCGTAAAGATGAAGAAAAAAATTTAATACCAAAATTTTTATGTTTCTTTCAAATCTTTTCGAAAGTAAAAACGGCCTTATAGTTTGTGTAAAAATTGCGATTCAGTGTCAGTTTTGAAACAGTATTCCAATGTTTTCATGGAACCCTGGTGAAAAAATTTCAAAAGGAGAAGGCGTCAATTCCGGTTGTAGTTTAATTTACTGTTGAATGAAAAAATTATGAAAAACTTCCGAAATTTAAAGTTTAAAAGTAAGTTGGGTAATTTTCAGGTTATTTGAATAAACTTGCTGGCAAAAAGACCGGACCGAAGATTTTTTTTAAATTTACAAAAATAGTTCCGCTAATTGAAATGTTGCAAAATTATGTTTTTTTTTATTTTAAAGAAATTTAACTTTAAGTATTAAAAAAATTTACAAAGTGATGCACTTAAAAGTTCTTGAAAAAAGTTTATATAACAGAAAAATAAATAAAAAAATTTTGAACTTTTCGTGAATGAAAAAATCCAAAATACATTCAAATTTAATGTAATGTTTTACATGGTCAACAATAAGAATAATGGGAATTTAAAATTTCTACAGGTTAGAATTCTAAAAAGTCACGATGGGCTTATATTTTTATATATTTTCGGCTTGTTAAACATACTCATGTTTTGATTTGAATAAAACAATAAAATTTTATTCAAAACAAAATTATTATCACAAAATAGAGTTCCTTATAAATTTGTAATACGACAATTCCTTTCCAAATGCATCCAACAATGCGAAGAGTTCCAAATCTTCCCTGAATCCAATTACTTCCTCCTGAAAACTAACTTTTTTAAAGTTAAAAAAAACGTAAATACCAGAACTACAGTCAGAAAAGTTGTGAGGTCTCCCAATCGCTGTGCAAAATAGTTGTTTTCATAATTATTCTGCCTGAATCACTCGCATCTTGAGAATTTAAAAATTAAGGTTTACTTGTAAAAATTGTGAAGGTCCTCGAATATTTGACTACGGTATTTCGATCCAATTTCATCAATTTTTGGAGTTCTTTCATCAATTTCTAAAAAATGTTACATCAAATTAATATAGTTAAAATGAAATTCTGAAATGCTAAAAATTTACTTGGACTCCAGCAAATTAGTCCTAACAAGGTAACATATTCTTCTTCCTGTAGGTTAATTTTTGTTATTAAATTGACGATTCTATTTTTGCGTCTACCTAAAGTCACTTCGATTTGCCTGAAAAATTTTTAAATGAACAAAAATGTAAATTCACTTTTTCAAATTCTCTTTTTGAATAGTAGACGAACAATCAACAATCAAAGCGTCGATTTTTCTCGTATCAAAATAAAGTGTTTCCGACAGAAAACTCCTGCAATTTTCATGTAATTTTAATTTTGTTTACAAACTTACATTATACGAAACTTTTCTTTTGGCACTTTTTTAAAAGTTGTATAAGAATTTTCCATTGCAGCCCAGCGGATTAAAAAGCGCTCTATTAAAATATTCTGGAATTATTTATAAATTTTAAAAATCAAAAAATAATTTTTTTCAAATTTAAAAGAAATTTATTTTTTACCTGTTCATTCGATGAAAGAGTAGAAAATTCGGGAAAACTTGAATTAACAAATTCTATAACGCATGGAACTCCAACTTCAAAGGCTTGGTTCGTTTCGGTAATTGATGCTAGCCGACAACCCTGAACTTTTAAATTATTTTCATAAAATTTAATTTTAATCAATTTGAAGTTAAAACTTTCACTTGTTTTTGTTATCAAACTAATTTCCTTTTTTGTTCATGAGCATTCATTTTAAAATAAAACCAACCTTCATTTTTCCAGATCCAATCACATGATTCTTGTGAGTATTTGGAATATTCAATTCACAGTTACGGCGAGATTTACAGAGAAAGCTAGAAAAATAAATATTTAATAAACTTTTAAATTAACCAAACAAAAAAAACTAACCGATAATTTGATAAAAGAACATGAAGAAGAGGTTTCTGTTCGGGTGAACATATTTTCTTTAAATATACTTGAATTGCGTTCTGAAAAAAAGTTTTTTTTAAAGAATTTTTTTATAAATGAAAAATTACCTACCTTTTTCAATCTGGGTTCAAATTGCTCACAAATTCTGCCTCGTTTTGGCTGAACATCTGAAAAATTATGTTTTGAATTTTATTGATTTTCTTTTACTTAATAGTAAAAATATAAAAGTTATAAATATCTTTTTTGTAAATTTTGCTATCGCTCCAAATTATTTTTTATAAATTAATTTAAACAAATATTATATATATTATGTTTAATCGGTATTTTTTCCATATTTTCAAAACTTTATTTTAAATAATTAACTAAACCTACATGTTTCATCCATTCCATGAAGTCGACACTTGAAAAATCTGCAACTTGCGCACCAAAATCGAGAATTTGTAGCTGAAACAAAGAAATAAATTTACAATGCTAGGAAAATGGAACTTACATTTATCGATTTTGCATTGATTAAAACCCGTTTTACAAACATGAGCCAGTTTTTGAGAAACAGCTCTTCTGAAGAAGGCAGCACATGCCTTACAGGAAACTGCTCCGAAATGGGAGCCATCTCCTTTGTCTCCACAAATGGAACATTCCAGTATGTAATTGTTTGTCATAATCTAAATTCAAATGTAATTTGGTTAAAAAAACATGGCATAATTTAAAATTTAAGATTTTCGGGAGCAAAAAAGAAAAGGTTGGTTCAAGAAGCGGCGTCTGGAAGCAACATTATATGATCTTTCGTTCAGACTACGCCGAGAGTGGTCGCACTGATAAGACATGTCGATAAAGGAGAGAGTGACGAGATACACACACACACGTATTTTGAAACTTCTCAAAAAGAATTTTCAAAATACTGCAGAGCATTTAATTTTAAAAGATTATTGACGGTTTACTTTATTAAAGTGAGGGTGTTCTGAATGAGGAAACGACCTCTATTGTTTGCCAAACATAAAAACGGGCAGGCGACAGACAGCTGACAGGCTCGTCGATCATTTAAATGGCGCCACCCAGGTATGATCCACTAATTTCCAGCCGACCCTTTTAAAGGCAGCTGGCTCTCCTCTTTAAAATCCTACTGTAGGCAGGTGGCCTCAATTATCCTATAGTAGGATTGACAAATTAGTTCTTGTTCTTTCTATTGCTTACAAAGCCGTTTTTTCCTTGGTTACCCAGTTTTGTTTTTAATTAACTGGCTCTCGGCTTCTTGATCATTTCCATTTACGACTGTTCAGTTCTATATCGTCTTTCTACTCTTTGAACTCCGTGGCAAACACACACACACACACACACACACACACACACACCCACACACACTCTCTCTCTCTCTCTCTCTCTCTCTCTCTCTCTCTCTCTCTGGCTTTCTCTCGCTCCTGTAAAAACCTTGCCAAATACACTTTATTATCAATCATCAACTAAGAATCGAACAAGTACAATGATTGAAGTGCATCAAATTCACAATACATTCAGTCAACCTTCCGAAAATCAAGAGACAGGAGATCAAGTAATCAAGAATACAATCAGAAGCTCAGACAAGAAGATCGCAATTCAAACATCATCAAAAACATCAATCCTAGGGACAACAGAAGCTCCGTAGCCTCCTCACACCACCTCCACTGACCTTGACAGAAGACACATAAGCAGTACATGTTCGACCACAGAAAACAAACATCACTTGCAACAGAAGTACAGGAGACACCGAACATTCCAACACACAAGACTCATTGACAACAGTAGAAGCCACAGAAAACATCAGACTACACGACCAAGACAACCATAATCCAATAGCAAATAGATAGAAGACAGTACACGGAACAGATACATTGAGGCAGTCTCCTCCTCTCAGTCATTCGTGGAAGTCGAGGGTGAATCCGGTGAGTGCCTGCTGCTGTGCCCTCCTCTGTCTCTTCCTCACTTCCGACGGCCTGTCCATGCGGAGGGCCCTGACGCCGTTGGCGTCGAACTGGGGCGTCCCCTCGGGCTCGTAGACCCCCGGCTCATAGGGTTCGAAGGGAGGGGGCCGTGGAGCACGCCAGTGGGCGTTGACGTTTTGCTGCTTGTACAGCAGCTCCCACGGCTCCGCCACCCACTTGTCCTCCTCGAACCAGGGGTCCTTCTCCCACTGGGCCCTCCGCTCGGCGTTGATCTTCGCCAGCCGGTCCCTCTCGGCAATCTTCGCCTCTTGGACTTCGGGCTCCTGAAAAGAATGGATTGTGGGATCCATATTAAAAAAAAAGTATTTTAATCGAAATAGACTTCGATTTTATTTTATAATATTTTACTGAGCTTTTAAAACAATTAAAATGCTTAGATTGGGAATAAACAGGAATGCAAATGTTTCATGTTGATTATATTCTCCTCAGGGCGATTTAAATTTTTCGACGCCAGCCATAAAATTTGCAGCCGCTTGCATATTAGGCACCTAATTAAAAGAAAACTCTATTTAAAATGGTCCTAATAAAAAAATTTAAATCCACTTATTATGATAAAGCTAAAAATAAATTAACAAATCTTTAAAGAATTTACAGAAAAGTCAAGCAAAGGGAAAAAATCACTAAAATTAGTTGAATTTGTAAATCTTTGGGTTTTTAGAGAAAATATCATTTTTGCTCAATTTTAAAAATCTTTAATGCTTGTGCAAAGTTTCAAGTTTAAAAACATAGCAAAATATTGCGGGAAAAGACAGCTGATGTTTCAAACGGGTGCTTTTAAATAAACGGTTCCTACACTAATTCTAATAAAATGTATTTTTTAATTATACAAATCTTTCAAGTAATGTACACAAAAATCTAACTAAAAAATCGTACTAAAGTTAATGTTTTGAGTTATTTTACGAGAAAAATTCATTTTCAACTGAATTTCGAAAAAATTTGTTTTTTAATAAAAAAATTTAGATCAAAAACTCACGAGGTTGTGGAACCTCTCCACCTCCTTCTGCTTAGCGTTCCACTTCCGCGCTTTCTCCCATTCCATGCCGTTGGTCCTAAAAACATAATTTGTCTTCTAAAGTTATTTAAATATCTTACAGCGAATCGTAGAAGGCAATCTCTACGAAGTCTGCCGCTCCCGGAAGTTTGTAGGGGTTGGGATCCTTCTGCATGAAGTTGCAGACTCCGTCGTAGCTGAACATTGACTTTAAAATTAAATTGGGAAGGGAAAACTCACTCCGGGCGGTAATCGTTTGCTTTGTACCACAGGCTGAAGGCGGAATCAGGCTTTTCTTCGAGGTGTTTCTGGATCTTGGGCTTCATTTCTTGGAACCTCTTCCTGAGGGCTGGGAGCTGAAAAAAAGCATTTGTTTTGGAACATCTTCTGTCTTTATCTCTCTCTCTCTTTTTAAAATCTCTCTCTCTCACCTGAGAGCGCAGTCTGACTGGAGGACTGGCGGCCCTGAACTTCTGCCACTCGACGTAGCCCTTTCCGTAGGTCTCACTCTCCGCCAGGAGTTCCACCGAATCCGTTCCTGCCGTCTTCCGGTAGCCGAGCATCTCCCTCATCTCACCCATCTTCGCCTGGAAAGAGAATCTTTAAGACGGTATCTTTAAAGGGGAAGGACCTCGTAAAATTGATTTTTCAATGTCTCTTTACAATTATTTCATCGAATAGACATCGTTTCCACGATGTCTGAAACATACCCCTTTTATATGATTTGGACTGCAAAAGGGGCGCGTTTACACGGCCGTTTTACGCGTTTGCCGCACGTAAACACGGCTAGAGTGGGCGAGAGAGTGTGGGAAATGGGGAGACGCAGAGTTGGCGGCAATTCAAACGGCAATTTCCCCAAATTTCAAGCGTTCCTAAATCGGTTCATTTTGATCCAAAATGGGTAAAATAGGTTTTTTTTTCGGGATCCTGGGAATGAGATCTAGGCTTTTATAACAAAATTAGAAAAATTATTTTTACGCGGTCCTTCCCCTTTAAGATCTGAGATAATCAACAAAACCCAATTTAATCTCGGACACCCAAATTCAAATTTCGATTTGGCTGAAATTTGGTTTATGACCATAATATATCACATAGATGACGAAAATGACACGGAATATCGAAAATCGATTTTTGGGTCTTGTTTACGGTAATGGGATTCGTGGTACTGTAACTCGGGTAAAACTTGAACAAAATCAAAACTATGGTGTGTATAAGGTTGAAAATGTTATGCTTATAAACTTTCTTGAAGTACAACAATGATTTCTTTAATCCGAAAAAAGTTTGAAGCAAAGAGTATGAAGTCCCTGAAAAAAGCACAAAACATTTTTGCACCCGAAAATTTTCAAAAAAGTTTGAAACGTTTAGCACTAAACTAATGTAAAATAAGAACATGTAAAGCATTAATGTCTTCGAAATTGACTTGTAAATGATTTTTATACTTAGGGAAACTCGAAAACCCATTTTCATTACGTTTCCTTAACGATTAGGTACGTATTTCTTATTTTAATCAATTATTTGTTTCTAACTTGTACAGAAAAAAAACTTTTGAAATTTCAACTTACCACAATGCGGTCCTCTTCCATAACCTGGCTTCGTCCGAGGTGAGGTCTGTTCATCACCTTTTCGGCTACCTGCTGCTGGGTGGTTACCTGAAACAAAAAAGTTGTAAGTTTCAAGTTTAATTTAAATTTTAATGTTTAAAAAAGTAAGTTTATTTAGTTAGTAACTTAAAATGCGAAGTAAGGGTACTTACGGGGCGGCGATCAACTTTCAACACATATCTGTCCCAGATGGTGATCTGGCGGATCCACTCGTCGGCCAACACCCGCAACTGCCTGGCCTCACTGTGCGGCCCTTCGTAGAGTTCCGGATCCCTTTTGAGGGTCTCCTGAAGATCGATGTCAATGTGAAAAAAGCATAATTTGGCTTACTTCACGGGCCTTTTCCCAGGAGATTCCGAGCATCCGCCTGCTGAGATAGAAGGAAGTGAGTTCTCGGAAGAAGTGCGTCCTCGTGTCCTCGCTCAAATAATCCTCAATGCTGGGGTGGAAATAGCTGCCCTCGGGTTTCTTTCCGGTCCACAGAGAGATCAACTGAAAAACGCTTGTTTTATGTGTATTAGCACAAAAAGAGTTATATTTGACAACATCAAAATTCCAAGTTTCTCTAAAATTTTTTAAATATATATCGATTATTCTCCTTGGGTAGCTCTAAATTTTGTGCTCAAGTTTTAAAGGACGTGTAGCAAATTGTATGTAAAGAATTGAATACACGTTGTCCTCTAAAAAAAATTGAAAATATGGTTTTTGGGTTGTCGGTTTTTCACTAAAAGAGATTTTTTTTTAAACTTTGAGTAAAACCCTCCAAGTGACTATTTTAGTTTAAAAGTCAATTAAATTTGAAATTTTAGCCCAAAACTACCAAAAAATGTGTGACATCACTTCAATGTGTCAACAAACTGAAGGTCATTTTTACCCCACATACATTTACCACTATTTGAATTATCTCAAGCTGTACGTTAAACGAAAGTTTAATTTACCACAAAACAATGTTTCAACCAAATGAGGTTAACTTTAATCGCAACTCCTGTAACTATTCTTTTTTTTTTAAATTTAAGACGTTAACAGCTAATTAAATTATCGAAAAAAAAAAACTAAAGTTGGTTTGAAAAATGACCCCAGTTGTGCTGAAACATTGAAGTGACGTGATAGAAATTGCTTATATTTTGAACTTATGTTTTTAAAACTTTAAATAAAACTTTAAGAATCAAAATCTTATTTTGGTTTACGCATGAATCACACGCACACGCGGTCATACGGTTTGATATCTTTTTTCTAACGTTTTGGGTGTAACTTGCAATAGATTTTTTTCGTTTATAAACACTTTTGGTAAAAACGACCTGATTTTAAGCATTTTCCTCAAAAGGTGATTAGTTTGATTTTAAAAAGCGCAAGAACTCACCTCCTCCTTGTTCAGACGCTGCATGGGGCTGAGTTCGGGCCAGGGCAGATTCGGTAGCCAGTAGACATAGGTTCTCATCCAGGACTCCAGCACATCATCGTTGATCACTCCACATTGCACAAAGTGCACGATGTAGGAGATGGTAGCGACGATGGTCAAGCGCATGTTTAAATGTGTTGGTTTGATGCTTACGTCATTCCAATACTGGAATGCCACAAAGCTGGTGACGATGAACAGGGCGAAAACGGGAAGAAGAAGGCGGAACTATAAAACAAGTAGGTTAAGGAAGACTAATCAAACCAAAGGCCGCATAGCGCGATTTTCGGCAACCAAAGGCCGCTTGAACCGCTTTTTGAGAACCAAATGCCGCTTCAGCCGCATTGGTAATCAAATGCCGCTTTTGGTTATCGAAGGCGGCCTGGACCGTTTTTTGTAATCGAAGGCCGCTTAGGCCGTCTTGGGTAATCAAAGGCCGCTTGAATCGCTTTTTGACAATCAAAGGCCGCTTGGACCGGTTTTGGCAATCAAAGGCCGCTTGAACCACTGGTAGTCAAACCTGCTTAGACCGTCTTTTGACAGCAAAAGGCCGCTGGTACCAATTTCTTTCAAATAAAGGCCGCCTGGACTGCTTTTTGACAACCAAAAGTCGCTTGGACCGCTTTTTAGTAACCAAAGGCCGCTTGGACTGATTTTTATAAATCAAATACCGCTTTGAGCGTTTTTGACAGTCAAAGGCCGCGTCGACCGATTTTTGACAAATAAAGGCCGTTTTGACCGCATTTGGCAAGCAAAGCAAAAGCAGCTCGAACCGCTTTTTTGGCAATCGAAGGCCGCTAGGACCGCTTTTTGGGAAACCAAAGGCCGCTTAAACTGTGTTTTGTAATCGAAAGCCGCTTGGTCCGCTTTTGGTAAGTGATTTCCGGTTGGACCGATTTTGGCAATCAAAAGCTGCTGGGACCGCTTTTTGATAAACAAAGGCCGCTTGGTCCGCTTTTTGATAAACAAAGGCCGCTTGGACTGTTTGTGACTAAAGGTTACTTACGTGCACGGTCAGCCACCATCTTTTCACTCCTCCTGCATCCGTCTCCCACTTCTCAGCGCTGATTCCCTTGACCAAGTAACACACATTCTGAGCCTCCAGAGCGTGCAGAGCCTGGGCTAAAACAGAAACTTTAATGGAGCTCAAGAAGCCACTAACCCAGGAAGAATCCAGAATAGATGAGGAAGGTCCACAATCGGTAGTCAAGGCGATTGCTGAGGAAGATGGCAGGACGGGCGAAGCAGACGAGCCAGAAGGAGGTGGCGATCAAGACGTAGTTCCGGAGTCCCACAAAGTTTTTCTGGGGATTGAACTGAAATAGTTTCTCTTGTTTTGTTTAAGCAGTTGGACTTACGCGATCAATCCATGTCTCGGAATCATCTCCTTTGAAGATTCTGTACAGGTGGGCGTAGGCCATCGCGACAAACAGGAGGAGGGACATGACAGAAGCCGTTGAAACGTAGGAGATCTGAAGTGTACCGTGTAAGTTTTTCACTTTTTACGATTTGAGCAGAATTAACAGAGAACTGAAAATGGCGAAAGCCAATTATGGAAAATAGCCATTTATCAAAAAAGAAAAAATTAGCGACTTGTTGCATATTTAGAGAAGTTTTAATCTATGTTTTTCTTATTTATTTATTGCGGCATTATTCTGTTTTAGATATTAGAATTTGGAATCCGCAAACTGTCATTGAGAGTTAGCGGATGTTTTAGGGAACCGGCCGAAACAGTTGGGTAACCTTATTACAGATTCTAATTCGCTGTTTCAAAAAATTTCAAAATGAAAAAAAACACCCACCGATTTTCCCTCTCCATTCCATGTAATTTTGCTGGCGTCTTTTTCGCATCGAGTGCCCACAAAGGGGACCTTGCAGGAGCAGAGGCGCTGAAATAAAACACTTTATTCAGATTCTCAAAAGAAAAACTTACGTGGTCCACCATGTGGATGCAGTCGCCTCCATTCTGGCACGGATTGCCTTTCAACAAGCATTGGTTAATCGACATATCACAGGTGCATCTCTAAAATCAACTTTTAGTTAGTTTTACCATATTTTCATAGAAGATTTCATTAAAAATAAAAGAAAAAAGAAACTTACGTGAAAATATGCATTACAAATGCATCTCACTCCACCAGGCACCTTCTGGCACGCGGCGGTTCCTCTGTGATGGCATTCCTTGCACGAGGCGCGGATTGGGCCATTTCCGGGGAGGGGAATCTGGGGGATCCACCATGCTGAAAGAAGCTTGTGAATCTCTTTTTTGTGTAGTAAGCTTTATAGACTTCAATTTTTTCAAGCTTCAATTTTTTAAGCATAAAAAGTAGACTTTTCCATTTGTTATGTTTTTTATCAATAGAAACCTTTAAAAAATATTGCAAAAAATGATATAATAACAAAACACCGAAAACGTTTTTAAATTTTGTTCCGTTTTAGCATTTATTTTTATTTATTTGTTGAGAAAACCTAAGTGTTTTTACACAAAATGTATATCCTTCGACTTTTTTGGTACCAAGAGAAAAATTTCCCAAGAATGTGTGAAAACACGAGAAAAAAAATATTAAAAGTAAAATCATTTTCTTTCAAACTTTAAAAAAAATTGAAAACTGGTTTTTCTGTCAAGTGATAAAGTTCTTTAAAGATTAAAATAATTATTATAAGATTGAAAAAATTAGAAACCGTTTTTGTAACCCCATATATTTAAATAACCTATGTCTCAAAATAAGGTCTACAAAAACCTAAGGAAACAAAAACAAAAAAATTTCAGCCGATTCTAAGTTTTTCCATTTTTATGGAATAAATTAAATTTTTCACTGTCTTTTCTCGATTTTTTCTGAGAGTCACTCTTTTAAGATTAAAATGAATGTTTCAAAGTCACTTTTAAAAAAAATATTTAAATACAACTTACCAGGTAGTTCACATGACAAATCTCGAGGCTTGGGGTAGATCAGTCCGTTCTGCTGACATGTGAAGTTCAGAATCGTGGTGCTTGGATAGTTGCACCGGAGCGACTTCTCCTCCGGGTACTGGAACTTCTGGTAGGGCAGCTGCTTCTGCGGGGGAAGGACTTTCAGGTGGACATCGTACAAATCGTCGATACGGCACGACAGAGGGCCACATTTCTCTGAAATTAAAAGTGAGGTATAGTTTTGGCAAGATATTCCAATGTTTCGATATTTACATTTATTTAAAAGTTATACATGTTTTTTTATTGTTAATAAGGCACCGAAACAGTTATTAAATGTGTCAACACAAAATGATTTTTCAAAATGTTACAGTTTATTACATTAAAAAAAGAAGTATAATTTGAATTTAGTGGAATTTAAAGTTAGCTGAACTCACTTCCGGTTTTGCAAAAGGCGTTTAGCCCTTCCGTCCGCTTGTCGGCCTTCAATAGAATTCGGGTCATGTTGGCGATGTCCACCAGCTCTGTGAAGGAGGTTCCATTGACTACTGTGAAAGTAGGGCGGAAAGAATGGAAGTAGGTGCTGGTGAGGTTGACGGTCTTCCTGAACAAATATGAATAAAAACAAATGCTTTAGTCAAAGTCTAGGTCACACCAACCGTACTATCCAATTTTAAGTGATTCCGTACCCAAAAAGTCGATAATCCACTTCAAATTAGTTTAACCACATCAAACAAATTTTCTGTCTAACGACAAGTTTTATGTTTTTTAGTCCAAGTTTTAGTTGTTTTTTATTTAATTTTGTCATTTTGAATTCAAATTTATAAAACAATATTTTTTTAAACACTACGTTTTTTTAATTATTTAAAACAAAGGCGCATTAACTCCAAGGTAAACCCTCAAACTCTTCAACCGCAGAAAAATGTTTATTTCTAATTCGAGCGTATTTTAGTTAATTCAACATTAATTCTAAAGAAAAATGTGCAATCGCTGCATAATTTCTAGCCATGGTTGAAAATAAAATAGCCAATTTTGAGCTTTTTTTTTGTTTTTTGAATTTAAAAAAATTTAATTTTGAGAAAGAGTAAAATGTGTTTCAAACTTTGTTTAAAATTGAAACATTTTCGCTGTTTTTAATGATATTTATATTAAAATTGTGTAATCTTTTTGTTTTGCAACGCAGTTTTGATAAACACAGACTATCTGCGGGAAAACGATATTTCAGGCATTGCTTAAATTGATTTTCGAACTTTTTAAATTAACCATTTTCCTTGGATATATAATTTAAAGAATTAATAAAAAAGAAAAAAATTAAGTAAACTCACTTCCACTCTTTTATCAGTTGATAGTCCTCCATCATATCCCGATCAGCGGCCAGATTCCAGTTCTCCCCGAGGTGCCGGCAGAAAGTCAAGGCATTTCCCAATCTCTGAAAAAGTGTATTGGAATGTATTTTTTGTTTAACAAACCCTGGTGTGGACAAACTCCGTGAAATGGTAATAGCACTGGTCTTTGCCTTCGAATGTTCCATTAGGGCAGGTCAGGGAGCAATCGATGGCCTCAGTTGTGAAGGGAATGGCCGTGGTTGTAGGGACTGAAAATTGGTTAAATTGAAAAATAAAACAATTTAATTACCCTCAGTCGATGTGCTTAAAGTTGGCTTCTGGATGGGGGTCACAGACGGGCTAGGGGTGGTCTCGACTAAAAACAGTTTTTTAACTGCATCAAGTCCTACAAATTCATTTACTCGAAAATAATTCTAAATCCAATTCTTGTTTATTAAATTGTTAAAAAAATAGATCTTTTATCTTCCCTAGAATGTAAAGTAAGAAACAGTTTTTGGCTCAAAATTCAAATTGGAGAATTTGAATTATAACGAATTTAAAAAGGCATATACAAGATTTTCCAATTCTGTATTGTAGAAATGTAAAAAAGAAGGCATCAGTGGTCTGTTTAAAAAAAAGAAAAGCGAGAAATCCATTTGCATATTTTTGGGAAATTCATTGTAATTTTTTAATGCAAAAAAACCAAATGGTCATAGTTCACTCTGTTTAATCATTATTCCTTAACTGAACTTATGAAATACATTCAAGTTTCTTCCTCGTCTTAATACAAGAACCGGTTTCTAAGTTTAGCACATGTTTAAAACAGCGCGCTGATGTTAAGAAAACCAAAAAATTCCTGCTTCTATTATTTTGATTTGAAAAAAAAATTATCTTTACTAGATCCTCAAAATTTCAAAAAAAAATTTCAAAAACCATTTGCAAATTGGTTTTGGGATTTTGAACTTGGTTCTGGGTGGGGGTCGGCCTTGGGATGGTCTCGTCTGAAAAGGAAGGCATGAGTCTCTTAGGGTTAGAATCTTTTAGGGTTTTCAAAGTGGGGCTTTTCAGAAGAACTAAAGTCTTTAAGAAAGCAGATCTGGCTGGTTATCAATAAAAAGTTACACAGTGATCCAATTTGCGTTTAGTCGAAACAGTGAACTTAATTTTTTTTGAGTTACCAAAATTTTAATTTTTAAACTTGTTTCAAAAAAAGTATAGTGCTCAAAACATTCCGCGTGGTCAAACAGGCTAATCGTAACGTTTTTGATAAACGAGATTCTGTTTTCTTGTCTGATCGTGATAAAACAAAATTTCCGTTAATGCGATTCTTAAAAAATAAAAAGTTTTAGATTGCTTTTTTAATTCGATAAAATTAGATGAATTTCGAATAACTCAGTCAGTTGTAAATTTTAAATGTGCTATGATTTTTTTAAAAAAATCACCAATTCGTCTTTTTTATGAATCAATCACGCAAAACCAATCACTTTTGTCTTCACAAGAAGCAAAAAGTTGTTTGTCTCAAAACAAAACCAAAGCATTATAAATGTACAAAGAGGTGGATAATAAAGTTCTTATAACCAATACCACAGTATTTTGATTATTAAAAAAAATTAAGAAGACATTGACGTTTTTCTAAAATCTGGTACTATGGATGAAGAAATACAGCACATTGTGGTATTTCGTTATATGAATAAAATCCATTTGCTAATTTATGGGAAGAAAATTTTTAGAAAGTTCACTCTAATTTTAAAATGCAAAAAACCAATTGATTTTATTTCACTGTGTACAGCAATTGTTTTTTAACTGGATTCATAAAATACATCCATTTATCTATAGTTTAGCGCATGTTTAAAACATCAAAACAGTTTACCTGAACTTTTTTGTTTGATGTTTAGCCTACCTAGGTTAAAGGCATGGAAAATATATTTTAATATTTTTTCATGCAAATTTAATTTAAGTTTTACGAAGCGATTCAACTTTTAGAAATGGATTACAACGTTTCTAAAGCAAAGCTCAAAAATTGGGATAATGCGGAATAATCGAACCCTTTAAGGTCCGGCTGGTTATCACTAAAAAGTTACAAACAAATTAAAGTTTGCTTACAATCGTAACAGCGTAGCAAATTTATAAATTGTCAATTTGAAACGAAAATTGCTGCAATGATAACGATCGGAAAAATAGCTCAGGTTGTGAAACTACAGTCTCATCTTAAAGAGTTCGATAAAAAGGTTTCTCTGATTCACTTTTCTTATCTGATCGCAAATTAAAATATTTAGCTTAAACTGACTTAATCACAAAATCGAAAATATTATTTAATTGCGTTTTTAATTCCATGCTTCACGATGAATCCGAAAAATTTTCGCATTTCAAATTCCGTTATTTGTAAATTCTAACTGTGCTTTCACCTTTGAAAAAATAAGTTTTCCATTCGTCTTCTTTACAAATAAAAAAGTATAAGGAGCATTGACATGGGCCATTCTGAAACATACTCGGAGTTTCCGTCTTCTGGGTGGTAATCGTGGGAGTGGAGGTCTGATGTATTCCTGAAAGAGAACAAGTTTATAAGATAAAATTGAAGCTAGGCTACCGGTAGTTGAAGTCGGGTCCTGTTTCTGGGTGGTCAAAGTAGTGAGCGCCTTCGTTGGTGTGGTCTTTGTCGTTTTGGTGATTCCAGAAGCTGAAAAAGTAACTTAGACTTGATGGTAAAAGCATAAGAATTTCGCAAATACGATTGTTTGCACAGAATATGTTTAAAACATTTTGACGCAAGGCGACACTCAAAAGAAGATTCGTAGCGAAGTTATCTGCATAAAGAACCCTTTGGCACAAATCTATTAAAAGAAAACTTCTCCAAAACTAACTTTTCCACTTTTTGATTTGAAAAGAATTTAAAGTTCTAAATCACTCAATTTTCGGTCATTCTGCGCATCAAAGGCTCATTTGACAATACAACTGATGTTGAGATCACATCTTTCACTTTTTGTAATTACCCGTTTTTTGTTATGTAAGTTTAACCGCTTACATAACTTTTGTTATGTAAGTTTAACTCATGAAAACATAACTGTTAAGATTTGTTTTTTACGTCCTCCTTGTGGGTCTTTACGTCCACCTAGCTGGACTTTACGTCCCCCACCTGGGTCCTAAGAGCCAGTTTTATATCAAAAGGTGAAGAAAAAGAAAGAGATTGAAAACGATAACATACTTGTGGAGGTTCCTTTGTTTTCGATAGCTGGAACAGGGGTGGTGGTAGTTTTAGCAGTCGAAGGGCCATTGGTTGTGGTGCTTCCTGGAATCATTTAAATGTTTTACACAAAATATTCAGAAAATTAGTTTTTCAACGACAACTAAAAACTGTAAAAAAAATCATTTGATTTGTTTTTTTTTTGTTTTTTTTTGTGTTACTTTGTCACATTGACTCCAAAAATCATCTTCACGATTCAAAAACAGAGTGAAACGCACATTTGACTATCGCTTATTATAAAGGTTAAATTGCAATTTGAACTGTTAAATCCAACTGAAACCATTTTTTTAATATCTAAAGTCAAAAATAAATTTTAGCAAACGCAAAACTTATTCGAAGAAAACAGGCCATCGCAGAAAGTTATGGATCTTTTTTCGCCAAGAAATCTCCGCTGTCCTGTTTGAGATAAAATCTTAATTACCCTTTGTGCCTGTGGTTGTCGTGGGTTCTTTCTGGGTCTCCTCCTTTCCAATCTTGGAAGTCGGGGTTGCCTCAGTGATGACTGAAGAAAAAGTCTCCGGGTGGGCAATCGGGGTAGGAGCTTCAAGAAATTATAGGATTTCATTAAAAAAAAGTCGAAATGCCTATTTAAGCATTAAGTGTACAAAAAAACCGAAAATAAGTTCACGCATTTTCTCGCAACGTTTTTGTAAGGTTACTGCTACGTTACAAAAAGAATTGACATTAATCTTGGCCTACTCCATTTTAGACTTTTCCCGGAACTGTTAATAAGCCTCTAAATGTAAGTGTTTTTGCCCTTAAGATAAAACAAAATAAAATGTGTGTTTCTACCAGTTGAGGTGGATTTCATGGGGAGTGGAGAGGTGACAATGGTCGGCTTCTCATTTGGAATTGTATTTGGCATGGGCGTCTCAGGCATCTTCTCGGAGGTTTCAGGTTTTGCTGTATTAACCGATGGACGATCTAAAAATCAATAAATCAAGAAGATTTTAATTTTACCAGTGATTCTATCCTCAGCCGCGCTGTCCGTTTCCTTTCCTACAGAAGTGGTATTTCCTCTAATTTGCGATGTGGTTTGCCCTTCAGTCTTTCCGGTCGAACCATGTCCTATTTCTGTTGTCGGTCCTGAATAGAGCGTGAAAGATGCTTGATATTGGAAGCTCTTGCCGTCAGTCGATTTCGCAGGCTTGGAAGTCTTCTCAAATTCATCAGAGGCAGTCGATTTTGTAGGCCCAGTGGTTGGAATCTGGGAAGTCGAGTTTGGCAGGAAGGGCACAGTTGACTTAGGGGTTGATTCTAAAGCACTCATGAATGGTGAATTTCATGATAGAATACCTTTAGCGTGTGCAGGGGTCACACGGGTAGTCTTTGTAGGTGTGGTCGGAAGTTTCGAGCTCGTCTGGGGATCGGTCACATGGGGCGTCTGAGAAGTCTCGGGTAGCCTTGGTGCCGTGGTGTTAAAAACGGCGTTCTTGAAGGTTGATCGTGGAGTGCTAGACCAGTTTCCAATCGCAGCTGAAATTAAACCAATATCTCAGCAACGCATTGCTTCGGATCCCTGCGCCTTCTTTTCTCTGCATTCCCTTAATTGGCTTCTTCAACTCACGGCTTGTCAGTTTCTCCATCTCCGCGGACGTTCTCTCCTTTTGACCTTGGGTGGTTTCAGACGTTCGGGGCTCTTCGGTTGACTCCTCGTTCTTTATTCCAGTAGTCGTCCGTTTCACCACTCCATCCTTGGTTCCATCATCCTCCAATTGGTCCTTTCCTGTTGTCGAATCGGTAGTTTCCGTGGGAAGGACAGATGGTTCCGTTGAGCTTTCGGTCTTCGATGGAGAACTCCACTCGTTCTTGTCTGAAGTAGTCGGAGCCTTGGTTGGAGGATCAGTCGCCATGGTCGGCTGGGGAACAGGCCGTTGGGTGGTTTGCACTGGAACCTTCGACACGTTCTGAAAACATATGTTGTTTAGAGGTCACATGGGGGTTACAGGGACTTCAAAAAAATCTTAAAAAGTAAATAGCAATCGTCTTACCTGACACTTGGGAAATTCGGCCGAGTAAGGCGGATCCTGATCGTATCCTAGAGAAGCGTTCTTGTCATCCGTAATTGATTGTTTCATCTGAAAATGTAACGTTTTCCGTAGATAGCTAAACAGGCAACTGGGCAGTCTTTTTAAAAGAAACTTGAAAAGTATGTAACGATCGACTACTTGACAATTGGGAAACTCGGCGGAGTAGGGTGGTTCCAGATCGAAGCCAAGGGTGGGTTTCTTGTCATCAGTAAAGGTCGGTTCAATCTGAAAGAGGAAAAATCGTTAACTTATGTTGATCAGCTTACGTTGCAAGCGGGGAAATCAAATGAGTAGAGAGGGTCGACAATCACAGGATGTGTTGTAGCATAAGCGAACATCAATACTGAAAATGATTATCAATTGGAGAGCTTGGGAATTGGCTTACCAAACCAGAACATTGGCAAGGTTGAAGGAAGGTGAAGTATCATTACCCTGAAAAAAAACAATGCAGGTTTAAATCATTCAAGAAGAAGAAGGAGAGAGAGAGAGATAATAAAACAGGCAGAACAGGGCTGAGAGTAAGGCTTCGATAGTAGTATGGCTGTGGGTTGTTGACAATGGAGGGGGGATGGGCACCCATCTTTCGGGTATCCAAGCAACTCGTCATGGTAGCCAACCACGTAGGCCACGATGGCCCTATGACGGCCATCCAAAGCGGCCACCTCCGCTATACGAAAAACAAAAGATCGGCCAGAATCAATGAATTTTAAGGAATTAACGTTTTAATTCGATATAACGCTATTTTATTATACCAGGAGAGTAAGCGCGGCCAAGGCCGCGCTTCTCTCCTGGTTGCGGCCTTCGGCCGCTTAAACGGGAGGCCTTCGGCCGCATCAATGGACGGCCTTCGGCCGCATCAATGAACGGCCTTCGGCCGTTTGAACAGGCGGCCTTTAGCTGCTTAAACGGGAGGCCTTCCGCCGCACCGATGGACGGCCTTCAACCGTTTAAACGGGCGGCCTTCGGCCGCTTCAATGGACGGCCTTCGGCCGCATCAATGGACGGCCTTTGGCCGTTTAAACGGGCGGCCTTCGGCCGCTTCAATGGACGCCGTTCGGCCGTTAGAACAGGCGGCCTTTAGCCGCTTAGACGGGAGGCCTTTGGCCGCACCGATGGACGGCCTTCAACCGTTTAAACGGGGGCCTTCGGCCGCTTCAATGGACGGCCTTCGGCCGCATCAATAGACGTTTCAAGACTTGCATGGCACGGTGCAACCGCATGAATGGTCGAGAGTGTAGAGAATGAGGGGAAATGAGTCTTAGAATAGCATTCACGTAACGTAGACTCATTGCCCCGGCCGGTTTTCCTTTTCCCCTGGAGGAAATGATAGCGTGAGGCTACACTGATAGACGACACACACACACACACACGGAAACCATAGCGTTTTATATAAAAGGAAGGATTTTTTCGTTTGCACGTTCTGAACAAAAGAAACGGGTGAGTCATAGAGGTAGAGAGCAACACTTGAAGAGAGGCACAGTGACAACTCCCAGGTCCCAGATCTAAGAAACCAGAGAGTCAAAGGATCAGAACACCAAAAGCCACATTCAGCCAGGGAGCTAGATGCACAACTACATCGTAAATCCTACTGTAGGCAGATGGCACAAAAAGGCCAAAACCTTTTTAGGATAATTGAGGTCACCTGCCTACAGTAGGATTTTAAAGAGCAGAGCCAGCTGCCTTTAAAAGGCTCGGCTGGAAATTAGTGGATCATACCTGGGTGGCGCCATTTAAATGATCGACGAGCCTGTCAGCCGTCTGTCGCCTGCGCGTTTTTATGTTTGGCAAAAAATAGAGGTCGTTTCCTCTTTCAGTAAACCCCTCAATTAAAAAATTCAAGAAAGTATTAAAATCAAATGCTATACATTTTGTAATTTTTATCTCTTCATTTTTGTGCCACGTAAATCGATGACTAGCTGAGATCTCACCCGGGAATTGTAGACCGCACATATCGCAGCTTTTTCATTAGCTGAAGCCCTAGTCCGGTTTTGCTGTTCATTGTTCCTGTCTAGTGGTTTTTTCTTCGGATTCATTTCGTAAGACTTTCTCCGGGTCATCATTTCCCTTCGCAAGGCGGAGAAATCCAAGTACAAAATGGGCAGGAAAGAATCGCATTCGTTATCTGATGTTCCGATTTGCCGTGTTCGCCTGTCTGGCTGTCTCACTTGCAAGCGCCTGTATTGCTATGAAGCCAGGAGACTTTGAAGGAATTGACCCAATTCCTACAAAGAAGCCGCCAGTTGTTGTTACTCCAACTATGGTTCCTCCTTTGATGCCAACGACCACAGCGCCAGGTGTGTGTCAAAATTAAATATTCTGATTTTTGCGACAAACTACAAATCAATCTCTTGTTGAACTCAATTGCTTCAGATCCATGTGCTGGCTGTGTGATTCCACCCGTAGTAGAGGACATCTTTAATGACAAATGTGATGGAGTACAGCCGGGAATGCCTAAGGCAATAACAATGGTCTCGGACAACACATGTGAACTGAAAATCTCAGGATGCCCAAGTGGAAGATATTACTATACGACTATTGATAATGGTGTAAAACGCGATTGTGAAAGTGATACGCTGGCTATGAGGCAAATTGTTTGCATGAATGGTCAATTTTTGCACCCGGTTAAGAAACATCCTATATTCTCATTTAATTGTAATATTTAAAATGTCATAACAGAAAATAACTAAACAGTTTTTCAGACCAATGTGATAATAAAATGTTCTGGATGAATAGTTTTGTTACTTATTGCTTGTCGCATACTTATAATTTAACACTGAAAAACTATAACAAGCGGTGTTTATTATAGTATGCCATGTTCAGTTCCTATCGCAATGATAAATCACACTTAGCCACAGGCGTTTCCATCGTCGCCTTCGCGGCATCCAATTTCGTAGCAGAAGTGGAATCCTTCCTGTCCGTTGAGAGTGGTGATGGCGACATCCTGATGGCGATCGGCACCGGCAATGGAACACTTGGCACCTCCGTTCGACCAGGCCTGAATTTATGAATAAAATAATTCATATTTGTCACATTTACCGTCCAATATCCGTTTTCGAAAACTGTCGCGATGGAGATAACACTCTGTTCATCCAACTCCTTGGGTACGAAATTCTTGCTGTTGCACACTTCGTCGTCCTTTCCATTGTTGCAGCACAGTGTGAGATTTCCCTTGTCGAGTGACATAGTGTGCATGAAGGCAAGTTTCTTGTCCTTAGTCACTCCTTTCAGGGTCACCTTAGCCCAATCCGATCCTCTGAAATGTTCTAAATTTTAATCAGGACCAAGTAACTTACTCAATGTATGAGCACATTCCGCGGCGCATTTGTCCGCACTCCCAGAAGATGTCGCTGGTGACCTTGGTCTTTGCAGTTCTCTAAAAAAAAAGATATTAAAGCATGTTATAGTCAAAGGCAGAGAGATACATGCGGCGAGGTAGGAAGGCAAAGGGGAAGTAAGTCAGAGAAGCAGACAAGCACAGAGGCTGACAGAGGTGCAGAGATGCAGAGAGTAAGGCAGTGGGAGAGGCAGAGGTCATCAGAGCTCATCCTTCGGGTTTCTAAGCAACCGGTCCCCGAAGCGCTCGGGTTCCTATGGCCCTATGGTGATAATCGGTGTACGAACTCAAATGATCCTTCAAATCGAAAGACCATACAGATTTGATAAAACAGTAGTACAACTGTCAGGTCGAGGCGTTTGATAGTTTAGTTGTATGTGCCCATTCCCAATTTTCTTTATTTACTCTAAATGCAACGTAACCCACCGTCTTTCAGTGCACACACCTCAGAAATAAGGTCTTCTAGCTGCGGTCTGTGAGCCTGAGTCCCTTAAGTTTTGATGCAGTTTTCCGAGGAAAGCTCAATGGTCAGCAAAAAGGTTTCGCCTGCCGTATTATTGCCCTGTTACTCTGCTTATGCTTGCCTTTGTCATACCCAGCACTGCCTATTTGAATTGTTAGTCGATTTGTTCCTTCATCATACCAGCACGCCTAAGAAAGTTTCGCAGAGCCCCAGCAGCTTTAGTTTCGAGAGGGAGACCGAATTAAAACTTTAACGTACCACATTTGGGTTGGTGTACGGGTGGACGAGAGGTGCCATCGCGAGGAGAAGCATGTCGACCTTCATGTCGCCGGAGCTGACGGGGAGACGACCGAAATGCTCCGGGCGGCCCTGCCCCGCCCCAGACGCCTGCCGTTCTCTCATTCGCTGGATCTGCGCCTCGAACCTTCCTCACTCGTGCTATCTCACCTCTCGAGCCACCTGATTCTAACTTTCCTTGTCTATAAAGTCCCTCTACAGTTCTTTCCTTCTTCTTTCCATTTTGTTGCCTTTCCTCTTTTGAGCACTCCTTGTTATTCCCTGAGCCCCTAAAACTCGCCCCGACAGTTTTTTCTCCTTTTTTGCATTTTTTAAAATCCGTTTCTCCCTTTTCTCCTCTCTTTACCTCCCTCTATCACCTATTTTTATCTTTTTCTTGACCCCCTTTTTTGCGTCTTTATTTTCATCAGTAACTGTATTTCTATTTTCCAGTATCCTTCTATCCCTCTTCTTTCTTGGATTTCCCTATTTCCTTACCTTCCCTCTCCCAATCATATTTCTGATACCTTTTACTAATCGTTGTTCTACCATGCTGTATTTCATGCTTTATCGTTCAACTCTCTCACTCACTCACCCACTAACTAACTCACTCACTCACTCTTTGTCTCTCTTTGTCTCTCTTTGTCTCTCTTTGTCTCGCAAACACAACTATTTCCACACTTCACACACTTCCTTTTTTCATACTCTTTTTCTCTCACTGTATATTGCCGTATACATTTTTCCAGATGCCAGTGAGTGTGAATCAGACAAAAAAGAAACTGAACCGCCATGGGTCAAACTGAAAAAAAGAAAAGAAAAATGGTAGAAGTTTCGTCTAGATCAGCAATGTAGACAATGTTTTTGCCGTTTTCCATTGCTTCTTATTTGGGATCCCCTCATAGGTTACTAGTAATTTTGTCTCATCCTGTTCTCCTAAGAAAACAACCCTTAAAACCTTTACCAGGCATGGTTCATGACTTGACAGGCAGGTGCCAGACTTGTCCGTCATTTGAATGGCGCCACTAAGGTCCGTTCCACTAATTGCCAGCCGACCCTTTTATCTCCAGCTGGCAGTGACCTCAAAGCTTTCAGCGTTCTCAAAAAAGCATCCGTCTTACTGTAGTAGTTATCCATTGTGCCAGAGAGAATTCCTGTTCTCAAATTCCCGTTCTCAAATCAGACAAATTCACACATGCTCTCTATTTTGCTGATTTTTATCAATCCTGTTACTTCCAGGATCTTAAAAGGCAACAATTGTCAGCATCAGTTTCAGTTCTGCCCCCTGGTCATTCATCATGAAAACGAGCGGTTTAAAGCTAAGGAAACTGCAAATAGTGCCTCTTATAGAAAGCTTAGTCAGCCGCCTATCACTGTAGACCGTAACTTGGTCGCTCTTTTGATTCTTCGACTTTCCAGTGGTTTGATGCTGTTTGCTAGCTTGGCTGGTTGCTGAGTTACCCGAAAACCCATAATCGACGTGGAAGATGACATTGCCCCGTCATCTACCGTAGTGGTTTTTTGCAACCCCTGGGCCTACGAAAGTGAACATTGGTGCATTTTTAGTTACAGATTGGGTATGCATTTGGCAATTAGGCGGTGTGGTCCATGACTTGTTTATAGTCTATGCTGAACGGACAACCGCGTTTTCAGCCGGTCAAAGAATGTTGGGTCCACGGTCCCGCACAGATATGCGGTAGATCAAATGCGGCGCCAATTCGGAGTAAGGAAAGGGCAAAGAAACATACAAAAAACGGCCTATGCCATGCTTTTTTCGCTTCCTGTACTGTCTGGAGGGCGAATTGTTCGTGGAACTCAGATAATATACTGTAGTTTACAGGCTTTCTGGACGTCTGGCTTCAATTCATCTGTGATTCACTGATACACGGACCAACACATTTCCTACGTGTTTGCCATTCTTGCCCAGTGGCTCCTTGACTATCGGTTGATCTTGATCTGGTCATCTAAGACTTAAGCATTACAGTTCTTTTGATTTCAAGCCCTCTGTCAGTAAAGTCTTATGAATGTATGTAGTTTTTACTTCGAATCTGTTTCTCTAGCCAAATAGATCTTTTGGATTTCAATTTCACAGATCATCTGGTTTTCTTGACTTCCTAGAATATTTTTGTTGATCCCTTGGATCAACAACCTTTTATCTCACTTGACTCTATCGAATTTCTCATATCGAATTTCAGAAGTATGGCTTTTGCAGACTCATTGTAGCGTTTTTTTTCATCTGTTATCAGGCTGTGTAATTCGATGTAGCTGTTCTTAGGTTTCTGAAACCGTCTGGTCCGCCAACTCCATCAGCCAACTCCATCGAAGGTTCTCAAAAATTCCTGCTCTCGGACTGGCTGTATTATCCTCTGGTTAGCAGCTTTACCAGCTCTGAAGCGGTCTGCTTTCTTACAGCTGGTTTTCAGTCTTTGGCTGAGATTATGTATCTATTCCTCCTTTCGCTCTCTCTCTCTCTCTCTCGCTCTCTCTCTCCCTCTCTCTCTCAACCCCCAAAAATGGATAAAAAGGAACCTAAGCGTGGATTTATTACTGAAGCGTATAATAGCAGTATCAAGTTTGTTTCAATTGGATTAAAAACATTCTGGCATGTTTTAAATGACATTTTATACGATATTGTAAAACCATTAAAAGTCGGCACAGACTACGTCTTAATTGGATTTTGGATAGTAGTTATTCCTTGCTAAATAAATTCAAAACAGAAAACATCAAACTATAATGAACTTTTCACAGCAGATTTTGAAAGTCTGTTCACAAATTTGCCACATGAATGTGTTATAAATTCAGTTAAATATATTTTATATACATGTTTTAAAAACGCAGGTAACAATAAAAATTATATAGTTAAAAGTGGCAAAATCAATTTATTCAAAAGCTACTGATCGTTGACTGAACTGTTAATTGCTTAATCAAACATGCGTATAACGTTTCTGATAGTATGACATGAGCAATTTCATGAACGACCGCAACCCATGAAAATCCAAAGGCCACAGTTACCCTTCTCCAGCCACCGAAACAAAAGGGACATCAACCAGTAAGTTCTCTTTTTGGAAATCCATTTTTACAATTCCTCTTTTAATTTTAGGGTAAAACTTTTACAACGAAAAAGAGTTATTCAAAATGCTTTCTCCTCGAAGATCCTCGGTCTAAAAATTCCATTTTTTTGTCTAAGTCGGCCACCACAATGTTTTGAAGTTTTCTTTAACGTTTCGTTGATTTTAAGTCATAGTAAATCAACAACCTTTGTGGGAAAGCAAATATTGGTTGGAAGAAATAGCATAAGAATAGAATTTACCTTATTTTCTTTCTCCCAAAAACTGAGTGTATCGTTTCGAATCTTCTTTTAAGGGCCCTCTCTGAATTCTAAACTGCAATTTAATAAACCTGGTTTGCACGAACAACCGAAAATGTTAAGTTTATCGATTTGAAAAAGATTTCCGTTTTATTTAGAAAAGTACGCCTGTCTTACGTTTTTTCGCCCCTTTTTAATTTAAAAAAAATTAATGCTTGACAGATAGCACACAAATTCAAGAAACAATATGGGCGGTTTCACGAACTGTTTAAAAAAGAGAGATTTCTACAAAAAGGAAAGTCGAAAAATAGTATTTTCAATCAACGTCATTTTTACATTTGAATACAGGGTAAAAGAGAAAAGAGGAGTTCCGACGGACTTTTTAAACAACTTTGAAGTTTTATTTTCAGCTACTGGAACTTCGGAAACGACCAAAACTACCACACTCACGGCCCTTTCGATCCTGGCCACCCAGAAACAGGACACTTCTTTGACCACCGGTAAGATAACTACGGTTCATGTGCAGATCATTTGGTTTTTCTTGCAGAAATCAATTTTTGTCAACAAAACATTTCAAATTCAAATTTTCAAACAAAACAAATTGGCATGCGAAATCAAATTCTTTCTATTTTGATGACAGAATACTTTTTTAAACCTGTGAGCAACAACAAAACATTTATTTTGGCCTCAAAATGTTTGTCAACCCAAAATTACTTCACTGTTTCGATTGTTCAAGATAATTTGCATTATTTCACAATTCCGGTGAATAAAAGGCAAATTTAAAAAAATCAAATAGCAGATTTTCAAAAAGAGGCTATGTTTAAACATTAAAGTTTATAAGCTCCAAAATTCACTATTTTGTACTTAATGTGATTGATTTTTAAAATCATTTAATTTTCGTCTGTAAAAGCAAACACTTTCGGGCTATTTTGCAAGCAATTTCAGATTTGTAGAAATTTTTCATTTTGGAATTCCAAATGCTTTGACTGCAACCAAACATTTGGATTCGTTTTGTTTTTTGGATGGCCAGCCAGATCATTGTCAATACCATCAAAAAAGAATACCTGATTAACTACTTTAAAGGCTTTAGTTTTTTTAATTGATTTTCCACTCCAAAACATCTTTTAATGATTGAAATCTCTTGAAAATTGAGGGCACACATCTTTAAATTATCTTTTTGTCTAAATCCTCATTAGACTAAACAATTCCAAACAGCATCTTGCCTTTTTAATTTTGCAAGAGATTTGAAGTTTTTTGGCGATCCAAAATCACTTCAACGTTTTGATTGTTTGAGATATTTCCAATTATTCTGCGTATCCAATAGCGAAAGAAATTGAATTCCAAAAATCAAAATAGCAAATTTTCTTGAAAACATGGAACTCTAAATTTACATCACTGCTTTAACGGATAACAAAAGTTTTCTTGATTTTTTATGATGACCGGAGCGGGGCCAATACGATCAAAAATAAAGAGCCTGATTCAACTCTTGAAAGATTCTGTTTTGAAAGACTGAATGCAAATGAGCTTAGCAATTTTACCGACTTTTCACTACAAAACTAAGATTTAAAACCCTTAGGAAAATTGAGAAAACACACCTTGTAATGATCCTTGAGACTAAATCCTCAATGTTTTGTTTTTCACCCGACTAAAAAGATGCATCTTTTTTCATTGGCAAGCGTTCCACATAACAACCTACATTTCTCCACAGAAACTTTATTTGAAAGCCTTTTGAAACTGCATTTTTCTAAATCAAAATAATTATTTTCACTTGAAATCCTAAAACGCAAAGTTTTTTTTTTGATGAAGCAACATCACGTGAATGTTTTGATTTTTCACAAAACTTTCGAACGATTTGCAATTTCATTGACTTCAAAAACATCACCTGTTAGGTCAAAAAATCTAGGCATTTTGGCAAAATTGATTAATAAAAAATAGTTACGCTTTTCAAAACCAAATTTTGATATCTCTCTCATTGCCTCTCTGTCTGAAACACAAGCCCGAAAATAGACAAAACGTTCCCCAAAGTATCACCACCTTGCCTCCCGGCCAAACCACACCCAGGGAAACCATCACTGAGGGTTTTTAAGATCCTATTCAAAATTTTCCATAAACCACCGCATTCTCCTGGCCTACTTCCACCACATGAACTGTTCAATGGCATGCCTAGAAGGCACGATTAAGGGAGAGGATCATTGTTATTTTGCATACCAATGCCTTCCCTCTGACCAGGTTAGGTTTATTTATTTGAAAACACTTTTTACTATTTATAATTAATTTTTACTTTAAATAAATCAAAATTTTCAGAGGATGACGAATGCCCTGACGTCCTGGGTGAGAGATGGAACATTGCGGACTGGATAGATGGACGTGAGTAAACCATCAAAACACTTTTTCAACTTTTTTTTTTAATTTTTAAAAATAGTTTTTAAATTTTTTATATTCCGAAACTCGGTGAACTTGACGACGGAGAGGTTCCATGTGTACCAATCTGACTTCATAATTAGGGACTAGGTGAGCACCAGAGAGCCAGAGAGAGAGAGAAAGAGAGAGAGAGAGACAGAGAGACAGAGAGAACCCCATCCACCATAATGTCATGGGGAACAACGACAGTCAAGAAGACTTATAAACTCTCGTGATTAGAATTATTCAAATTCCTTCTCATTTCTTTCCTGCCATTTTCCTTTTTTCTGGTTTCCTGTGCGGCTGCTCTCCCAATGCGGTCGACTATCTTCCTCTTCCTCCTTCTTCCTTTCTCTGCTGCCATGTCCGATATCGGTAAACAAAAAGATCAGACTTTTTAAAACCCATTCTTCAGAACCTTGCACTCAAATCGGAATGTCAGCTACCACTCCCTCCGACTATTTGGACAAATGCGTCGAAGCTCTCGAAAAAGGCACTGAAACAACTGTGAGTGGGACACAGATACTCCTGGGAATACTCAATGAAACCACTGCCCAGAGGATTCTGAAGGCTCAGAAGATTACGGTCCGGAAGATAATACTCAAAGACAGTGATTGGACGACACTCGAGATTGCACCTCAGAATTTGAGCATAAGTGAGTATTTTTCACCTGTTTTCTTTTGTTTTTCGTAAAAAGATGTAAAATAATTCTTATGAATAATCTAGTGACTGCAGAGGTGACTCCGGTTATAGAAGAATTTGTGATGCGGGCTCAGGCTCATTTTCGACCCTCAAAACAAGGGGTTTTGAGGGTCGAAAATGAAAATCGAAAAAACTTTTAAAGGTTACTTTTAGAACTGAAAATGTTAAGATTTCAACTAAATTTCATAGATTTCCCGCTCTTCCGAGGGAATTCTAAAAACTTCCAATTCTCATATGTGTCCACTTGCACGGAAATCTTTAGTAAAAGGCGAAAGATTTTCACGTGAGACTGCAAGTGAACCAGAGGATGCACGGCGTGGGAGGTCATTCAGACGAGTGTCTGATGCGATACGGGTGCGAGTTTCGCCGTCTGTGACCTTTTCCCTCAGTTTGACCAAATTACCCCTAATTAGCGGCTACTCAAATGAGTACCCTGCTGACCAGCGCCCCAAAGTGTCTGCGCCCTCTATGCGAGAGAGTATGCGGTGGGAACCCGTATGCAATCGGCAACGCCGCTGAGTGGGGTTATATAAGCGACCTCAAAACACCCCTCTGCGTGCAGCGGTGAAAATCGTTGTGACGGGCTAGTTTCCCAACCAAGTTAAGTAAAATCGGGGGTGATGTCAGAAATGGACTCCTGAGGGTTTCCGGCTACCCATGCGGTGACGTCCCCTTTTGTAATTTTTTGTAAAAAAAATGTAATTTTGAAACTGTTCTGCTTTCAATTAACTTAAATCATTGTAAATTTTGATAAATAAATTGATTAAACGATTAAATTTCCAGCAAAATTAGCTCCTTTAAAAAATTGTATGTTTAGCGTCTTTGGTAAACGTCGTACAAAGTAGAATTCATTCACCCCCCCCCCCCCCCATTAACGAATTGGGAAAAGGGAATATAATCAGGAAAAGTGATTTTTAGTTTACCAATGCTAAATTGAAAAAAAATAGAATATCGTTTTAAAATGTTGTCCCTAGAGGAATTTGATTAAATTTGTTATTTTCAGTACACACATTGGAAGTGATTAACAATCCATTCCTGACAACTATCATTATTCCAAAAACAGTGAAGGGGAATATTCTAAGAGTCCGTGGGAATAAGAAGCTGTCGAAAGAAAGTATTGAAAAATTGAAGATGGAAAGAAGGTTTTAAAAAAATAATCTTCAAACTGTTGGAGGTATTTTCCCCTAATATTTTAAGTAAATCATTTAAGTAATTCAGAATGCGGCATCGACAATCCAATAACTGATTTTTCTCAAGTTGAAGGTTGTAGTTCTATTACTGGAATCGTCTCTTTCTTAGGAAATTCCACAATCAAGGGAAAACCACAGAAGGTAAGTTCCAAATTTAAAAAAAATTGTTTAAAATGTGTTTTTAGATAAATTTGGGCAAAGATTCCTGTCTGCTAATCAAAGATACAAATTTGACGAATCTCCCCTTTTTAGATGTCTCGAAAGCCACAAAAATGGAAAATTTAATTTGTTCTGAGGTTTCGGAAAATACAAATCTTTGTCTGAGTGAGAAGACAGAAGCTGAGATTAATAGGATCTGGCCAGGTACCATCACACCGGAAAATAGGACATGCGGTAAAATCAGATTTAAAAATTATTTTAAAATTGGTTTTCAGAATTTGAATGCTTGGCGGATGACGTGGTTAAGGGAAAGGTGCCACAAGGAAAGATATGCCATGTGATTCGAGGAAATATTGTTTTGAAGGAATTGAAAGGTAATTTTTTCAAGATTAAAATTAGTTTTTTTTAAAACAGGTCACACTTCAAAGTTTAAAGCCTTTATACTTTTGCAACACCGAATTTTCAAAAAATCAGACTAACTCTCAAGAAAATTAGCAAATCTGGGCAAATTTTTGGGAAAGGGTGTGTTTTGGGGTGTAAAATAAGTTCTCTGTTTCGGGTCCAGAAAATTCTTCAAAATTTGCATAAAAGTCAGAAAAATGGGGTGCCTATATACTAATGCAACGGAGTGTATAGCGTGATAAATTTAGTAGTCCTTCTTAATTAAGAGTAATTAAGAATTGCCTTTTGCTTACAAAATGTATCTGAAACACTGAATTGCTAGAAACAGTTTAAAAAAATTACATAACAAACTTTCACCAGTAGTATCGTGTTTCAGAAATTAATGAGAAGGTGCAATCACCGGAAGTGAAATATTTTTAGCAGCGTTTCCTAAAATGAAAAAGGAAGCTGAAAGTTGTTGTGTCAATAAATTTTTTTTCTTTTTTTTCTTTTTTTAAATATACAATATTTTTTATGTTTTTTTTTAATTTATGCAAAAATAAAAGTATTCATTTCTTAACTTTTTAAGAAAACAATTGAAAGTTAATTTTAAAATGATTTAAAAATTGGAGAGGTTTAAAATGCTATTGAAATTAATGGAAATTTAAAATTCGAAATTTGGGGCGTTGTATAACAGATATAAAAAATAGATAGTAGTTTAAGTTGTTGATTATATAGTGTAAAAAAGTCACTCAAGAAATACATATAAAAATTCCATTTTTTCGAGTGTTCACTTCAATGTTTCACAAATTATTTAGGGAAGATCAAAAATCTTCTATACTTTTAGAACAGTTTGCCAATAAAAAGGTAATCAAGAGAAATGTTGCATTTGAATAATTTTTTGAAAAACATTTTTTCGTTTGATTCTTTTGCGCATTTGTTTTGTTGAAGAAGAATACTTTCAAATATTTAAATTTGTAGATTATTATTTTTTATTTTTTTGTTTTTTTATTGCCAAACTCAATTTTTCAGAATCCTCGAAATTCCCCTCCTTGGCTACAGTAACCGAAATTCGCGGTGGAGGACTAAAAATTACCAATTCAACCATGAAAGCCTTCAAATTACTTCCTAATTTGATTTCAATCGATATGGAGGACCAAAAAGGTATTTTTAAAATTTAAAATATATAATAAAAATTAAATTTAGGCCCCGCAATTGAAGTTTCCGGTAATGAAATGGCGTCATTTGAGCTACCGTACCTCATAAAAATAGAAAGAAACGGTGGAAATGGACCTTTAGTTGTGATGAAAGAAAACAAAGGACTGAAACTGAGTAAAGCTGAAAAAGAGAGATGGAAGGAGCTTACGAATGGAATGATGGAATTTAAAGTAGAAGAGAGTGAAGCCAGTAAAAATGAAGGGAAAACGGAGACAAAATCAGAAGATGAGCAAGATTCCGGTATTTGATAAAAATTAAGTTTAACCTAATTTTTCTTCAGAATCTTCCGGAATGGTCATCGGAATTGGCGTTGGACTGGGAGTGGCTGTGGTTCTGGTTCTGGCGGTTGTGGTTGTCATTTGTGTGTGGAAACTCAAGAACAAAAAGGGATTCTGCCTTCCTAAAATCAAAAGAGTACCGAAGAGCAGGAAAAGTCTGTTTATGGATCTGGTCAAAGTAAGTTTTTGTTTAGAAAATGCAAATTTAATTGTTTATGACTTTTTTTTAAATCAGCAAAATAAATTGAAAATCTTAACTGAAAAAAAGAAATGTTATAAATGCACGATGTAAAAATCTGCAAGCACTTGCCGTTTTGTCTTTTCCAAGCTCATAATAAACTCAAACCGGCATAGTTTAAAAATTAAAAAGATTTTCTATTTAATAAATTCTCAAATTTGTTTTGGAACTCCTTTTTTTTGGAAAAACTGTGAAGCACAAATTTGATAAGTGATTTCTTACATTTAATCTTTTTTAATGTTTAAAAACATTTTTTCCACGAATGTTTTGAAATTTGGGAAAACAATTTATAAAAAATTTTATAATTAATTTTACCATAAAATATAAAGAGATCCGAATTACCTTTTTTCAATAATGTAGTGGCATTTGTGAAAACTGGTTTTATTTTCTCTCATATAAATTTCAAAAGCAACAAAAAAACGATTAGAAATTTGTCGTTTTGTTCCGAAATGTGTTCAGAATATTAAAAAAAAGTGTTCCGACAGTTCTCCCGGTTTTTTTTAGTTTTGATTTTTTGTGATAGTTGAAATATAACAGAAATGTTGAAATAAAAAATTCGCGATTTAGAAAAAATGTATTTGCATGTTTTAAATGTTTAAAAAAATTTCCCCTACCAGTGGAGGGAAGCAATGAAGGAAGAAGCAAAACACAAAAACTCCTCTGAAAAGACGGCCACCCTCGGCCACACACGGCGAAAATGCACCGAATTCCTCGACAAATACGCTGAAAATCCTCCAGTACCTGTGAGTTTTTTCAACTTCTTTTCTGTCTTTTTAAAATTTAAAACATTTAAATTTTAGTTCCGTATTCCCTCAGAAGCCAAGGACTACGAAATCTACGGAATGTTGAATCGAGTTTTCAAACTTTACAAAGGAGTTTGTATTTTTAATATTTTTATTAAATGCAATTTAGAAAGGAATTTTGGTTTTGTTGAGTAAGCACAGGGACCCCAGTATTTCTGTGTCCGTTTTGGGAGACAAAGAGGGGGAAGAACAGAAATTGGCCGGAATTTTGAAGGTTTTTTGTTTTTTAAAAAATTTAAATTTATTTTTCAGGAAGAATCTTCTGGAGAAACTAGTAGAAACCATAAAGATTCGAGTCTCGGAGATTTGGAAGTGGGAGGGACGAAATTCGACATTTACACGAAATTGCTGAAGATCAAGGTTTGATTTTTTTAAAGTTTATTTTCAAAAAAAATGTTTTACAAAACGAAATTAAAGGTTGAAAATTTTATAAAATGCATTTCAGAAGTTCAACGAGGACATTACGCTTTGCACTTATATTGTAAAGCTGGGAGAGGAATTGCCTGGAAAAGACATGGTCTACAATGAGTTCCAAATGGTTGTGGCCAACTATCACACCTGGTAAGTATTTTTATTGTATTATGTTATTGTGATATTTTTTATTTATTTATTTTGTGGATTCAAATATTGCTCCGTTTGTCAAGTAAACTTTTATTTAGAAGTGAAACTTTGTAGCACCTACTTTTAATTTCTACTTCAATTTTTATTTAAAAAAAACTTCAATTTTTATAAAAAATTGAAGTGTGAAAAAAACCAAAATAGAAAACTATTTGTATTTTTATTCGGTTATAATTTTGGATGTATGGGATCAAAATGCAAATTAAATTTAAAAAAAAATGAAAATGTAATTTGAAATCTTTGGAGTAAAACATTGAAATCTTAGTTTTTAAAAAATTCAAAAACTTATTTACAAAAGTTTAAATTTTTTTTTAAAAAACCTTGTAAGAAGAATCTGTTTGTCATTGTCACGACGAAAACCAATGTAATACCAATTATATGTACTGTTGTTAACATTAAAGTTCCTTTTTATTCCATGCAGTTCCGGTGCCAAATGACCCTGGTCACTTAAAGCAACTAAAAGAAACAAAAAAAATCAAAAAAGAAAACGTGAAATATTGAAATGATACTTATTAGTGTGTATGAAATGTGAAAAAATTGATTCTTATTTTTCAATTTTATAAAACTTGTTTAGGTCCTCCGGCGCTGTTCCCAAAGACCGCACTACTGTCCTCAAGCTCTGCGAGTACAGTAAAAAAGCGAATACGGTCATTTACGGCCCAATTCCCAAATTATAAACTATTTAGGTATTTGCCGCCGAAGATGGAAGTAACATGTTCACTTTCTTACTCTGCAAGGCTTTCTACGATTTCCTCACTAACGCCCATTACCCAAACATTTCCCTGCTCGAGCTGAAGGCCATCACCACAGGTATATTTTAATTTTACTGTAGACAGTTAATTTCAGACCTGGCAAAACTGTTGAATACCCCGAGCGACGCTCTCAATTTCTGTATGATGGTTGTCTTGGATTGGGCCAATCGGGAGAAAGTCATTCCTGGAAATAAGGCCAAGGTCAGATATAATTTTACTTTTTCAAAACTGAAAAAAATGTTCCAGCGTTATTTTTTTTTTGCGAAAGTTTACAGTTTAATTGTTTAGAGCACCCTTATCTTACAAAATATACTTTCAATATTCAATTTTGTTTCAAAAATAACCAGCTGACTGTTTTAGAAAAACAGAAAACTATTTAAGATTGATTTTGATGACGACTGTTTTTTTTTGTTTCTTTTCGTTTGAATTCTTTTTTGAAAACATTTTTGTGGGTTTTCTAGAGATTGAAAATGCCTTAGGTTATCTAAAGTGCCTTTGGAACCGTGATGAAATAGTAAAAAAAGAGAAATTCTTTTATATTTTTAGTATAAAAAAGTTTGCTTTTAGCAAAATGTTTGTCTCATGCCCAGAAAAGTTCGTAATTTTAACATGTAAATATGTATAAAAAAAGTTTAAGAAAAAAGTTTAATTTAAATTTTTTTTGAAAACTATATTCAAATGAAATTATCGATGCAAGCATGTGTGAAACAATGCAAAAACTATTCAACTAATAATTTGCATTGGACAATGTTTTTATTTTAATTTGGTTTTTTTACAAATGCATTTTTCAGACCTACAAGGACTTTGCCCACATCTACGAAAAGTTGATCAAGTTCACTTACAACAATCCCGGTGTAACTGGCTTTGACATCAAAGCGATTGAATCGAATGTTTCCGTTCAGGAAAAGGAAAAGTCGAATGTTTCGGTGCACGAAAAACAGCAGGATAATCATGTAAGTTGTCAAAAAGCTTTTTATTTTATTTTTAAAAATCTTTTTTTAGCATATAACTGAGAAGCAGAGGGATTCTATCAAGTGTGTGAGAGCGACAAGAAATTCGAAGAGTTTTTCGCTACGCCCGCCACCCAGAGACCAAAGTCTGAGGTTTCTAAGCGATGTAAGATTTTAATTTAATTTGATTAAGAAAAATTCTATTTTCAGAGGTGGCACAATTAACTCAACTAGGCCTTAGTCTACGTTTGCGTCAGTATTCATATATAAAGATGCATCAGAAACTCTTTGTCTTTTTTGTGATTTCTTTAGTTGTCTGCATGAAATTGCACAAATGACCTCGTTTTTTCTAATAGAATCTCTTTCTTTCCTCTCCTTCTTTCCCTCTGTCTCTGTCCAACAAATACTTTCCTTCGCAATTCGATTTCCGATAAAAAATTTGCATCAAATGTAGATTTCAGGGGGTAAATGGAAGAAATGGATTTAACAGTTTCAAAGAATTTTTAAAAATACAAAAAAAATTGCAAAGGGGGACGTCACCGCATAGAAAACTCTCACGAGGCCACTTCTGACCTCACCTCCGATTTCACTTATCTTGGTTGGGCAACTGGCCCGTCACAACGATTATTACCACTGCACGGAATGGGGGTGTTTTGAGGTCGATGATATAGCCCCATTCAGCAGGGCTGCCGATTGCTTACGGGTTCCCCGTTGTAATCTATCGCTCGAGGGCGCAGACAGTGAGAGTGCAGCCGCCTAGTTGGCGTCGAATGGGACCCGCACATGATATTCTCTCATTTATCATTGTTTAAACCATCCAGTTTCCTTAGTAAATGTAATTTAGTTTTTAGTTTAGACGTAAGCTTAAGTCTATCTGCTGGCAATTGCGGTAAATGGCATTCTCTTGTTCAATGTTTGATTTTCTTATCTTTTAACGGTATTTTCATTAAGCTAAATTATAATAAAATTCTATTTATAAGGTTTTAGAGAGAGAGACAGACAGAGAGAGAGAGAGAGAGAGAGAGAGAGAAAGAGAGTGAGAGAGACAGAGGAGCAAACCAACAATGTTTCGGATTGTGGTCCAAACCTACCTAGCTATTTTGGGCTGTGGTCTCTTCTCAACATCAAATAAACGACAGAGCGGCCCGTTTAACAATTTTTAGAGATTGACCTTAAGAAACAAAAAGAAAAATTGAAAATTTAACGAGTTCCAACAAAAGAGAAGTATGAGAAAACAAGCACCTGAAAATTTTTTCAAAAAGGCCACAGTTCCCAGCACTAATTGTCAAAAAGGCCACGGTTCCCAGCACTAATTGCCAAAAAGGCCACAGTTCCCAGCACTAATTGTCAAAAAGGCCACGGTTCCCAGCACTAATTGCCAAAAAGGCCACAGTTCCCAGCACTAATTGCCAATAAGGCCACGGTTCCCAGCACTAATTGTCAAAAAGGCCACAGTCCCCAGCACTAATTGCCAAAAAGGCCACAGTTCCCAGCACTAATTGTCAAAAAGGCCACAGTTCCCAGCACTAATTGTCAAAAAGGCCACAGTTCCCAGCACTAATTGTTAAAAAGGCCACACTTCCCAGCACTAATTGTCAAAAGGCCACAGTTCCCAGCACTAATTGCCAAAAAGGCCACGGGAGGCCACAGTTCCCAGCACTAATTGTCAAAAGGCCACGGTTCCCAGCACTAATTGTCAAAAAGGCCACGGGAGGCCACAGTTCACAGCACTAATTGTCAAAATAGTCAATTTTTGACAATTAGTGCTGGGAACTGTGGCTTTTTTGACCATTGCGACAATTAGTGCTGGAAACAGTGGCATCCCGTGGCCTTTTCGGCGAACCATGACGTTTTCCAGAATGAAACCATATTTTCGATCGCACGACAAACTCATTTCGAATTTTTTTTAAAACTTCGTTTAAATCTTGATTTTACGTTGTTTAAATGTTTCAATTTTTATTTTAGAAAATTGCGAATTTCCATGCGAAATTGTTTGAGTTAAAAATCCTCAAAATTTGACGTCTGCAAAACGTTCTTTTGTTAAAACAACTTTTTTTCGTCTTCGTCCTTGAAATTTTCTTTGATATTTTCATTTTTCTATTTAATTGTATCGTTTGAATTGATTATCTCACCTAATTTGCGTGGCTTTCCGTCTCAATTTGCATTATTTCAGTGGGTCGCCCCTGTCGGCGGTCGTCACTGTTCTCCATCCGTCAGGATAAACTCGGTCGGTTTTTTATTTAAATTCATTTTTTTCTTTTAAACGAATCCTTGGAGGTGTATTTGCGTTTTCGGAAGTCCTCAGGGGGTCGTTTTCCCGAAATACCGGAGTACTTGCCCTCTTGAGGACACGTCGCGCCCAATGGGGTGCTGCCGCCGGCTAGTGGAGTAATCCCTGTACAGGGGTCACCTGGGACGGACGGCATTTACAATGGTATTTCGTGGAAAACGGCAACCGGTGGTCGACTGGAACCAAAAATGCCCTCCAGGGATAAAAATGAAAAGCCCTCTAAGGCCTTATTAAGAACCTAATATTCTACTTTCATAATCGACGTGGCATGACCTGGATTGAACGCTGCAAGTTCGGAAGAAACAGCAGACGGGAATCGACGTGGATCACGAGGAAGAACGATGGCGCTGGCACCCGTATGAACTAGGGAAGACGGAATCCGCAAGAAATGTGGGTTCTTTTATTAAATAGCCCTAATATTCGTTTTTATTGCCTAACAAACTCTTTTCAGACCTTCTGGAGACGTCGACCCCTGCTGCCACTCGACTGACTGCTTCCAGCACTGACCATAAGTCGATGCGGAATATTCAAAGATTGTATGTAGGTTTAGTAATTATTTAATTATTATCAATGTAATTTCAGTGGAATTGGCTAAAACGCAGTTGTGAGAAGAAGAAAGACGCTGGGAAATGTCTGGGAAATGAAAAGCTGTCAACGGGATCTAAACCAAAGTGGGTGCTTCTCACCGCCAGCTGTGGCCAACACGGCTGTAGCCTAGCTGTGGTTTTTACATAGTGTTCCGTGGCCTCTATTCCTCAGTAATTAATTTATTTTCAGACCTCCGTGCCCGAACCACACCATGTCAAGGACCTCCGCTCCGCGACCACTCCATTCTTCATTCTTTGTTATTTTCCTGTATTATGTCCCAATCGGTTAGCAAAATATTTCATTTCTTGTGTTCCCATGACTTGATCTTGCTATTTTGTTTGATTTCTGGTTTCCAGTCCCGCCGCGGTGAAGACTTCTGAAGCCAGCTGTCACGAACTGCGAGGGGAGGAGAGATTACGGTGAGATTCCTTTCCCTGCCACCCAGCTGGCTCAAATTTTCACTCCTAAAATTTGTTTTTTTTTTGCAGCCACCCGTCTTCCTGGCCAGCTCTCTCTCCGTTTTTCCTATTCTCCGCTTCGAAAGGACCCCAATTCCCCTGGAAATCCATCTTCTGCCCAGAGGAGGCCCTCGTTACCAGGAATGGCCTGGATTTCGCCGGAAAATGTTGGTTTTGCCCAGATTTCCAGGAATTTATTGTCGTGGATGCTCTGATTTGCCCTGGAAGTTGCCTTTTCCGCCGAAGGAATGCCTTTTCAAATTTGACGTCTCCTTTGGCTCAGGGGGCAATACGTTTAAAATAATTTTTATCGAATTTGTCTAAGGGGGACACTGCGTTAAAATTTTTATCTATTTTTGGAAAACGGGACGGTAGGCGCCTTGTTTTTTTTAATTTTTCAAGCAAAAAATTCAAAATTCCTCCAACGTTTCCCTTTTGCCACCGGGCGGGGTCGATCCCCGCGGGTGGCGCTAACCGCTTGCAGCTGCGCCACGAGGGCCATATCGTTTCCCTCGCGGCGGACGCTTATGAATAGGCCGCGCCATTTGCGCTGTTTGTGTCCTACTATTCGTTGGCCCAACTAAAATTGGCTTGCCAAAGCTGCCTGCTATTCGTAGCAATAGGGTCATTTTGGCACTGCTTCATTAAGCAGTACAGAAATATAGAGGGCCGCAGAACGGCACTAATTGGACGGTATTATTGAACACGTTTAGGCGCTATTAGGGTAATTTTAAAGGCTTATTCTTTTAAAAAAATGATTATAAATTGTAACATTTCCATCAACAAGTTTAATTTTTTCAGATGTTCGTACCCGAACCACGCCATGGCCAGGACCTCCGCTCTGCGGCCACTCCTTTCTTCATACGTTGTGATATTCCTGTATTCTGTTTCAATCGGTTAGCAAAATATTTCAATTTTTGGGTGTCCATGGCTTGATTTTCTGATTTTCTTTGATTTCTGTGTTTCAGTGCCGCCTCTCTGAAGCCAGCTGTTGTCAACTGCGAAGAGAGGATAGATTACGGTGAGTGGGGCTAATTTTTGCGTCGGAGAATTCAAAAATTGGAATTATCCGAAATAACTTTAATTTAAATGACGACGATACTTTCCTTTTGTATGCGTACTTTTTCCATTTGAAAGTAAAACCTCATGGTATTTCCTGCCACCCAGCTGGCTGAAATTTTCATCGCCAAAACTAAAAAATGGCTTTTTACAGCCAGCCGCCTCCCTCGTCTCTGCTTCGCCTCCACACCTAAAGGACCCCGATTTCACTGGAAATCGATCTTCTGGCCAGAGGATTCATCGAAAATTCCGTGAAAAATGGGCCATGGCGAAGGGTGGTGCCATTTTTCGCGCTCATTTTGCTCAAAGATGAACCAGGCGCCCTGCTTTTAAATTTTTTCGCGAATTATGGAAAACGTGAAGGTAGGCGGTTTTTTTTCAAAAATATTTTAAAAAAAAAGTAATTTCACAGCACTTGATGGAAATCAAGCATATGTAAAATGCGGGCCGGCCCGCTCACCAGGCAAACATCGAGGGTTCGGATCCATCCCGGGGCACACTTTTTTTCGTTTTTAATACTTGTGATGAATTAAAAATAATCTGTATACTATTGTAGAGATTTTAATAGCCGAAATCAAGATCAAGCGGTTATTCGTTGCAAAAAGCGGCCTTGAACTGCCAAAAAGCCGCCAAGGGGCCTTTGTTTGCCAAAAAAAACGGCTTTCAATTGCCGAAAAGCAGGCTGGCATGGGCAGAAGGCTGTTTCATGTTGACGTAGAAGAGTCCAATTTCCAAATACCTCGGATGTTCCCCAGATTAAAAATCTTATCAATCATTTTCTTTCAATTTGCCACTTCCCTAAAAAAAACCTTGGCTTCAGCTTTATTCAAATCAACACAACCTTCTGGAAAATGGGGGGGGGGGGGGGTAAATATATAAACAACAGCTTCTGGTTGATATTTATGTGAGTATTATAGAATATGTTCACCGGCGGCTGCCATCAGATGCAGCCCCAGCCGAGGAACTGCGATCTCCCGATGGAGGCAATTGGTGGCCATTCGGGGCAAAGCCAGGGGCCGGCTTGTAGATCGTCATCTGCAATTGGGATGATGAATACGGTAAGTTTAAAGCTTAAGGACGCATGTTTGCGTCTGACGGTGAATACGTAATTACGTACCGGCTGAGCGGGAACCACGACCGTTCCATTTGGAGTGTTGTACCTGCCGTAGATGGGCGTCTGCTGGTAGGTTATGGGACCACCGGGAGAGGGGAAGGCAGGGTGGCCGGAGTAGAACGTGTACTGAAAAGAGAAGGGTTAGAGAGAGAGAGAGAGAGAGGAGGGACAGAGAGCTACCTGATTTCCGTTTCCAGGAAAGCCTCCCATCGGCATCTGAGGAGGAGATCCCGCGTAGTAGCTAGGCGGGGGATCCATCGGGTTGGGCATCGGGTACTGTAACTGGAAAATTGATAAGAAAAAATGAGACGGTTAGAGACGCAGAGACATGAAGAAGGTTAGAGACGCAGAGACCGGAAGATGGTTACAGAGGCAGAGATTGGAAAAGGGTTAGAGATGCATTAAAATAAATAAGGTTAAAGACGCAGAGACATGAAGAAGGTTAGAGACGCAGACGGCAATAGGGTTAGAAAAGCAGAGACTGGAGGAAGGTTAGAGACGCAGATACACGAAAAGGATTAGAGACCCAGAGACAGGAAGAGGGTTTGAGAGGCAGCTGGGAGAGAGAGAGAGACCTGATTTCCGGAGAGAACCATGGGCACCGGAGCCGAAGGATAGTAGGGCGGCGGAGGACCCACCGGAGGGTTCATTGGATACTGTAATTTTATCGATTAGCAGCTCAACCTCATTAGAATTCTACCTGCATTCCGTATCCATTGGAGGGATACGCAGTGTAGAGGTGGTAGCTGTTGGCGTACGGGTCCCTCGGGTAGTTGCACACCAGAACCCTTCCATTCGGAAAATGAGCGATGGCACCTGAAGCAGAAGAAATTAGCATATTAGCATATGAAAAAGGTGCTACCGGTAGCACGGCTGCTCGAATCCGAAGGCTCCATCGAGTAAAGGTCCTTGATGTGGGCGATCTCCCTGGAAAATATCGATTTTTGGGGCAATTTTGAAATTTATCAACTCTGCGTCTCCAACTTTCTTCCTCACTCTGCACCTCTAACCCTCTTTCTGCCTCTGTATCTCTAACCCTCTTCCTGCCTCTGCGTCTCTAACCCTCTTCCTGCCTCTGCATCTCTAACCCTCTTCCTCTCTCTCTCTCTCTCTCTCTGCGTCTCTAACCCTCTTCCTGCCTCTGCGTCTCTATCCCTCTTCCTGCCTCTGCGTCTCTAACCCTCTTCCTGTCTCTGCGTCTCTAACCATCTTTCGGTCTCTGCGTCTCTAACCACCTCCCTGCCTCTGCGTCTCTAACCCTAATTAAAACTTACAAAGCTCCGTTATCCAACTTCAGCACTCGTTTAATGGCACTGTATATTGCGGCCACCATGCCGTACTTCGTCGTTCCGCAGGAGTAGAAAGCGCAGAGGCTTCCCAGGGGGAATTCCAGCTGCTTCGGGACTGAAAATATATCATTTTCCTATTTCCATCTCCTCAGGCTCACAATCGCTCTGTCTTTTCTTCTTCTGACTTTTCTTGAGAGAATCGTAGGAGACATTCCTGTAAATACAGGGATCCATCGCCTTCAGCATACAGAACGGGATCGGAGGGAAGTACTTCTGAAAAGAGAGCTGTAATTTGAATAATGCCAGGAAAAACCAACCTCGCGACGAGCATTGTTGGCCCAGCCCCAGGTTTCTGAAATAGGGAAATTAGGACTGCTTTTTTGTCAATTAAAGGCCTCTTTTTGGCAACCATAGGTCGCTTCACCTGCTTCTTGGCAATAAAAGCCGCTTTTGGCAAGCAAAGGCCGCTTCATCTACTTTTTGACAATGAAAAGCCGCTTCTTGGTAACCAACGGCCGCTTGACCTGCTTTTTTTGTTCAATAAAAGCCGCTTTTTGACAGCCAAATGGCCACTTAGTGACAGCGGAAGGCAGCCTACGGCCGCTTCGAGACAGCCGACGGCAGGCAAAGGCCGCTTGTTGAAAGCTAAAGGCAACCTAAGGCAGCTTAGCATTTGAAAACCGATTTTGGCAATCAAAGGCCGCAAGACCTGTGTTTGTGTAAATTTAAACCTGCTTTTGTGAATTGAAAGCCGCTTTTTGGCAACCAAAGGCCGCTTAGTGACACATCACGGCAACCTAAGGCCGCTTAGACCGTCGATGGCAGGCTACGGCCGCTTAGCGACATCCGACTGGGTTAGCGTCCGTACCAGCCGTCTCCCTGGTGCGACGTATTCCCTCATCGATGAGGTCGCTCCTGAGGTCGAAAACCTTCTCGTACATCGACCTGTAGAGAATGGCTGAAAATCCCCACTTTTCCAGAATCTCCTTCGGCTGAATTACCTTGAGCATGGCCAGCCACGTGAGCCGCCTGCTTCTTGATGACACGGTGGAAGTGGTCCGGGCTGGTCTCCGTCAGCAATATCTAAAATCTCCATTTTCCTTCGCAAATCCAAGAAATCCCACCTCTCGGATGGGAGATATTCCCTCCGGAGGGTGGTAGTACTCGGGCGGGGTGCCGGGCCTCCTGAAGACTTGAATGGTCGCCCTGAAATTAGGAAAATGCGCCATTAAAGGGACTGTTAGAGAGCCTTTTAAAAATCGTTTTCTTATATTAAAAATTCTGAAAAGTTATTCAAGAAAATATATACTTTGGGGGTTCAAATGCGTCGTTTTGGAGAAATCTAAAATGCCATTTTTGACCATTCCAGGCGACACCTGTGGATAATCGGCATTTTAACGAACTACGCGCACGATGTTTACGCGTCCATAGGTTTATCGATTTTTGGTCGGAACTTTCGAATTTCCAATGTTCCCGGCTGAAAAGACGCAGAAAACTCTTGTTGTCTGACATGGAAGCGCCGTGAGTTCACACGCGTACAAGATCGGCGAACATTTTCTTTTAAGGGAAGCCACAAACTCGAAAATCCTGGCGGTGGTGCGGATCCTCTCGTCCTGCTTCGACTGCGAGAGGGCTCCTCCGGCCTGAGCGTCGGTCTTGGTGTTGTCGAACTCCATGCTGACGTCTATCAGCTGCCTGACCTCCTCCAACATTCCGGGAGTCTGAACGAGGTAGATCTGAAAAAAGATGGTTTACTTCGGTTCAAACACTAAACTGGGCTCCACTTGGAGGGGGTCCCGCAGGCCCAAAATTGGTTTCATTTTGGGTTGCTTTGGCTGTCGATAAGATCAGCCCTAGATTGGGAAAATCTGTCCCAAAGCGACCTTAGATTGCCATCTGACGTCTCTAAGCGGCCATAAGTTGCTAATAGCTGTCGCTAAGCGGCCTTAGGTTACCATAATATGTCGCCATAGGTTGCCACAAACTGTGGACAAGCGGCCTTAAGTTGCCATCACTTGTCACTAAGCGGCCTTAGGATGCCTTTAGATGTGACTAACTAGCATTAGATTCCCATCAGCTTTTAATAAGCGGCCTTCGGTTGCCATCAGCTTTCATTAAGCGGCCTTAGGTTTCTAACCACTCTAACTAAGCGTCTTCAGATTGACGTCAAGAGGTTCAAAAGCAATTAAGCGGCCCTAGGTTACCAATCAGCCGCTACCAAGCGGCTTGAGGCTGCCATCAACCGTCGCTAATTTCCCTTAGGCTAACGACAGCTATCACAAAGCGGCTTCAGGTTGTCCTCGTCTGGCACGAATTGTCTTCTCCTTCCCATCGGTTGACACTAAGCGGCCTTAGTATCTTCCAGTTATCAGCACGCGGTCTTAGATTGCCAGCAACTGGCACCAAAATAAGCCACGCCCACAGTACCTCCTCACAAATCGCCCTGTAGAAAGACTGTCCATTGTCCTGCACAATAGCCCTCTGAGAGAGTCCGATGTTGGCCAGAAAACTGAAAATCAGCCAAATTTATGCTTACAGCCGGGTCCTACCGGTCCATGCGATCGCCGACGAACTTGCGGTAGCAGATGACGCGAGTTTCTCCCTGTTCGTCGCCTGAAAATGGGAGGATTAGCACAAAATTTGGGGGGAACTCACATTTTTCGGCGAACGAGACGGTGCGTACTCGGTGACGCTTCTTCTGCTGCTGGAGATCGTGATGACCCTGAAAAAGACGCTATTTCTTGGATATTCTACTACAAAAAAGGTCCCGCCACGGAAAATCAATCCATCGTTGCGGGACCCTTAGAGAGCGCGTTAACTCGCAAATACCAGCGACCACTTGAAGAAATGGGTCCTGCCACGAAAACTGGCCTCATTTCACGATTGCCCCTCTGATCCAGGACCCTTAGAACCATTCAAAAATACCGTACCTCGGACAACGGGCCGTGGTCCTCTTCCTCACCTTCGAATTCTATGCGCCTCTGGCGCTCCGACGGCATTTCTGCAATTTTCCATTTATTTCAGACAGAAATTGATTTATTGATTGAATTTTCGAGAAAAAATACTGAAAAAGTACTTAAAATTGCTATCGAAATAAAGAACACGTGAAAAACAATCGTCCACATTTCAAATGAGGGAACGCTAAAAGTTTTCCCGCACGTTCCGCGCAGGACCTTTAATTGAATGCATAATTTGGCAATGTCGTTGGGTTTAATCTATTGGATGGTTGGAGACGTGAAAACATTGAAATTTTGCAACAACAAAAAAAGTTTTTTATTTTGCTTAAAAAATTGAAATGATAAATTTATTAAAACAGGTAAAAAAGAGGCTTCAAATTGATGTAACTTATAAGAATTGGTTTTTCATATGTGGGATTAATTCTCTCTTGTGAAGCACATCTTTCATTTCGAGAGGTTTTACTTGCAAACTGAGTACTCCAATTGTCTGCTTCAGTTGCCACACACGTACAACTCATTCAGAAAACTTACAACGAAAAATCGACATCAGTTACGACTGCTAAAATAAACTCTTCTTACGTACTTCAGCCTATTTGTGTCTTTTCATTTCAGGCGTTACGTTGATTAGGTTGTTACGTTGGGATCCCAAAGTTGCATGTTGACTTGTCATATTGGGCCTAGTGAGCTTGTTTCGCACCCGTACCAGATAGGAGTCCCAGCTAAAAACGTTCTCCCCTTTCTCTCTGTGTCTCTCTCTGCCTCTGTCTCGTCTGTCTGTCTGTCTGTCTGTCCGTCTCTCTCTCTCTCTCTCTCTCTCTCTCTCTCTCTCTCTCTCTCTCGCCCGCCAGCCTTTCTCTTTGTCTTGGTAACAATTGGTTAATTCAAATTCCGAGACATCCATTTTAATGTTGTAGTTTCTAATTATGAAATTCTAGTTATCACTAATATTTTCCATTCCTTCGACATTAAGACCCAAACAATCAGTTCCTAAACATAAACGTCAATCTCAGGTGTTGTGTCTACGTCTAGGATTCTTTAAAATGAAGATCGTCTGACTTTGTTTCAGAAAAAGAAGTTTTCTTAAGATCGTTATACTATAAATACTCTTTTGCCGACAAAGTTAATAAAACCTATTTTCTCTTAGTTTTCCGAATCCGACCCGAATGAAAAACTGTTCGGGCACTAAAACACTAATTTCAATGGTAGTACTCAATGGGAAATGAACCCATAATTTCACCTATTTTTGTAAATTAGAACGACAGAAAATCCCTTAACACTGCCTTAATGGAAGGTTTTCATTATAACTATAAAATTTAAATTGTGACTTTGGCGGCAATTCAAACATTTTGAAAAAGCTCCATTGAAAAATTGGCGAATTATGCTTAGCATAATGAAAATACAAACTAAATACACCTTATATAATTAAACTACAAAATAAAAAAATTTCAGAAAGAAAACATTATTTCTCTCTATTGAATCGTTTTTGACTTTTCTACAAATTTTGGTGTTTGAATTGCCGCCAACTCTGCATCTCTCCATTTCCCACACTCTCTCGCCCACTCTAGCAACGTTTTCGTGCGGCAATTGCAATTCTCAGCCGTGTAACCATGCCCCTTTTGCAGGTCATATCATATAAAAATGATATGTTTGAGAATCGTGGAAACGATAATTATTCAATAAAAATATTGTAAAGAAAGTTAGAAAAATCAATTTTACTTCTCCTTTTACCCTTCACCTGTCCCAAATTTCTCCCATTTCTGATCGTGAGACTGAAAAACGAGGGATGCCATAAGGCAATAGTCGCCGTCTTTAATTGGAATACTTCCACTTTGTTACATACTTCCACTGTTTCAATGGTTATCTCAAAAACTATTCCGTCTCCTATTTGACGCATAATCCGCGTCATTATCCAGCTGTTTTCCTGCCTTTTTCGTCACAAATCTGCCTTCTTTTTGCCTTTTCTGACATCCGACCGCTTTCTGATTTTTTCTCTGGGTCCAAAAGAAAAGTTTAACGACAGATTTTCGGAGTTTCGAAATTAGTCTAAAATCTTTTAGACTAGGTCTATCCCAAGACAACACAAGATTCCGATGCAGTTTTTATTTGTGGATCGGAGCACATGTAGAAACGACGAGACGAATTGCAGACGGAGATTCTTAAAAAAACATTTGTTCACAAAACTTTTCTAAAACTTACATTTCTTGACCGAGTCGACGGAGCTCACAAGGCCCACAGCGGAGTCGTTTGCCTTGTTATCCGTGTCGCTGTCGCCCACATTGCCAGCCACGGAAATCGTGGGTTCCACAATCGTCGGATCCTTAGTTTCTTTCTCTCGCTTAGTTAGAAGCTGAAATTTAATTGATTTCTGAAAGTCTAAGGCTCACAGTGCTCTCCATAACCCTCTTCGTGATTTGGTCGTCCATGTGAAGGTCCTTCACTTCGAAGAACAGATTATTCGGGTGCTCAAACATGTACTTGATCAGGTTCTCGTAAATGACGCAGAAGTCTTTGTAGGCCTGAAAGATAAGGTTGAATTTTTAAATCTGAAAATTAAATCTTTTTTTTTAAATAGGCCAAGTTAAGTTGCATATTTATTGATTAATAAAGTCGCAATGTTGGCTGCGGAATTCAAACAGTGGAATATTGTGGAAAAGGGCTAGGAGTAAATTTTACGAAGACTATTTCCTTTAGTTATGTTATTTTTTTTAGCAATTTACCCTAACTTAAAAAGGTATCTTAGACCTAAAAATCTTCTTAGAACCTTTTTTGGCAAAGTTTAGATTTTATTGTTTTTAAGCCTCAATATTATTTAAGTGAACCTTAATGTAGATTAAATTAAATTTGTTTAATTAATGTTATGGTTGAAAATTCTGTCCAAATTTTGATACATTGAATCAACGCTTCGAAGAAACATATTTTGACCTGTTTTTTGAGATGAAGTCTTTTTCAAGCAAAAATATTTGAATAGTAGAAGTTTCTTTATTTTTTGACACAAAAACATTTTTCGAGCAGCAATTTACTGGGGGCTGTTTTCTAAAATAACAAAACAATGACATTTTTTTAGCTTTCCTTAATGAATGTTTCGCGCTTTTGAAAGTTTAATTTAGAAAAAAATTTAATAAGAAAAATAAAAGGATTTTTCAATGTAATGTTTTTACCAATGTATATCAAATTTTTATCTTTAAAATAGTTTTCTGCAGAATCGGCTTGACTATCCCAAACCCACATTTTCCTTCTCCTTCGGAATGAGATTTTCCCTCTTCGCCCATTCCAAAACCATCATCATACAGAAATTCAGGGCCTCATCTGGAGTACAGGAAAGTTTAGCCAGGTCTGAAACACACATTTTAGTAATTTTGTCTTCTAATAAAGTCCAACCTTGGAGGAGCAGTTTCATCTCCTGCAGCACAATCTTGGGATAGTCGGAATTGGTGATGTGTTCGAAGAAGGCCCTGCTCAAGAGGTAGTTGAAAGTGTGGGTTCCTTGGCAAACTGCGAAAACCTGAAACATTGGTTTAATTTAAATTTTCAAAAAGAAAAATTACCGCCTTCTGCTTCCTACTGTAATCGAAGAGCTTGAGAATGGTGGTACGGTCGTTGGGGACGGGACCGGAGGACCTGAAAATGATTTTTTTCATAAATTTTATTAAAACAAATTTAAATGAAGTTTCATAAACGGAAACTAACCATGTGTGATAGTTGGCGACGACCAGCTTGAATGCATGGTAGATCATTGCCTTTCCTGGCTCCTCCTCTCCCAATTTGATTTCGTAAGTGTAGAGAGTGATGTCATCGTTGTATTTCTGAATTTTAAGGTTGAAAAAGCAAAAAAGTTTCAAAAATTTGTAAAAAATAATATTAAAATAATTAATAAAAACCTATTTTAACATTAAATATCAATGTTTACATTTTTATGATCAGACGCATGTTTCAAAATGAACTTGTACCTAACCATTAGGTCGTTTGACAGTGTGTTGCGACAGGTCTAAATTAGAATAAATAACAACCCAGAAATTATCAAAACGCTTTGTTTCATAAGATTCGTTTCATAAGTTTATAGTTTTAGTTTAGTTTTTTTAAATAGTTTTCTTTTTAGAGTTTAACATATTTAATTATCAATAACAGTAAGACTAATTTTAATGCCTAAATTTTTTTAAAAGTAATTTTGCTAAAAGCAATAGTTAATTTTAAAAGAAATATAAAATTTTTCATATTCTTTCAATCAAATATGATCAAATGAGTTGCAATAGTCGTTTTTTAGAATTGTTTACTACGAAACTTAGAAGTTTTCAATAATAAATTTATTTATTATGATTTTCGAGTAACTTTCATATTATAAAAACAACTCTACGAAATTAACGGAGCAATTCTTTAATGTTTTTCATAACGAGCAAAAATTGCATAGGAATAAAAAAAATCGAATTAAGAATGTAAAAAAAACTTGATCATATTACCAAACAGTCCTTAGCTTTTAGTATATGTTTCTAAATTTTCTTTAGAATTCAAGTTAACTATTTCACATTTTACCTTTGTTGGTCCAATTTGACAACTGTAATAGTTGTTATCTTTTTTTGCAAAAATAATTTGAACAATTATTTTTTTGAATTTTCGAAAATTGCTTTAATGTTTCAAAACGCACTATTCTATCATAGCTGTATTAGTCCCTTACTTAATCCACCACGACTTCAAATTTTAAGTTTATAAATTATTTTATTGGAATTACCGCTTTAAACTCATGTTCGGGTTCAATCGCGAGAAAACAAGCGAGAAGTTTAAAAAAAATTGAAATTATAAAAAATTGTTTTGTTTTTTGAAATTAAAAACTATCCTTAAAATGTATTTTCCCCACCTTAATATTCTGGAGCCTAGTGTTGATTTCGAACCTCGTCCCTCCCAACTCCACGTCTTTCGTAGAACTTTCCTTTTTCGTACTCTCCGCCGAAGAATCCTCCTGAATTCAAATTTTAATTGTTTTATAAACTTTTAATAATACCTTGATGATTCCACTCAATTTCTGCTCCTCTCCCTTTTTCCCAGGCAAAATAGCTACAGAAAAACTGGGATCGATATTCTTACTTAACAGAACCACAGGGGTCTTCTGAAATATTTTATAAAACTATTTGAGAAATAAAATTCAACCCCTTTGTTGGATTTGTAGATCTTACGGAAAAGGGAGTAAACCTCATAGTCTTTAGATTCATTCGGAGGGCGGAACTGAAAAAATTAACTATAAAAAAGAAAATTTAATAAAAAAAAGAAATTTTAATTACCGAAAGAGGAGGATTAGAATGAATTTTGTTGAGGAAAAGGGTGTACTTCTGACGATACTGAATAAGAAGGTTTCCTTTTTCTGCCGAGGTTTTGCCTAAATAAGAACTTTGGATTAAGATAAAGAAAAAGACCAACCTTGGTGTTGAGTTTCGTCAATAATTGTCTGTCGCCATTCGAATGGGTTCATCTCCAGGATTTCCTGAAAAAAGTGCTGTTTAAAAAAATAATTTTTCTGTTTTTATTCTATTGTTGACGGTTTAGAATTATTTTATTAAACACAATCAATAATTTTGAATTATATGATTGTTCGATTGAATATTTCAGCACTGAACTATTACATTTTAATTTTGAAACAATGTCTTGGCAAAAGTGCTTGATGTTATAAGCGATGCATCAATGCATTTGCGTTTTTTTTTTTTCAAAATATTATTTTTTTACTTTAATTCTTCTAGTTGTTATTTTTTGAACATCGAAATTATGTTCCTCGATGGAGCCGTCGATTGCATTGTAATTTTTTTTGCATTTCATATGACAGTTTCAAAAAAGAATTGGAAATCAATTGAAAAGAGAGAAACAAGTTTTTAGAAAAGAAATTTCCATTTTGGTGACCTTCGCGAAAAAAAATCTGCTCAAAAAGAAATATTTGTTTCAGAGTCTCTTTGAAGCTTTTAAATTTACCCAATCTTTTTATCATCTTTTAAAAAAGTACTGTTAAAATGTGTTAAGCTCTCTATTGCAACAGTGGAGTGCAGTGGCAACACACAATCTAAAATAGTTGATGTTAACATGTTTTATGGAATCGATTGAAACAGTGAAGGCAAGAAAAAAAAGATACAATTTCATTTTTCTTGCTCGCCTGAATATTTCAATGTGTGCGGAAATCAAATCATTTAGTTTTTAAATTTCATTCTGCCTCTCTCCCAGTCAATCCAGATTCGCCTAATTAAAAAAACTACAAAAACCTACATTTACCAATTCCTTGACCATCTCCCTCTTGCCCGAAGGGATATTCTTAACTTTCTTCAACCGGAATCCCTTCTTACAACACGTCAGACAAATACAGATGAAAACTAGAATTCCAGTCACTAAAGTTCCCGCTCCGACCCCAATTCCAATGTACAACCAAGGAATTTCTGAATTCACACTTTTAAAAATCTCTTTTTAAAATTATCACCGTTTTCAGAATTTGAGTCGGGTTCATCTGTCGAAACAGATCTTACTGTAGTTCCAGTATTTGTACTTTTCGATTGGAAAGGTTTGAATTCCATCTGTCCATTTGTCAATTCTTTCCATTTTCTTTCTTCACTTTCACTCAAATTCAGGCCTTTGTTGTCCTTGATGGCCAGAAGACTTTCGTTGCTTGGTAGTCGGTCGATTTTTAAAAGAAGAGGGAAATCGAATGACGTCATTTCGTTGTTTGAAATTTCAATTGCCGCTCCTGAAGAGTGTAAATTGTAAAATTAAAATATTAACAAAACCTGAGTTATTCTCCATGTCGATGTAAATGAGATTTGGCAGTAAATTGAAATCTTTGATTGTGGAATTAGTAAGAATGAGCCCTCCTCCTCGAATTTCGGAAACTGTAGCCAAGGCAGGGAATTTGGAATTTTCTGAAATACTTGAATAAATGAGAAACCCAATTTTAGTTTTTTTTTTAAATTTTTAAATAAAAAAAGTTATTATAAATAGTAAATCACATTTTAGTCATGCATACTTTTCAGTCATAAACATTTTAGTGTATAGACAAACTTTTAGTAAACCACGAAAATTTAAACTGATCAAATTTTCATATAAAAAATTTAATTAATAATGTTATAATTGTTTTTTTTAAATTTCGTATTTTGTTAATGTTCTAGTTTAGTTTTAAAAACATTATTGAAGGAAACTTTGAAAAATAGTTTTACTTGTACATTTAAACGAATTAAAAGAAACATTTCAATTAAAAGAAACAAAAAGCTTTGCCAAACAAAAGAAACATTTGATTGAAAAAAATTGGAAAAGTAATGAATAAGATATATAAAATTGAATAAAAAACTATTAAAAACTTTTAAAGAAAAAAATATAAATATTTTTTCGTTTTTAGTTTTTTTCTCTTTATAATTAAGAAAAGACAGTTTTTTTTTCTAAAGAAAAGTTTGGCTACCATAATTTATTTTTAGTATTTTTTCGGTGGATAAAGAAAATAATTTCAAAATCTCGGCTTATAATACTTTTGGCTTCATCATATCAATTTGATAGAGTGTGTAAGTTATTTTAAAGTGGATGATCATAAAAAAATTGTGAATAAAAGAGGAAATGTTTTTTTAAAATTTAAAAGCAACATTTGAGCCAAAATGAATTTGGAGGTTGAATTTGTTAAAAAAATTTAACGTTTAAATTACGCATTTAAATTACGTTTACATTACAATGTACGTTTAAAAAATGTATTTAAAAACTACCTTTCAATCCTTCCAAAACGAGATCTCCTCGAAGCACATGACAAATCTTCCCTTCTGGCACTTTTCCCTTAACCACATCATCCGCCAAACATTCAAATTCTGAAAACGAACTTTAAAATCCTCTTTAAGTTTTGAATAACCACATGTCGTATTTGCCGGAATGATCTTCCCTGGCCAGACCCTGTTTATTTCAGCCTCTGTTTTCTCACTCAGACAAAGATTTGTGTTTCCAGAAACGTCTCCAGGAAAGGTACAATTTGTAGCACCTTGTGAAGTAGCATTTGTAAAATCCAAAAAGGCAAGACTCGTCAATTTGGTATCCTGGACTTTGAGGCAAGAATTTTTGCCGATAACTATCTGAAAACACAATTTTAATAAGAATGAATTTTTAAATTGACCATCCTCGGCTTGCCCTTGATTATTCCGTTTGCTTCAAAAGAGACGGTTTCCGTCAAAGAAGTACAGCCATCCAGTTGAGAAAAGTCGGTAATTGGATGGTCAAAACCGCATTCTGATAATAATTTAATTCAGGAAACTTCAATTTTTTTACCTCCCACAGTTTGAATACTCTTGCCTTTGAATGCTTTAACCCTCTTCAATTTGTTTAGAATTCCTTGCGAAAGCTTCATGTTCCCACGAACTCTCAAAGTTTTTCCTTTTTTTGTTGGGTTTGCAATGCTGATATTTGTAAGAAATCGATTGTTGATCACTTCCAGGGTGGTTGCTGAAAATTGAAAAATTGAAATTTTAAAGTTTACATTGTATATTTCATTTGAAAAGAGTTAGACTTTTAACCTTAATGGCAAAAAATTCAAACGCACATAAAAACAAGAAGCAGATTTGATGTCGAGCAAATATTAAACAGGTTTCGCATGTAACTAATGTAAAAATACGAAATAATGAAATTTTTCAGTTGAATTGTTTTTTACAAGTTTCGATATTTTCTTCCAAATAGTTTCAACGAGAAAAACATTTGATAAATAAGAAAAAAAACAGTTTTATTGAATTAGCGTTTTTTTCAATTGCAGTACCCCATTTCGCATCAATTTCGAAAAATTCTAAAAAATAATATGAAGATGCATTTTAAAAACTTCTGTTTTGAAGAAGCCAAGATGCTTCAAAGTTTATTTAAATCAAAAGAAAATCACAGAATGAAAATTATGCAAAAAGTTATGTTTATAAATGAAAATTTCAAATGTCGCCGTTATAGAACTTGTCTTTTATTGCAAAATGTAATTTTTTCTTTGGCATTTGTTGTGTGTTTCAACGAAGTTGTATCAGCTTTGCGTATCTATCACAGGCAATCCAGAACACTTTGGCACAAAAGAAAAAAAGCTAAAAAAAAAACCAACATTAACTTTTTTTTTAAAAATTTATAACACAAATTTTTTTTGCGATTGGCTTTTTTAAATTTGCCTTTTTTCATGGCGTTTTTTTCATTCGCAGTATCCTTACAGACAACAGTTTTGATGTTTATTTAATAATTTAAAAAAATAGAAAATTCAAAAAATTCAGTCAGTTGCTGTTAAAGTAATTGCTAATGTTTACAATTATTTTTTTAGGACAAAATACAAAAAAAAAGTAATTGTGCGTACAAGAGAACCGACAAGAAAAACCAGGTTTTTGCAATCATACAAAACAATTGATGACATAAATAATACTTATGACTAGTGAAACCCTTTGAAAAAACTTTTCTCTTTGTTTTAATTCAATTTTTTTAAAAATCTTTAACTAGAAATCCCAATAAAACTCGCAGAAAGGACTCACTTTGGTGAAAGGTGCCAATTGTGATGTCAAGTGTCGTCCAGTTGGAGTCTCTGAGGACAATCTTTTTCAAAATAATATCCTTCGCCGTGAGGATAGTTTTTGCAGAAGCCTCATTGGCTATTGCCAGAAGCACTTGTGTTCCCGAGACCACAGTCTCGCGCCCGTTTTTGAGATTCTTGGCACAGGCATCCAAATAGTTGGCAGGCGAGGCTTTGGTCATTCCCAGGTTTTGACAAGCTCCTGAAAGCAAGTTGTAAATTAAATTTAAAAATAATTTACTATAGGCGCCGTTGACACCAGCAAATAGGAGAAGAAGGAAGAGGAAGGTAGTCGACCGCATCGGGTGGAAAACAGCCGCACAGGGGACCAGCAGGCGGGGAAATGGTTTTGAAAAGGGACAGCTCAGGGGAAGTGAATTATTCTAATTTTAGGTCAATGTAAAGCAAGATAATTTTTATGCAAAGAAGAAAATAATATGGACAAGCGTTCTCGCGCACACACATACATACGTTGAATGTTTCAATCTGTGCTTGAATTTTAATATTTTTTTTAACATATATTTTTATCGAGGTAATGTTTGTATCCAAGATCTGCGCTCACTCAAAATTCAAGCAAAGTTTGCAACGTTTAACTAATTTTAAAAAATTGATTTCTGTCTGTTTAAAAAATAGTTTTTAATGAAATATTTAAACAATTTATTTAAAACCTTTATATATTTAAAGAAAAATCTCGAAAATGTTTTTATATTAAACTAATAATTCTTAAGGATAAAAAATGAGGAATTCAATGCATTTGATTTGTTTAAATCTCCATTATAAAATGTGTAATTTAATTTTAATGTCAAGAATTACTTTCAACATAAACCCTTAGGATAACTAGGAAAATTTTAAAAATGGAATTTAAAAATTGGTTTTTGAATCACTTTATTAAACTGAATCTGTTTCACTGTTTCTCGAATAAAAATGTTTTTTTTTGTGAAGTTCTCTTTTAAATTTCTTCGATTAGGCAAAATCTTATGTTTAGTTACTTAATCCGAAAAACAAAGATTGGTAAAAAAATTTTTTTTAAGTTCCGCCCCAAATATTCTTTTTTTTCCTTTTCAAATTTTCCAAATCTTGCTGCAATCTTTACGCTAAATAATGCTTTGGTCATCATTCGTCATCATTTTTCAAAATATAACCAATTTTTAACACTTTTAAAAAATTATTTCAGCAGGATTTGGCCAAAAATGTGGAGCCAAAAATGTTTGAAAATTTGGAAACAAACATTGAAAAAAAACTCGGTAAATTTTTTTTAAATTTTGCCCGGAGGCGAGTGAGCCCACTAATTTTGAGTCCACTACTAGGTTTTTTTGAAGTAGCGGCAATTTAAACACAAAATTTAAACACAATTTTAGAAATTTAACTTTTTCACGAATTGTAGCGTTTTTTTCTTTGAAATAAAACAAGACCTCCAGAATTGCTTTATCTTTGATCGCAATTGTTTCTTCCCCTTCGAAGAACTTATCTCTCCCAACGATAAGGCCTCTTCCTAGAACCCTGAGCATCCATGCCGCCAACTCGCTTCCTTCTGGCCATAGCTGGCCTGGTCATCTTCAATTTGGCCTTCACATTGGAGTACCTAATGTTTACTAATCTACCGGTCCCAATTGAAACCATGTTTAATCAATCATTTCACAGCCACTATGGATCCTATTTAGATGCCCTGGGGTGAGATTCACAAGGTTGAAGTTTTCGTCAAATTGTATTCAGAATTTCGACAATCTGGTCATTTTCGGCGTTCACTCAGCGGTTCGGAGAGCTTATCGGAATATTCTTGCTTTTTGTTATTGATAAGAGGGGAAGGAAATTTGGAGCAGTCTATCTCAGGTAGTTAAATTAAAAATGAAAGCATAGAATCAAACTCATGTGACTGTTTCAACACAAACTTGAATTTTTAAGTTTTTGTGTTGTTAGGTGCATAAACAAACAATTAAAAGTTTAAAAAAAACATAACAATCATATGTCATTTTAATATTTGTTTTCGTATATTTTAAAATATTAATTTGTAGAACTTTTTTTTGGATATTACACCAAATAACTTCTATACGCATTTTTATCAACGAATCGCGTGTTTCAATTTTTTTAATTTTTATAGCTGAATGTTTCTGGAAAGTATAAAAGAGCATACAACGTTTTTTATTTTTTAAATTTTTACTCCTAGCGGAATGATTCCGGCAGGCATAAAAAAGATCGAAAAATCTTTTTTTAGCGGAATAATTCCGGAAAGTATACAAAAATGTAAAAAACATTTTTTTTAAAATTTTTTCTTTGCTGAATAATTCCGAAACGTAAACATTATATTTTAATTCCTAGCGGAATAATTCCGGAAGGTGTTATATAACATTTAAATAAAGTTTATTTTGGGTAAAAAACAAAATAACATAAACATATAATCCCGAAAAATTTAAAAAAAACATTAAAAAATGTTTTTATTTTATTAAAACGATTGACAAACTTTTGAAACCTTCCATCTTATTCTGTTTAAGGTACATAATGATGATGACTTCTGGAATCCTCCTTCTTGTTGCCTTCTTCCTTCCTTCTTTTGAGTGTTTCATGCTTGCCTGCGCTTTTAATGGAGCTGGACTTCAAGTTAAAATTGGAGCTGTTGGAATGTACATTAGTGAATGTGCCCCTACTAAATATAGAGGTTTTCAAACAATTCAATTTTGCCACATTATTCCACTGGTTTAATGTTTTCTTTTTTAGGTTTTGGTACAGTGATGATGGTCCTTGGAGAAACGATTGCCACTATCGCTGCCTACACCCTCTACAGACCCAGTTTCTTCGGAAACTCGACTTCTTGGTTCATGTTCCCCGTCATTTCCATCATTCTTGGTTCAATAATGACCATCCTTCTTTATTTCCTCCCCGAATCTCCACAATTCCTAGTAGATAAGGGTAATTTCATCGCAGCTGAAAAGGCCCTAAAGTTTTTTAATGAAAAGGGAACCGATACAGGTAAAATATTTTTGCAATTTAAAAAAAACAATCTTCTGAGAACAAATGATGATTTCGATTCAAAAACAGCTTCACGGAAAAACAAAGGAAAATAAGGAGAGCTATCTCGGAATTGTGAAAAATGATGCTCATTTTAAGGTTCTTGGATTTTTTTAAAAACATTTCTCAATAAATTGTAACAATTTCAGACTCTACGGCTGCTGATTTCAATGATGTTGTTCATGGATGTTTCCGCTATTTCTGTTGAAATGATGTTTTTCGTCAGATTACATTCGATGTTGGGAATGTCTACCGAGACGGTAGGAAACATTTCAAAAGAATGGAAAATCACTTTTACAATTATGTTTTTTAAATTTTCAAACTTTAAAAAATTGTAAAAATAATATGCTTATGTTGTGGTAATTTATGTTTAAGTCAGAAATATGGATATTGAATTTTATGTCAGAATAACTTGTCAAAATAGAAAAAAACAACGTTTCATAAAAAAAATTGTTTAAAAGACGTGTGTTATAAAAAAAATTGACAAATGATTTTTACATGAAAACTTTACATTTTTCATTTCGGTGGGTTAAAAACCAAAAATCATTTTGAGGAATCCAACTTATTTTTGTAAAACGATGAAACTGATGAATTTGACATCGCTTTAATGGGAAAGGACCGCGTAAAAATAATTTTTCTGATTTTGTGATAAAAGCCTAGGTCTCATTCCCAGGATTCCGAAAAATACCTCTTTTACCCATTTTGCATAAAAATGAATCGATTTAGGAGCGCTTGAAATTTGGGGAAATTGTCATTTGAATTCCCGCCAACTCTACGTCTCCCCACTCTCTCGCCCACTCTGGCCGTGTTTACGTGCGGCAAACGTGTAAAACGGCCGTGGAAACGCGCCCCTTTTGCAGTCCAAATCATATAAAAGGGGTATGTTTCCGAATCGTGGAAACGATATCTATTCAATGAAATGATTGTAAAAAGACTTTGAAAAATCAATTTTACGAGGTCCTTCCCCTTTAAAAAAATTGAAAGTCTTAAAAAATTGAAAATAAAATTAGCAGATTTGCCGGCATTTGATTCCCAAAAAAAACATAAAAAATCAAAAACATGTTTACAAAAAATTCATAGCAAAATTAAACTTTTTTAGATTATGACTATTGCCACAATACTGCGAATTGTGGTGATTCCGTTCTTCTTTCTTACTTCCATGGCTATTGAGAAAATTGGGCGTCGGCCGATTGCAATCACCGCCTACTCTTTGATGTTGGTTTTAAATTTGGTTTCTTTAAAACTTTGAAATATAATTCTTATTTGAAGCTATAGCTATTTTCGCTATTTTTTCTTTTGCCGGTTGAGTTATCAATTAATATCAACATCGAACTTTAGAAAGGTGTTAAGTACGTCAATGAAACCGTGTATAATGAAACAGTGGAGTGATGAGCAAACAATAGAATGCAAAATTAGAGATTTTTAAAGCAAAACTAGCCCGTTCCTCTTTTGGTTTTAACGTTTAAAAAAACTCACCTTTTAGTTTCTCGAAAGCAATTTTGACCCTAAGTGGCGTCTCAATTTCATTCTTCACTGCTCCTTCTTTAATTACTCAGATAATAGGTCAGTTCTACACTTTACTCATTTTTAATGTAAGAAGCCTCTAATGTATTTTTTAAAGCAATTATAAATGATTTGATCTCTGGTACCATTGGAGTACTCGGAATCGGTCAAATGCAAACGCTTCTTCTTTGTGAACTGACTCCTCCCAGATGCAGGGTTTCCATGATGCAGGTCGTTTAATTTAAAATTAATTAAAGCTATAGGTTTTACATTTTATTGTAAATATGTTTCAGCTAACTGCCAGTTTTTCAATGGTCGCCGGAATAGTCTTCGCATCTTTGGTCCCATTTGCTTTTACTTTTTTTCCACCTCTTCCCTACTTGTTTTTGATAACTTTCCAACCATATTTGATCTACTACACCTACAAGTAACTTTTTATAATAGACGAGAATACATTTTTCTTTTTAGGAATCTTCCTGAAACCGCAGGAATAGAAATGTACGAGATTGTCAACGATTTTGAAGAAGCAGTTAGATCTAGGGTAAGGTTCACAAAAAAGAAAAAAAACAGGATTTTTAGGCTTCTACTAGAAGAACGACAATTCATGGCGATGAGAGCAGGCCTCTTCTGTCCAAATGATGTATTGTGATTATAGTGGAAAATAAACGGTAAAAAGGAAAAACATGTTATTCCCTGAAAGAAAAAAAACCAAACACACGAATTTAGTTTAATTTTGAATTTCATTTTTTTTTTCAAGAATTTAGTTTCATTCATTAGTGCCACAATAATGTAAAAAAGAAGGTTGGTAATAGACATCGGCAAATGCATTGTTTTTAATTTAAAAGACTCCAAAGAGTCGAAATTAAATCGACTGTTTCGACTCTTTTAAATTAAAAACAATGCATTTGCCGAGGTCTATTACCAACCAATATTGATTTATAGAGTCGAAACAGTCAAAAATAAATTGACTATTTCGACTATTCTTAAAAGCGGAATATCCGTTTTTTTTTAAATCTAGAAAAAATCTAGCAGCATGCTAGCTTTTTCAAAAAGCGGAATATCCGTTTTTTTAAATATATATAAAATCTAGCAGCATGCTAGATTTTCAAAAAGCGGATTATCCGTTTTTTTAAATCTTTAAAAAAAATCGAGCAGCATATTGAAAAACTCTCTGAGGAGAGTTTTTGCAAAAACAACTAATTTATTTTATTGAAAAACTCTCTGGGGAGACTATTTCGACTATTGTGAATTGTTTTTAAATGGTTTTTAGTCGAAATTGTCGTTTTAATTTCATCTATTTCGATTTTTTTGAAACAGATTTAATTTCGACTTTTTCGAGAATTGTTTATTTGTAATATTTAAAAAAAACTTAATTTCGACTATTTGGACTGTTGTTAATTTTTTTTACATTTTTAAAAGTTTAAAAAAATATCGGTTTAATTTCGACTATTCTTAATTTTTTTTAAATTTGTTTTAGTAGAAATAGTCGATATAATTTCGACTATTTCGACTGTTTATAAAAAAAATTATGATGATTTTAAGCATACTACTTTTACTATTTTTCTTTTAAAAATGCGTGAAAATAACTAATTTGTTTTTAACAATAGCATGCTTTAAAAGTATTCAATTTTTTCTTTTCAAGAATAGTGTGCATTAAAAGCATATTACTTTTTTGCAAATAGTATGCTTTAAAAACAGCCTATTTGTTTTTTTCAACGTGCATCTTTGGTGCAATACTGCCAATAGAACTAAAAAATTCTGCCAAGGGAACTAAAAAAATAATGTTAAAAAAATAAAGAGAAAAATGCAAAATTAATGCAAAGCCCTTTATTTAGCCAATAAAGGAGTTGTCTCTTCTAAAATAGTTGTTCTCCTAGTCGGAGCCTGAAACATATGGTAATTGAATTCGAATCAAAAAAGTACTCTTGATCGCACTGCTTCTTCAAAATCCTCCACAATCTCTTCTATTTTCCGTCCTGCAGTTTCCGGAAGATTCCTAAAAAAACCTTTTAATTATTATAAAACATTATGCAGAACCTGTAAACATATCCAATTAAGAAAGGCTGAACCGCCAAAAGAGCAAAGTAAGGAAGTGGAGGGAAGACGTTGAATGCATAGGGAACTATCGCCAAGAAAATAGATCCAACTATTATCGAAATGGATGAAGTTATCTAAAATTTAACTTTTTCAGTGGTTTAAAACAAATGTTTTTAAAAGTAGTTTACCTGCATAATTTTAATTCTGCTGCTGGGGTCGGTGAGTTCACAATTTAATAAAACCAATGTTCCAGGGAGAGCGAGGCAGTTCATAATTCCAGAAATACTGTCACTTAGGATTCCTGAAAAATAAAGTTAGATTGCAAATTTATAGTTCTTTTATCTGTTATTTTTCAATGGGATTCTTTCAAGTCTCCGTAATTTTGTTTAATTGCCAAATTTCTAAACATTCAACCATTTATTTTAACTTTAATGCACCAACTTGGGCATTTTTTGGCACTCTCGACAAATTTTTTATAGCTGTTAATTTAGCATTTGGGTGAGATGGACACTAAAAATCGAAATTCATAGGTTTTCCCACATTTTCGTAAACCATTTATTTTTACCTAAAATTTCGTGTTTTTGTGGTAAAAAGATTAGAATTTTACCACTAGGCAACATTCCAAAACTTAATTTGTTTTTTATAATTATGCTAAACAGGCAGAAGGTATAAACAGTTATGTTTCCTAAAGGTTTGTTGGTTTTAAATTGTACGGTAGAAAACGAACGGAATTGTAGAAAAGTCCAGTTCAATATTAGGTTTTTTAAAAACAAAAATGGGTATCCTTATTTGAATGCCTGAAACACTTATTTGAATGATCCATTTTTACTTTTAATTAATATTCACAACCTAGTAATTTCGACCAGCCGATTAAAAAACTTGTTTAATAAAAATTAAACTTATATTTAACATATTTTAATCTTTAAAAAAACTCACCCAAGAGCATTGTAATTACGGAAGAATTTGTAAAATACGAAATTGTAGTAGCCGAAGCGAGTAGGAATGATTTTAAATAACTGAAAAAAATAAGTGAATTTCTTTTTTTAAAGTTAAAACTGACATTAGTGCAAAAGAAGCCAGCACAATCCATCTCCTTCCCCGTTTTTCAATCGCATAAGTTGAAAAGAAAAAGAGAGGAAGGAAAATCAGTCTTTGCAGAGTTCCAATTGTCATAATCTAAGTGGAACAAACGTCTCAGAAAGTTTTTAAAATAAAAACTAACCGTTTCTGTCTGAAATCCAAGTAAAGAGTGTAATTTTACAAAGAAGGAATATTCAATGGCATTTGGTGAAATGTCACTGATTATACTCATTACGCTCAGGAGAATAAGGGCCTAAAACGTAGTTTTCAATGAAACACAAATGTGAAAATGATAGGTAATATAAATTTTACCTGTCTATATGAGTCATTTTTCAAAACTTCGAGATATCCTGCGTAATGTACATTTTCGTCACTTTTCAATTCATTTTTCGTTGATTTTACAAAAGTTTCTAAAATTCTTTTTGTTAATCGATGTTATTTAAAACCTGTCTTTTCTGTGTTTCTACTGAAGAATTCGAATGCCTTCTTTGCCTCCCAGGTCTTTCCCTTGTAGATCAAACGTCTTGGTGATTCTGGAAGCCAAACCAAGTACAGCATTGCAATCAAACAGATGAGAAGGGAAATGATTGGAATTAAGAACCAATTAGCTTCATTTCCAAGAATACTCGGCCGGAAGAGTGATAAAGTTATCATGGTTGACAAAGGCTCTCCCAGAGTTAGGGCAACGATTGCCAAGCCTGAAAAGTGGGATAGAAAAAATGGTTTAGGAGAAAACGCGTTTAAGATTTATTTAAAATCTGTTGCCATAAACTTTTTGTTACATTTTTGTGTCGATGGCATTTTACGTCTTCAAAAGCGTGGTTTTAATTGAAATTAAAATTTAATTGTTCATTTCTCATTTACTGAAAAGTGTTGAGAAAATGGATAAAATTGGTTTAGTACAATTAACCTACAAATCAAGCTCAAATTGCGTACATGTTTCAAGCCTTTTGGCGTCTCTCAAAAACTGCGGAACAAATAAACAATTTAAAAAAATATATTTCGATTTTTTTCAAATAACCCATTTATTGGGCTTTTAAAAAAATTATTTTTGTAGCTGCGCTTTGAGCGAACCACATTTAGACAAGGCGCAATATGAAACATTAAAATTATTATAATAAAACAATAGGTATCAAACTTTTTAGAGGTTTATGTACGTTTTTGTCAATATAAAATGTCTTCTGTTAAAAAAAACACATTTTTTTGCGTTTCGATTGTTATTTAAAACGGCTACACCTAAAGTAATCAGTGGGAATTAATGAATGCCCAACTCCCGTACAAACAAAATCAAAATCAAAACATAACTTTTACTTTTGTTAATTTTTTTTTATTTGAACGCTATTTTAGTTTAGTTTTTTTTTGAGTTTCCAATAAACAATGCAAACTTAAGATTGAATTATAAGTGGAGTATTAATGTGAAAAACCGCAAGTTAAACTGACAAAAAACATTTTTTATGAACAATGAATTTTTGAAAGCTAGGTTCCCAAAATTCAAAATTACGTACCTCTATGATGCCTAGAAGCACATTCCGTAACATAAAGATACACAGCTGAGAATTTGATTTTAAAACTCGCAGACAAAAGGACCACAGCAACCAAAAAAGCCTCAAACGATGGTAGAAAATAGGTGACTAGTAACAAAAATGCAGCTATGACAACCAGGATAAACCTAAAAATTTAAAAACAAATTCAATTAAAAATTAAAATTTGAAAGGTTTTGTATACCTCAGGTGAATTGCTACAAATTTTCGTCCGATTCTATCGATTAGCGGGAAAATTAGAAAAATTCCAATCAACTCCCCAATGTTTTGAAAAATTGTGGCAATTGACCAGATTGTTGAAATTCTGAAAATTGACTTCCTTTTTTGAAGTGAAGTTTAAAATTGGTACCCAAATGAATCCAGATAAGTTCCATAATGAAGTCTGAACGATTCATTGAACATTTGTTCCAGCGGCTGTGGAATATTGGAGAACAACCCGTATATGAGAGCAAAGCCAATGTTTGTGGTGACAATGGCGAGAATTGTGAGGATGAAGTTAACCGAAGGAAAAGAACCCATCGTTCAGGATGGTTGCTCTGAGAACTGAGATAAGCTTGCAAGATAAGGAAGAAAAAGTGCACGAAACAATAAACGCCGCTGATAACCTTGTTCTCTTCCTCGAAGCGTGCACAAATAGAGAAAAACGAAATGAAACATTGAACTCGTAAGCACAAACTAAAATTAGAGTTATCAAAAACCACAAATACTTTCAAATCATATAATGAAAGCATTAAAGTTTATAAATGAAGATTTGTAGTAGACATTGTTTGAAAAAGGCTGTTTTGTTTTTACATTGCTTCAAAACATAGATTTGTTTTATTTTAATTTTTATACTTTAATTTTTATACATTAGGGATGATTGAAAAACTCTTACTATGTCATTTTTAAAATCATCCCTAAATTAGGGATGATTGAAAAACTTTTTTGTCGTTTTTTAAGTCATCCCTAAATTAGGGATTATTTAAACATTTTTTTCGTTTACAAATCACTTCTAAATCAGGGATGGGCAGTTAGCGTAAATGAAACCAAACAAAATTCCAAAAAAACTGTTCTAATAAATTTATTTGCGAAACATTCAGTTGACAAGAAGAGGCCTGCTTTCATCATCGTGAGTTGTTGTTAACCTGGTGGGCGTCTAAACAAAAGCAATGTTTAATTAACAACAAAAAGCTTACCCTTGATCTAACGGCTTCCTCAAAATCATCTACGATTTCGTACATTTCCCGTCCTGCTGTTTCAGGAAGATTCCTGAAATCGAAGAAAGTTGAATTTCATCAAGCAATGTCAAATTACCTGTAGACGTAGTAGATCAAAAATGGCTGAACGACAACTAAAAAGACATAAGGAAGAGGCGGAAAGTAGGTGAAGGCGAAAGGAACGAAAGATGCGAAGATTATTCCGGCGACCATTGAAGTACTGGCGGTTAGCTAAAACAGTTGAAAAAAAACAAGGCTTTCTCTAAAAACTCAAAAGGACTTTTTCAATGTGGAAATAATATTGGAGAATGAACAAACACTACGAAACAAGTTGCAAACACCTTTTTATAATTATCTGAAAAATACAACGAAAAATTTCCTATGTTATTGAAAATAAAAAAAAACATTGTTAACCATCCATGAAATTTCCGTCAGTCGCAAGAATTCTGTTCAAGTGCCAAAAACCTTTTTTTTTAAATTTATGTTATGCAGCCAATAAAAAACTAAAAGTTAGTAAAATTCATTTTTTTTCAATGCCACAATTTTGTTTTGTTTAAAAATCGAAAAAAGGTGATTTTTTGAAACATTTTATTAAGTTAATTTTAGTTCCATCAATGTTATTTTATTTTTCATCTAGGTATATTTAAGCAGATATGTTATTTCTTTTAAAAACTTAAATCATTCAAATACTACAAAAATTATTTTTTGAAATGAATTTTTTTAATATCTAAATCGATGCATTTAAAAATTCATGTTACTTTTTTTTGAATATTTGAACGCTTTGAGAGTGTTCAAAATGAATGTTAACGTTTTTATATCATTTAAAACAAATAATACAATTACCTGCATCATAGAAACCCTGCAGCTCGGTGTTGTCAGCTCACAAAGAAGAAGTACTTTCATTTGTGCCATTCCAAGAACTCCTACCGTACTCGAAAATAAGTCACTCGTAATTGCTAAAAGAAAACTTTAGCAAAAAAACATTGATATTTGTAACTGAAACATTTTCAGAAAACATTTAACTTTTTTGATTTTCAAATTTATCCCATATTGTTGCTTTAAATTAAATTAAATATAAACTAAATGTCAAAAAATAAATTGGGTTTTCAAAAGAAAAAAAACACGAACCGATTAGTTGAGTAATTAGAGACGGACCATTAAAAAACGAAATGGTCACTCCATTAAGGATTAAAACACCTTTCAAAAAGCTAAAAAATATGTTGTTTTAGAAAATAATTCTTTTTTATGTTTTAGAAAAACTTACATTAAAGTATAGCCAATAAGCGCAATCGGCCGTCGTCCTAATTTTTCAATCGCAACGGCTGTGAAAAAGAAAAATGGTAAAATTATTATTCGCTGGATAGTTGCAATTGTCATTATCTGGAAATTATGAAACATCGTGTTTTTAAATTTCATATTTGCAAAAAAGTGATATATTTTATTTAAATAAAAACACTTTTAATAAATAAAAAATACCGTCTCTGAAGTAAATCCTAGCATGGTATGTAGCCCAACGAAAAACATGAGTTCAATTGAAATCGCTGAAACATCAATGAACAAAAGCATTGAAATTAAGAGCCGGAGAGTCTAAAATGTAAAATTACAAAATAATTACACAATAAAATAACAACATAAATAATTGCAAAATAACATAATACTTGCCTTGAAATGTGCCTCATTTCTCAATATATTCATATAGCTTTCTTTTTTCTCCAAAATAGTTCCATGTTGCTGTTTTTGAATCGAAACCATCATTTGTTCTATAAATTAATTTTTTTACTTAAAATGAAAATAAATTACCTGTATCTGTTTCTTTTTCATTATAGAATTTTAGGGATTTTTCAGCTCCGATGAAATCACCCTTGTCTACTAGGAATTGTGGGGATTCGGGGAGGAAATGAAGAAAGATGGTCATTATAGAACTGAGAAGAAGGGAAAATACGGGGAACATGAACCAAGAAGTTGAATTTCCGAAAAAGCTGGGGCGGTAGAGGGTGTAGGCAACGATTGTGACCAAGGTTTCGCCAAAGGCGACCATCACTGCGCCGAAACCTAGAAAGAAACAAAATAAAAACTATTAAAGGGGAAGGACCTCGTAAAATTGATTTTTCAAAGTATCTTTATTATAGTTTCATTGAGTAGATATCGTTTCCACGATTCCGAAACATACCCCTTTTATTGGATTTGGGCTGCAAATGGGGCGCGTTTACATGACCTTTTACCCGTTTTCCGCACGTAAACACGGCCAGAGTGGGCGAGAAAGTGTGGGAAAAGGGGAGACGCAGAGTTGGCGCCAATTCAAATGACAATTTCCCGAAAATTCAAGCGCTCCTAAATCGATTCATTTTGATCCAAAATGGGTAAAAGAGGAATTTTTCGGAATCCTGGGAATAATTATTTTTACGCGGTCCTCCTCCTTTAAGAGTTATATTTTATGTAGCTGTAACAAAGCTGAATTTGAAAAAAAAAACGTTTTGAAAAAAGGGAACCATCCTTAGGCCGCTTTAAAAATGATACATCGGCTGTTTTTTAAAAAAAATCAGGTGGCCTCAGTCCGCTTTTGAGAAAAGCAGACAGCCTCAGGCCGCTTTGAAAAAAAGCAGACCGCTTTTGAAAAAAAAACAAATTGACAACCTCAGGCCGCTTTGTAACTACCAGATCAAAATTAAACAAAAGAAAAGTTCAGTCAGCATTGAAAGAGTGGAATAATATGGTAAAACCAAAATCTTGAAGAGTCTACCTCTATATTTAGTAGGAGCACATTCGCTGACGTACAGTCCGGTTGCACCAAGTTTTACTTGAACTCCAGCTCCATTGAAAGCACAGGCCAACATGAAACATTCAAACGAAGGCAGAAAAAAGGCAAAAAGCAGGAGGAATCCAGAGCTCATTATCATCACGTACCTCAAATGAAGATATTATACTTTGTTCTTACTATTCGAATTACAAGAAATTGACAATTTGAAAATCGCACGCATCGTATCAAAAAAATAAGGAGAAAGACAATTTTATCTAAATGTGATGTCATGATTTTCAACAGAATTTTCGCTTTTTACTCAGACGAAAAATGTTTTTTTGTTTTTTTCCTGAATTATTATCACTTGGCGGTTATAATACCAATTGATTACACAAATAAATTAGAACGAAACTTCATAACTTGCTGAAACATTGGCATAAGTCTGTTTTCACTGATTAAAACACTTTGTGAATCTAATTACCTTTACTTATTGATTTAACTTTTCGAGTGTTTCCTTTTTTAAACTGGTTTTAAAACTCCCACTTTGCAAAAATCAGAAAAATTGAAAAACTACTAATTCAAGACGTTTTACATGTTTCTGAAAAACTACCCATTAAAGCAAAGTTATGACAAATTCATTTCGGGAAATATAGCTGCTAAAGTTAAAAACCGATCAATACATCGAAAAAATGTTGAACAACACCTTGGAAATCTATTAATTTTTCTTTTTTTTGAGTTTTTGCGATTAAAAAAATTCCTGATTCGAGATTATTTTTTTATTTCGGGAGGTAACTTCACAAAAAATCAATTGTTGAACTATTTTTTTTTATTTTAGGAGTGGAATTTAGTTTTAAAGAGAGACTTTCCCTAGGTTAGGAATACACAAAAAATGGCGAACTTAAAAATTGTTAAACAGAAACATATAGCAACAATAGTTCACCTAAAAGTGTGGGATTTATTTTGATCATCAGTTTTTTGTATTTTTTTAGTTTAAAAAAGTTAATTTCGGAAACTTACTATGGAAAGCTACAACTGTGGTTTTCCAATACGTCGTAAAACATTCAAGCAAAACATACATGTTGGATTTCTTCCGAACCGGACCCTAATTAATTTTAACTACCTAAGATAGACTGCTCCAAATTTTCTCCCCCTCTTATCAATCAGAAAAAGCAAGAATATTCCGATAAGCTCCCCGAACCGCTGAGTGAACGCTGAAAATGACCAGATTGTCGAAATTCTGAACGGAAATTTAGTAAAGTTCGAATTTAGAAAACTTACCCCAGGGCATCTAAATAGGATCCATAGTGGCTGTGAAATGACTGATTAAACATGATTTCAATTGGTCCGGGTAGATTAGTAAACATTAGGTACTCCAATGTGAAGGCCAAATTGAAGATGACCAGGCCAGCTATGGCCAGAAGAAAGCGTATGGGTGGCATGAAAGCTTGTTTTAGAATTGGAGGTCTTATCGCCGGGGAGATAAGTTTTTCCAAAGACGAACGGTTCCATTGCAACCACAGATAAAGAAATTGTGGAGGTCCAGAAATGATCCCCGTGGTCTGGGTTAATTTTCAAAGACAGCAGAGAAACTTTGGATTTATAAATTTAGATAAAATTGAATAAGTACATAAATGAGTTTATTTTATATTTTTTGCCGCATCATTTTATTGTTTTTAAATTGGCATTTGAAAAAAAACTAACTTTTAGACAAACTGTTGATTTTTCCCTCAGAAAACTAGCTGACTAATAAAAACAACACTTTTCGAGTTTTTAAATTTAAATTCAGAAAATGGGGTGACTGCGAAAAAAGTGCGTGCTAGCTCCATCTGCAATTGGGATGTTTTTAGGAAAAACACTTTGAGGAAAATGACACAAATTAGCTTTTCTCTAAAAAAAATTAGTTGAAATAACCTTGTCGGTTTTAATATTAAATATTATTAATACGATTCTTTTAAATAACATTGTTTTCCCTTAATTTGTTTTTTGTGCTAGCTTGAGCCCTATTTTTTGCTAGATTTGCAACCAAACGCAAAACAACATCCAAGTTCAAAAGCGCACGCGATTAACCAAAAACGTGATCGATGCCCTTTAGGTAAATAAAAACACTGTTGAAAAATCGCTTGCCACCAAAATATTACATTTCATATATTCACACAAATGTTTTGACAGGTGCTTTATTGTATTGTTATTCTACAACAACAGTCAATCTGTATCAAAACAAAATTTTTAAAAAATCATTATAAAGAGCATTGTTGACTTTTTAAATGATTTAAATATCAATTTCATAAACAGGCAATAATAAAAGAAACTATTTTAGTATAAAACAAGTGAGTTTGAAAAAGCACATCAAATAAATCTTTTTTTAATCAATTTACCATTTGAATACTGCATTACAATAACTAAAAATTCGAGTATAACTAAAAATACTTGCAACTTTAGCGGACAAATCAATAAAATTTGTTTTGGCAAGAGATTTTAACCTTAGACCCTTATATCTGGGATTTGTTGGTTAGTTTTTGCAGTTTCGCTTCATTTTCGCATTTCTGCTGATAAAATTGCAAGATTTGCAGCCAATCGAAAAACAACATCCAAGTTCAAAAGCCCAGTCGAATAGCCAAAACGTGATTGGCTGCCCTTTATGTAAATAAAACACGGCTGCAATAGTGTTTTGCTAAAAACTACAAATGGAATACAATAAACATAAACTTGATAGTAAGGTTTGAATTTAATGTTATAAAAAGATTTTGTTCTTGTTAACTTTTTAAAACCTTTACAAGAACATCAAAGAAAATATATCTTTTTTAGAAATTTTTTTAACTAAGTTAAGTCTTTAAAATGTTGAAACATGCCTTTATCCCATTAAAGTGTCCTTTTTAAAAAATTTAGACTAACAACTACCATATGTATTTTCAAGAACATTAACTTAAATTTTAGCGAGAAAAGCACTTTAAAAAAATTGTTCACCAAATGTTTCATTTATAACTTATGGGGTTGAAGGTTGGTTAACTACATTCGGGTCATCAAACGCAAAGAAATACAAAGAAAGTTTTTGATTAGCTAAATGTCATAGAAAATATAATTAATAGAATATTCGTATACGTGTAAAAATTAAAAAAAAACCTTCAAACAATATTTTCATATTTATAGTAGTGAGTTAGCTTAAAGTTACCTTGCATTATTTTACTGATAACGATTTCATCTTTTACCGAATTAGTCTGTTTACCTTAAAACAGTGGAATGATACGGCGGAACTGGACAACAACTGTCGAAAACTAGTACAAGTCTTATTTTGCAAAAACAACGTTTCAACCAACCTAGTTTCAACCAACAAAGGTTCATGCCTGTCACTTCAAAGCTTCTTCGCTGATCTTTGAGAACCAGCAAACTCTGCCACAATGGCTCGATTTTTCCCCATCTCGCTATCAGAAAACTTATCTCTTTCGCCCCCAAACACACGGAAATGCGGTCTTGGCCTCCTCTAAACCTAATTCTCACCATCTTTTTCTTCATCGTCATAAACACTGGATTTACGCTTCAAAATGGTCTTTTTGCTAACATTCCACAGCCTCTGGAAGTGATGTTCAACGAATCTTTTTATAAGCATTATGGAGAATATCTGGATGTTGTTGGGTGAGTTTTTAACAAATTAAAGTTGTTTAACTTTTTTTATTATTTAAAATACAAAATAGGACCTTTAAATACAAAATAACTTCAAAAAGTAATTCTTGTAAAATAGACCTTTAAAAATTGCGAAACAGGCCTATTTAAATTGCGATTTAGACGTGTAATAGTTGTGCTTTCAATAACTGCAAAACAGTCATTTTAAAATATGCGAAATGGTCCTTTAATAATTGCAAAAGAGACCTTTAATAAATGTAACACATACTCTAAGAAAGGCACATTAGGCCTTTACTTCAACCGAGATAGACCTTTAATAATTGTGAAATAGACCTTTAATAAAAGCCAGAAAGACCTTTAATAACTGCATTTAGACCTGTAATAAATGTGATCTATAACATTAATAGTAGCATTTAATTTGCGTAAAACAGACCTTCATGTATTGCGATACAAACTTTTGAAAATTGTGAGATAGACCTTTATGGTTGGTTTCCAATGGACAATTCTTAAACGACAGACAAATATTGGAACACAGAATCTGCTAGAATTTTTAAAAAACATTTTAGCTGAAAAACAAATAAAAATAAATAGAAATACTGTAAAAACCAAAAAAATAAATGAAAACTATAACTCTGGCAAATTGGCAGAGCTACAATTGTCGAGAGACCAGCGGCGAATATCCAAATCGGTCCATCGTTGCGGGACCCAATGTACCTTTATCCTTTAACTACCCAAAATCGGCGATTGTCCGTTGGAAACCAACCATAATAATTTATACCTTTAATAAAAGCGAGATAGATTTGCGTGATATACCCGAATCAGAATGAGATAGGCCTTTAATTATAATAATTATGAAGCATACTTTTAATAATGGTCAAACATAAGTTTAAATAGACCTTTAATAAAGAAGAGGCATACCTTTAATTAAAGCAAAAAATTAATAATTGCAAAACAGACCTTTACTAACAAATTGCCCGACAGATCTTTCAAAAAAGCAAACAGACCTTTAAAACTTTAAGAAAGTCATATAATAGTTATGTACGCAATTCAGATTTCTTTCTTTTATTATTAAATACATCATTAAAAATGAAATAGACCTTTAAAAGATTTGAAACAGACCTTAAATAATTGTAAAACAGACCTTTTAAAATGGCTAAGACTAAAATAAATGCCAAGTAGGCCCTTTAAAATTGTTAAACAGGCTTTTAATGATTGTCAAAAACTTTGTGATTTGCTTTTTTTTTAAATGCAAACAAAAAACTTGCGAAACAGATATTTATAAATTGTTTTTTATACGATTCTTCTTTTGTTTTCCAATTATTGTTCTTCAAAACCAAAATTTGATCATTGATCTCAGTATGTCAACAATATGGTCTGTCGCCACAGTCTGCCAAAAAATGGGCCAGATTATCGGAATTTTTTGCATAGTACCCCTAATCGACAAAGTTGGACGGAAATTTGTCGCTGTTCACATAAGGTAAGCCAATGTCTTAGTGAAAATTTTAATTTTGCAAGTTTTCCAGATTTTTTATAATCGTTTTATCAGCTATTCTCCTTCTATTCGCCTACTATCTTCCCTCTTTCGAAGCTTTCCTAATTGTTCTGATTCTGGAAAGTGCCCTAGTTCAAGTGAAACTTTCATCCATCATTTTCTATTTGAGTGAATGTGCTCCACCTAAATATAGAGGTTAGTATTTTTTTAAATTGCTAAAAAATAATTTACTAAAATTAAAATATGAACTTTTTGAACGAATTAAAAAAAAACTAACATTTCAGGCGTGGCTGCAATTGTCATTTGCATGGGAGAGCCAATTGCTTCTATCGTTTCACTTACTGTATTTCGTCCAAGTCTTTTCGGAAACGAAGAAAAATGGTTCATGATTCCAATTATTTCAATGGTGGTTGGCTCCATTGCAATTTTGTATTTGTATTGGCTGCCTGAGACCCCGCATCAATTGACAGTTCGAAACAAATCGTTGAAGGCAATTGAGGCATTGAAGTTTTTTGGAAGAGAAGGGGAAGATACAGGTTAGCTTCGTGTCAAAAATTACTAAACAAAATAATCAAACCAGGACTGAAATTAAAAAAATTTCACAAAACCAGAAACAGTTAAACGATTGTTTTATTTTAAACTAATATTGCAAAGTGAATGTTTCAAAACTATCCTAATTGTTCACAAAAATATATTATAGAAAAGCGTGCGGAACAATTTTTTTTTAAATATAAGGAATTTTTTTAAAAAAAAAATTAACTCCAAAAAAACAAGGCAAACACTGAATGTAAAACTTTAATAAATTTCCGAAAACTTAAATTTGTGTGTTTGCTTCTTTAAAAAACGGAGATACTTAATGAACGGAACTGAATAAGATAAATTTTAATTAGTGATTTTAAAATTATTTTCGAAAGTAAAAATTCGTTAATATTATTTTTTGAAGACAATCCTCGCAGTGCAAATTTTTAAAAATATTCGATTAAAAATAATTTTGAAACATTGATGTTCATAAAAACGTTAGCTATGAATTCTGTCTTTTATATCGCCCAAGTCATTTTATTTCCCTCCTGATAATTGGGAACCAGATGTGTTCTTTAGTTGGTCAATGTAAAACCATCGAAGTAAAAAGCAAAATAAAACATTGGAGTGATGTGACAAAAGCGGAAGTTAACGTTTTTTTACAAGACAATTCAAGGCTAAAGAAATTGACAGTAATTTTTTTTTCAGAACCGCTGTTTTCCCCAAACCACAAAGACATTAAATCCGAAAGAACCGTGGGATATTGGACAATTCTAACAACACCTGCCTACAGAGAGGTGAATTTTGAAGAGAGAAAAACACCTTGAAACCAAAATTTTAGATTTTGCTTCTAATCTGTTTTATGTATATACTTCAAGAAATTTCTCCCAACGTTGTAAGCAGTACTTTTTCTGTCAAACTTCATACAATCCTTGGATTTGAAGTGGAAACTGTGAGATTTTTAATTAAAATATTTACTTTTACATTAAAATAATTTGTATATTCTTTTTGTCAATTAAATTGTTTTAATAAAACTAATTAGGTTTTCAGATTATGACTATTGGCACAGTCCAACGCATTGTATTCATGCCAGCTTTTCTTCTTTCATCGTATTCTGTCGATAGATTTGGAAGACGATCGATTCTTTTGACAGGTTTTGGAATACTGTAGGTTTAAAAATATACAATCTATAAATGTTTTTAAGACATCATAATTAGAAACTACTTTTTCCCATTTCACTGACACTTTTATAATTTTTTTGGATCCAGACGATGTTCTTATCCCAGTTGAAGTAATGTGCAAAATACAAAAACTAGCTGAAACATTGAACTAATTTTAAAAACTGAAATTTAAAAAAAATATTTGTCTGTTGATTTAAATAATGATAAGTATATCTTTTTGTTTGGAATTATTTGTTATTTTATATTTTTTTAAACAGAAATTTATCGATTTGGCAGCCAAATTCTTGTTTAAAAAATAACAAAATTTCAGTTTTGTCCAAAATTTACTTCTGATGACTGCAACATCACTATCTTTTCTCGGTGGACCTTCAACTCCTACGATTGTCATTGGTGAATTTTTAGAATTTTAGTATAAAAATTCAACTTAAGGAATAATTTGCGATGCTTTGTCCGGATTGTTTGGTTCTCTGGCTACAAGTGGAATGATTACATTGCTTCTTTGCGAATTAACCCCGGCTTGTAGTCGAATCGCAATTTTGCAGGTAATAACACACACGTACACACACGCACACACGCACGCACACACTTACAGACGTACACGTGGGAATATTAAATATTTTTCAATTAAAAGTTTTTAATTGCCTTTGCGTTTCAGCCTTAAATTGTGCATATAAGCAGTTACCTTTGACGATAAGAACATTGCGTTGATCAAACACATAATGTCAAAATAATTTTAAAAAAATATTCCTTTTGGCTATTTTCCTTGTTTTAAAAAAAATGATTGAAAAAAGAACTGAGGTTAAAAAACCGTCATGCAAAAATCGAACAAATAATGAAAAGAGTTTTAGAATTGTTCTCTTTTAACTAAATTCTGTGTTTCACTCACTCATATTTGGTATTTTGGGGCAGATGCCAACTTGGATGCGCCGATCTTTCTAACTAGATTATTTTAATGATAAAAAGCGTTAATTTAAAAATTTATGAGTTTTTTAAAAAGTATTAAACTACCCCTGATTTGTACATACATGTAAGCCGTTGCCTTCGAGGATAAGAACATGACATTGATCAAACCAAAAATTTCTGAATTAGATTTTTGTTATTCCCTCGATGTTTTATCCAAGATATAGGCTTCTTCAAAAAACAAAATCCGATTGAAACGGATAACTAAGTATAATAACATTTTGAGCGGTTTTTACTTCGTTTTTATTATTGTAAAAATAACATCTGTAAAACTTACTGTAATTAAAAATGATGAAAACGGTTTTTTTTGTTTGTTTAAACTCAGTTTTGTGTTTCATCACCCATGGGGTGGGACCTCAACTTGGATGCGCCATACACACAGACCACACACACTCACTCACTCACACGTACACAGACACGCACATTTCTTTCAGCTAAGCTCCGTCTTCGCCATCACTCTATCTACAGTGTTCTATGCAGTCGTTCCCTACTCCTTGAACTTCTTCCCTCCTCTTCCCTTTTTAACCATTTTAATCCTTCATCCCGGACTGATAAGTTACGTTTACAGGTGTCTGTTTTTAATTCAAATTTGTGAAATTGTCATTTAGAAACCTCCCTGAAACAGCTGGACGCGACATTCCAAATGTTGTGACTGATATTGGGCGATCAAGGGTAAACTCAATATATAAAAATTGTAAAATATTAAATTCACAGGTTTCGACACGAAGAGCTACGATTGTGGAAGAATTGGCGCCGTTGTTGTCTGACAAATGACAAATTGTTTAAATTTTTGAGTTGAAACTGTATGTAAAACAACGTACAAAATGTTAAATAAATTCTTAGTTTTGTGTCAGAATTTCAAAAACAAACAAGTTTTACAAAGTTTTGTTATTTTCAGGAATACAGAGAATGTGATTCTTTTTAAATTAAATTAAAATATAAACGAAATTTGTATTGTATCGATTTCAATCTTTGGAAAAAAATTTATTGTTTAAAAATACAATCGAGAAAATTGGGAATTGTTTTTTATTATAATAATATCGCAAACTTTGATTTTTAGGTGGATAATCTGATTTTTTACAACAATGTGGAGAACCTTTCCTTTAAAGATCCTCCACCACGTGGAAAATTTTAAAACAGAATTCTTTATTTTTGCTGAATTTTTGAAACGTCTGCACATTTTTGTTTAGTTTTCAGCAATAACCAGACGCTTTTTTCATTCAAAGATAATACTTCGAGTTTAGGAAAAACGAAGCATTATTAAATGATTTTTAATTGTTTGGATTCATTTTCAGATTTTCTTCTTTAATTTTCTTTAATAAAATTTATTCTCTTCTTCTTGAATTTATTTTAGATTAAATATTTTTTAAACTTTCAGAACTAATTTTAAACGGAGAACTAATTGAAAACCAAAATTTGGTATTTTTCATAAATTTGAAGTAATCGAAGAGACCTTATTTTAAACTTTTGTCTAACGGAGACCCACGACTGGCAGAAACCGAAACAATTCAGGAACTTTTGAAACATGGGTCTAATTATAAAAAAGTAGTTATTTAATTGAATACAAATCTTTATCTGGTCCCCATTGGGATTTAGATATCACATGTGAGCTGTTGCAGAAGAGATATTTGACAGAAAGAGGGCTGCAGTTGATATTCGAGATCTCAGAAGAAGAGCATCGGGTCCGAATTCGAGTGTTTGTGGGACAAGGGGGACACCGGGGCTCCTGTTCCCACGGGGCCTCCTTTTCCCACGGAAATGTCGTCCAGGTACTGGGCGTACTGAAAGTATAGATAAATATTGTTATTTTATTTTTTGTGTTTTTTTTAAATGTACGCAAATGTTTTAAGGGTGATACCTCGATTTTTGAACCTATTTTCATTTTTAAGAAACCCATTGAATCAACGAAGTTTAATTTTAATAATATAAATAAAAAACATTCCGCATTTACCTAAATGAAAAAAACAATTTTTTTAACTGGATGTTTTTTTTAAATAATAGAAGAAATTTTATCATTTTACAAATAATTAGAAAAAGTTAAACTAAACTTTCAAGTTGAAATGAAATTTTCAACTAGCGTTTAAATCACGACCGGGCCAAGGGCTTTTTTTGAATGCGGCATGCGATTTTTGAGTGCGTTTTTTAGTTTAAAAACTAATACAATAAATTTTCTAAATGTTAAAAATGGTTTAAGTTTGTTTCTTGTTATCGTATTAATTAATTAGAATAAACAAAAAAGAAATGCAGAAAGCGGGATCGAGCATTGGCCTTGTGATTTGTACAATCTTGATAAGTAGTATTAAAGATAAGTGTTATTAAAGATGTTATTATATGCAGAGCCATTCTAAATTTGATATTAATAAAGGTTTTTACAAATTTAAAAACAAACATGTATTTTAGGTCACATTCATCATCACTGAAGGTAATTTTCAACGAGTTTGCAAAACATTCCCATAAAAGGCAAACTTCTTTACTTTTGAAAAAAAGTGTTTTGAAAACAAAAGTGCAAATTTAACCGAAATGGATGTTACCACACCATTCCACTGTTTTGAATTTATTTAAGTCTTACCAGATGTGGTCCAACATTGTCTTCAATCCATCGCATCAGATGCACATTGCACGGAACATATGGCTGGCGGAGGAGGTGTTCCTGCACTTCCAGGAAACGCTTCAGATCCTCCAGGGTGATTCTGTCTTTGCTTGGCCTGATTGTTTTGTTTTGTTTTTTTCATTAGAAGTTTCATCTACCTAGTTTTCTTCAAAGCCGCGATGATGCGCATGGCCTCTCGGATGTCGTCACTCATGTTTGCGAATCCTCGACGAGCGCCTCGAATCTTGCGACCGAAGTAGTGGAGTTTGGTGAATGTTCTCTGAAAATGGAGATTTCAATTTCAAACAGGAATCCCACCTTCAGAGTTGAAGAGCAAAGATCAAGGGATGCAGTGATGACAGCCAGTCCAATGATGACGTAGACCACCACAAGCTAAAAGTAGGAGTTGAAAGATATATAGAAAATAGAATTTTTAAATTGAGTATTTTCTCAGGGGCAATTTAAATTTAAACAAATATAAAACTTTAATATGCAATATCTTCACTTCTTTGAGCACACATTAAATCTTGTTTTTTGTCTTTAGTTTGAACTTTTTTTATTTCTGTTTTATTTGGACACACTGGATGTTCAATAACCCTTTGCAGAAAACAAACCTGTAACGCAGCTGGTGAAACATTGGTGTTCAAAGAAATTTGTAAATCACTTAAACACATAAATGTTTTTGAAAATATTTACGAGTTTAGGTTATGAGGCTAAACGAATATTTTGCATAAAAAAATTTTAATAAATCAAAAATAAATAATCAAAAATCAAAAATCAAAAAGAACGAATAAAAAATTTTAATTTGATGAGTCATTCAAGAATGCTGTTTAATTTTAATGTTTAATGTGTTCTAAGTAAAATTAAATTTTTTGTCGTTCGAGGCGTTACCGTTCAGTGAATAAGGTTTCATTTTAAGAAACACTGTGAAACATTTAATCAATTTTTTAGTTAAGGTTAAGTTTAACGTTGTTTTTGTATTCCTTGAGTTTGTAACCATTGAATATGCTTTAAAGTTTAAGAAACGATTCTTAAAATTAAAAAAAATCAGAGAAATTTGAAAAACAACATTTTGTTGTTTTGAGCAAAAAAATGCTTTTGATTTTAACGGTTATAAAACGAGAATTTGTTTCTTTAAAGTCGAAAAATTCCATTTAAAATTATTGTACACGTTTCATTTAAAATTGGTCTAAAAAGGTTACAAATGCTATCAACAAAATTATTTTAAAATTGTTTACTTGTTTGTCTTTCACAATAAACTCACAGCTAGATAAAAGTGGCTGACGACGTAGATATTTCCCAGACCGATGGTTGTGATGGTGTTGAAGGAGAAGAACAAACCGTGGATGAAGGACCTGAGAAAGTTTTTTTTTAAAGAAACGACAGGTTAAAAGAAACGCAATGATTCAAATTTTATGAAACAGATAAAATGTTAAGAATTTACCATGTGATTACAAATGAAACTATAGCTTTAACAAAAGGAAAACATGGAACATTTATATAACATTTTGTTGTTGACTATCGAAGTTTTAAATTTTAAATGTTTGCTTTGGTAACATCACTTTAATTATTTATTGCTGTTGAAAGCTGTTAAAACCCCATGAAATTCCGTGCTTTAAATTTGTCAACGCCTATTTAACTTAAATGTTTTAGTTTTGTTTTAATAGTTTTGTTGAAACATAAATCAACAGATAATCATGAAAAAATATTTTCTACTGTTGACATCATAATTTTAGCAAACTAAAATTGGCTAGATGAGTTGGAATGTAAAGGGAATTAAAAATCGAGTTCGTTTAATTTAATTTGAGTTGTTTATATTGATGATTTATATGTTTTATCAATCCTAATTATATTTGGAATAATAAGAGTAGGCAGATCTTTGCAAATTGACTGTTTTTACTTTATGCTAATAGTTTCGGAATATGAAGAATTACTAGTAGAAGTAACACATAGGTACAATACAACTGAAGAAGTACAATCATCTAGTTATAGTACTCTTTTTTGCCAAAACAAAAATCAAAATTAATGTAAAAATCACTTAAACTTTATGTTTGGAAAGAATGTTTGCGGATGATTTTGTTCCCATTATTTTGAAGAGGTTTATAAAACTATTATTGCATTTGTCACTTTTTAGAAATAATAAACATGTTAATTGGCTCACTTTTATCACATAACTCTACTGTTTCAATCTTGGTCTGACGTTTTTAGTTTATATATTTAGCAACTAGCAAAAAATCCAAAAAAGTTTAGCTAAAAGTATAGTGAATTCAATCTTTTTCAATTTTTAAAAAATCTAAAACTTGAAAACCTTACCATATAGGTCCTTTTTCAAAGGTGTTAAAGAGCAGACTTCCGATGCAACAGTATCCTATGATAAGAGCAAAGTAAGATGCAATCGGGAGCTGCAGGCGGTCTTCGTCTTCGTCAGAAGTCTCTTCGTCGGAGTCACGCCGTTTTTTACGCTTCTTAAGTTCTCTGAAACATTAAAGTTTGAAAGAAACTGAGGCAATAAGAAGGGTAAGGTTTTAGAAAAATGTAAAACCTACAAAGAATCTATGGAGTCAACGTCTCCGTCGAAGAGATTTGTTCTGATGCTTTCTATTAAGGAGGCGATTAGATGCCAGAGCTCCAGGAGTTTGGCGTAGGATCTCAAATGGTAGGTTTAGAGAGAGAGAGAGAGAGAGAGAGAGAGAGAGAGAGGGAGAGAGAGAGAGTGAGAGAGAACAAACCTAATAACAATTTCTGATAGAAATTTTCCGATATCAGCGGCTGTGATAAACATCAATGGAATTCCGATCAAACCAAAGAAGACCGTAAAAATGCGGCCGGGATCTGTCGTTGGTGTCACGTGGTCGTAACCTAAAAATTTTAAAGAGAGCAATCAATTTTTGTATGCAACTTACCCGTAGAAGTGATCACAGTGAGAGCATATAGTGTAGCGGCAGCGAAAGACCACCTAAATATATTTTAATATAAAAATAGTTTATTTTAATGTACATGTGTTTATCATTCAGTTTAACACTTTAATCTAATTAAACTAATTAATGTCTCAAGGATGGTGTTATCCGTTTTGAGAATTGCGCCAAAATTCAAAATTTGAGTGAAAAAAATTCCTATGCTAATCAGCCCCTTTGTGAAAAAAAGTTGATTGGAGGGGTGTTGGAAAACATTATCCTAACTGAATTGAGTGAATTAGCATATGGGGTATTCTCATTTGGAAAAGGAGGCTGATGGTCCCTTTAAGTTGTGAATTATTTTTAAATTTAATGAAAAGAACATACTTTATGTAAGGAGTATCTCAGTAAAAACAACAATCATCACAATGGTGTTTTACCAATTGAGGATACTATTTATATTTTCTAAAATTGTTATATGTAGAAGTAAAAATGAGCTCGGATAAGAACCTTCCTAATAAAATTTTAATTTGATCAAAGCCATGTTCTTATCATCGAAGTCAATTTCTTAAATGTACAAAGCATGGCTGAAACAATGAACAGATGTGAAAAGTGATTTGAGGAAAAAATTGCTAAATTTGTTATATTTATATATTTAAATGCAAATATACACTGAAACTTGTAGACTTTATTTTTAAAAGCCTTTTTAATAAGCTTTGTTTTGTTTATAAAAACAAGCATTCCTAGAAACAATTTTTTTAACATTTTCTTATTTTTCATATTTATCGGCTAGACTTGTTTTTAAGTATTTTAAAAATGTAAACTGCATTACAAGTTTATTCAAATGGCATTTAACTGAACAACACTACTTGGGCCCTTAACCTTTTTTTGTTAATTGATGCAGATGATGACCAAATTGTCTTTACTCAGTTTTATGTTTCAGCCAGTTTTTAATATTTTTAAGCGGAGCATATCGTCGATAAGAATAACGTCCGGATAAAAAAAAAATCAAAAAATACATTAAAATATTGGTTTGATCTTCCCTATGTTCTAATCATAGAACTCAACTGTTTAAATGTACAAAACACCGTTGAAACTATAAAGTGATTTAAAATTTATTTTTGAAGAAAATTCACTAAAATGTAAAATTTTGTGTTTTAATTGCATTTGTGCAGTGCCATTTGTAGAATTTAATTTTTTTAAACTATTTATTCTAATAAGTAAAAAAAGTTTTAAAAAGTATTTAAAAAAGAAAAAAATCTTTAAAATAATTTTTATCTAAACCGTGTTGTTAACCACGATGTCAACTGCTTACATGTAAAAATCACTGCTAAAACTCGCGCGCGCGCGTGTGTATGTGTGTATTGATGTTCCACGTGTGTACGTGCGAGTGAACCTCACCTGGTAGTGAGCCTCTCCGGCTCATCGATCCAAAGCTGACCCGTCTCCGTGAATTTGTCATCATACTCGTGCGTTAGCGATAATTTCTTTAAAAGAGGCAACAAACGGTCACTAATCTGAATTTTTTTTATTTGTGATTTTATAAATTTAAAAAATACCTGACTAGAGTTACTGAAAGCTCCACCCGTACAAATAGATTGAGACTCGTTTAAAATGGCTTTGTACATCGCCTGGATGCCTTGCAACTTTTTCTGAAAATGAATTATTAAATAAAAATAATGAATAAAATTACCTCTCTAGTTGCCAATTCGTGATCCGCTTCCAGCCACATGAAGACCACGGCGCCCATGGCGATGTACGAAAGAAGGAGGATATTCAGTCCTACGTGCGGAAGGAGGATCTTCAGAAGCTGGAAAACACATTGAATTAATTGTTGAAATTTGAATTTGAAATAAAGCACAAAACAGTGGAATACTGTGCAAAAACGCAGAAACGTTGAAAACATTTGAGCGTTTTTAATTTCAGTTCACTGTTTCATCCTGTTTAAAAAAAATTTTCTTCAGATGTAATTGCTCAATTGTTTGACTGTTCTTTAAAACTGTCAATATGAAATTAAAGTGTTCTTTTTTAAAACTTTGCCTTATTGTATAGAATAAAATATAACAATATTGTTTATATTTTATTCTGCTTAAAAAGAACAGATTCATTCTTTAAAACTCAAGTAATCTTTAATTTAGTGTCTTAACAATATAATTTTTGTTACGTTTCTGAATTTTCATGACATTGAATTTTCAAAATTGTTGGTTGGAAAGTGTTTCTTATATGAAAAAAGTACTTTTAAGTACTTTTCAAAAAAAAAAGCTGTTGATGATCAAAATGCAAAATTAGGTATCTTAAATATTAGATCAATGTTTCATCCATTTTGCTAATTTTTCGCCAGATGTCGCCAGGCTCAATTGTTGTCCCACCTTGAGCGCCCGTTTCCAAAACGGCACCGGCGGCGTCTGCTCCTCCTCGACGGCCTCCTCGCCCCCATCGCGACGGAACTCATCCCATTTCACCCGACCGATGTTCTCTGAAAACAATTTCTTTTAATTAGAAAAATAAAATTCCAAAATAAAACCTTTCATTTTCGTTTTTTTAAGGTTTTGCCTAAAATGAACATGTATATCAAACTTTAATACTAACAAACCCAATTTCCAACATAAATTTGATTAAAATTATTTTATTTGCGAAAAACTTCGATTCAAAAAAAACTGAATGATATGAAAAAAGTCGAAACCGTAACTGAAACTCCTTAAACATAAGAGAAATAACGAAAGAGTTGCGGAAAGTTACACAATTTTTACATGTTTTTGTTTCATTCACAGCCAGTCAAACAAAGCGAAAAACATTGAAATTACCAGAATCAGTGTCGTGATAAATAGGCAAATACTTGTAGCTGTCGCCCAGCTTCCTGGCCAGCACGGCCATTCGAACGACTTATGGCATTTCCTTCCGACCGGGGAACCCCGCCAAATTTGGTTTAAACGTCAGTCGTCTGCACCTTTTGTGAAACATTTCAATTACTTAAACTACTTTTCAAAATAAGCCTTGGGAAGTTTTTTTTACCGGTTTAATACTAACTTAAAACATGTAAAACGTGCATCACAGTTTTTAGAATCATAGAAATTTTACTAGTATTTTAAACACTATGTTTTCAATATCATTTTTGTTTGTATTCTGTGATTTTTTTAAATATTTTTTAAAAACTGTTTCATTGCTTTCTATGAAAATATCATTGGTTTTGAAACATTAATCTCTAATCTGCATTTTTGGAAACATCAGCCAGTTGTAAATTTTAAAAAAAAACAAATTTATTAAATACTATTTTTTTCAAATTTTACATTTTATTTTGGTGCAATTAAAAAATTTGATTTGTATAGTTTTCATGCATTTATATTCTAAATTTGCTCCATTGACATTGGTGACCTTGAAATTTCATTCTCTGATCTGCGTTTATTGAAACATTGACTTAAGGCAAAAAAAAATTTGGAAAAAAAACGTTTCAAAAAACACTTTATGGATTTTATATTTCCTATGAAGTTTTTACAAACTTTGTTGACTTTTTTTCAATCATCGACTGGTATCAAAATTAAGTATTTTGGCTGTACATTTCATGTAACACAAAAAACTAAATATAATTTTAAGTTTTGAAACCCCGTAATAAAACGTATTTTTAAGTTTTAAAGTTTTTTCAATTCAGTCCTTTTGTATAGTTTAACTTAATTTTAAATATAAATTTACCACATTATTTTTAAAAAGCTTTTTTTAAACTTTTAAACTATTTTAGTTTCAAAAAACGGCTAGAAAACTGCCAATACCTCTAAAAGCCTGTGGAAGGTATTCCTCTGGCAAAGAAGAGACAAAAGCCAAGTCAGAGAAGGGAAGTCCGGAGAGCTTTGGCTTCTGGACGACCTGGAAGATGCGTCCTACGCCCAGGGAGCCCATCGGAAGGAGCGAATGCGCGACGGAGCCAGGAAAGACGCGAAATTCGACACCTGCGTCCGATTTCGCACTTCCATACGCCGACATCGATACTATTTTAGTAAAATGGGGTCGGCAAAGGTTTATTTTAACCAGAATTAGAATATTACAATTAAACACCTCTTAATGTAATAAAAAAACTTTGCATTTAAAACAGAAATTTTAAATAATTTGTGTGTTTCAAAGCCAAAAGTTAAGATTTTCAATTTGAATACTATCGTTTGGAACATCTTGTATAATGATTATCAACTTTGGAAAAAGTGGCAGTTTCATGATGTAGGTAAACACTGTTTTTATAAAACTTTTCGTCAAAACTGAAATTTGGCATTTGGTCCTCAAAATTGTCGATATCACTTTCAGTCATTCAATCAATTAATAAAAAAAAATGTTCTGTTTTTGAATTTTTAGTATTTTATTTTTAAATATAAAAATCTCAAAAGTAAAAAAAAACAGTTTTTAGTTTAATAAAAAAATCAAAAACATTTAAATCAATAAAAAATTATATAACTTTTTGCATAGAACAACCCTAGTGCCACCCAGTTTTCTAATAATTTTAGTGTGAAATTTTAACTGTTTAAAAACATCTCTTTTTTAATTTAAAAAAGTGTAAAAAGGAGAGAAATTGTTTTGCATCTAAAAGATGTTTTGAAACTGATGTTACACTAACGCCTTAAGAAAACAAATTGGTTTTTATAATTTCTGTGTTCTTCCTTTTTTTTAATTTCCCAAAATCAGGAAGTTTATCCAAAACCTTATCACATTTGCACTTGAGATTTATAAAAACGTTCCAAAGCTTTCTTGCGTCATCAGCTGTCAATAATCAGTCTCCATCAGACCCAGCTGACAGCCGCTCACACCTGACCGCCAAATGGACAATACGCTGGTCTCATTCAATAAAAGTAATCATATATTGGTATTTTCCCAATTCTCACGCCTAACGTGTCCTACGTTTAACGTATTGACGTTTTGGAAATATTGGACTCAAACACGCATAATATTGGGAGAGGCCCGCTGTTAGTTTTTTAAAGGTTTTTTTTTGGATTTTTTAAAGAAAGCATTACTATGTTTAAAATCGTTTTCACAGTTTCTGGGTTACTCTTTGTGTTAGTCCACACTTACCGATAAAAAACGATTGCTGCCTGAATGCCTCAGAGCGGGCTGTGTTGTGCCGTGAGATTCCGGGGGTAGAAGGGGGCTTAGATGGGGGCCGGGAGGGGGGTCTCGAGGGGGGACGTCGATAAACGTACAAGGGAGGTAGGAGACGGGCAGTGTCCTAAGATTTAAACGCTACGGTACGCAAAAATTCAATCAATCAATTGATTTTGACTTTGTATATAAAGTCATCGCATGAAACTGTGACATGACGAAAATTGTTGCTAAAGTATAGGTTTTTGTTGTCAAGGAACCGCCGTTAGATTTTTCTGGTAGATCGCCGAATAATCAATAATAATAACGCTATATAAATAACGAATAAGCAAAAATACCCAATGGTTGAATTTTGAGTGGTTGAGAGACTACAGAAGATTTTGAGACATAAAACTGGTGTAAGCAGGAAAAAGGAAATTAACTGTTTTGAATTTATGGAAAATCCTCGTTTCATGGAAAGTAGCTGTTTTGAATATTTGCGTACCGCTGAGCATACGGAAGGCCTTGGATCGAAGGAGCACTGCGTGGAAATGGCGACGGAACTCTTCCGTCGTGGCTGGGGCGCCTGTTGCAGCTGGTGGAGCGTCAGACGACGCGACCACAACGCCGCCGCCGTCGAGCCCATTCACTGCCTTGAAAGACGGATTCCTATTTAGAAAACAATTGAAATAATTTAGTTTAAATAGCTCAAATTCAAGGAAATAACATTGTTAACTAGAAAAAACTAAACAAAAATAACTTTCCAGTGGAAAAAATCAGTTAAAATCAATTTACAAATTTTTTTCATAATTGATTTTCAACTTTTTTTGAAAAAGTAAATAATTTTTTCTAAAATCTGAACGTTTAGGGTGGTTTGATCATAAATGCGTTTTTTTAAATATAGCAAAAATAACCATTTAGATGTTTTTTTTATTAAAGTTTTAAATTTCAAAAGCTTGAAGTTCGAAAGAAAAAAACATTCAAATGAAAATAATCTGGACAAAATAATTGCTGATGAAATTTAATGTTTTCTTTAGCAATATTTTGATGTTCAGTTGGGGATCGATTGACAACAAAAGCATTTTTAACTCCTCTTTCTTTTTTCCCCTCAAACTCATGTTTCATTTAACACTTAATGTGTCTAGCTTTCGGTCAAATTAAATTTGCCAATTTGTTTATTTTTTCCTAATTAACAAACAGTTGTATTAATTTTTAGTATTTTGAATTTCTTTTTTGCCTTTTTCATGAAACAATAGAACAATGAGTTTATGTACTTTGGAAATATAAAAAGATAACTTGCTCAATTGTAAAGTTGTATAAAACTGTTTTTTTTTAAATTTAAAAAAAACGTTTTAAGAAATTTTTAAAACTGGACAATACGTTTTCGCACGGTTTGATTTTGTTTTGTTAATGAAAAATTTATTAAAATACTGAAACGTTAAAATTCAACCAAAATGAAATTTTTCGTATCAACAATGAGAGAATTGCTCAGTTTTATGTGGTGCACCAAACAACCTCACCTAATTTTAATATAACTATTTTCTTAATTGTTGGTTAAGTTTTTTTTAATGAAATGTATCGATGATTTTCAATCTAAAAATGTTTAAAGGTAAATGTTTCAACAATCTAAAAATCAATAATCGATTTTCGAGCAGTGCCTGGGCTAGACGCGTGAACGGGGCTGACCGACGGAGGGCTGTCGGCGATTTGAGTGACGAGTGTATAGGGGAGGTGGGGGAGGTGTTTGTTGGCTGCTGCTCTGCCGGTTGGACCACAACACACCACTCTATGAGACCCTATGAAACATACCCCCAGCAATTGAGCTATGTGTGAAAAGAGACTAGTTTCAACTTTTGTAACGTTTCTCCGTTGAATACAATGCTAAAATAACCAACATCGACCATCGACTTTCCATTGCCTACCAAAAATAGCAAAAAGAATGAATACAATTTGAAACATTTTGCTGACTTAAAATTTAAAAAAATTAAATTTTTTAAAAATCAAAACATTTTGAACACACTTTTTATTTCCAACTAATTAAAATGTTTTCGGTTTATTTTATGCATTCTTTATTATATTCACTGTAATACAATTTATTGTTGTTATTCCATTGCTAACTTTTCAAAGGCCAATGCTTAAACACAATGTGAAACATTTTACCTACCCAGTAAAAAATTACTTTTGCCGTATCATTTCACTGTTTCAGTGTTATTTTTAAACATGCCAACTGCTTTCATCTTGTATGAATAATCAGAATAAAAAAGCTATTTTATTAATTTTAACAGCATCGGCATTTCTATTGTCAACGTCAGACAGCAAGCAAAAAAAGTAAAGTATGTACACAATCTGAAACACTTAGCTGGCTTAAACTAAAAAATTTTAAAAAAAAACCTTTTAAACAAAATATAAGCACACTTTTGATTAAAAAAATAGTAGCGTTTTTGTTTATTTTATGCATTTATTAATCAAATTCTTAGTAATTCAATTTACTGTTGTTGATTCATTGATTACTTTTAAAAAAGAATCCTTGAATATGAAACATATTGCTACTGTTTTTTTCTGCGTCTTCGGAAGAATACGGTTCAATTTTTAAGTAATCTACCATTTTAATTTATAAACGTGAAAAATGGGTATAAATTCAGTTTATCGATTTTTTAAATGTTTAAATACTTTACTCAATATTTTCTAGATCCACTGATGCTGAGCCAAGCTTTTGAAACGTTTTTGTGTTCGCTTTCTGAATTTATTATCGTTTTATCATTTTATCCACTTTTGTTCCACATCATTTCACTGTTTTTTTTTAACATTTAAACCTAAGGCAAAATCATTAAAATCCAAATAAAAATTCTTTTTCGATAATTAGCTATTTATTTTTAAAAAAATCAGTTTTGTTGATTCGCTTTTCAAGATCTCAAGGAACTCACAAAACATTTAAAATTTGATGTTATGACCGAAACATTGCAGAAGTTTATTCATTTGGTATCAATGGAACTTGAAACTTGCACCTGAACTAAATTGGAATTCACAAAAAATGCTTATTTACAAAAAGTTTTAATTAATTTTTTTTAAAATACCGATCAGTGCAAAATAAGTTGTTTGACTTTTCAAACTTCCAACTTGACAAGTTCATATTCTTAACATTTTCACAATTTGACGCATTATTCCACTATTTAACAACTGTATTTTTCTAGGGATGTTTTAATTTTGGCCTGTACTATACACAAGCCAAATCAGCCGTATGAATAAAAACATAAAATGATTTTTTTAAAACATTGGAATGGTGTTATCCTTACAACAAATAATTGACGTTTATTCAAGTAATTATTATTAACCATCTCCAAAATCCCTCCCTGCCACAGCTGCTGTGGCGGCGTCGTTTGTCTTTTTGACGGGCGGGCAATCAAAAGTGTGAAATCGCCTTGCAATTAGTGCTTGAGTCGTTGTAACAACGAGTCGTTTGTCACCAGAGCACGCTGACTCAGGCGGAAATTCAAGCTCCGCGTAATGCGGAACGAGAGAGGGAAGACACAACACGAAAACAACCAAGTGGCTACTTCTCAGAGGAGAAGTTAGGCTTTAGGATGAGGTTTTAAGAAAACAGGTGGTAAACGGTAAATTAAAAGCCAAGCGAAAAAATGTAGAAATTAAGACTCCCACAGTTTTTTTTTAAATCTAGAAAGAAACTCGATGGTTACACAACTGAAAACTATTTTTTTAAATAACCTTTTTGTAAATATTAATTTATGAGAGCCATGTTAATGTTGTTACAATCAAATCATTAGATGAATCAGTTGAATATACTGGAAAAACAGTTTTCAAATGTTACAATATATTAAAAAGCAGTTTAAGAATTTTTATTTATTAAAGAAAAACATTATTAAACACTCACAAAATTTATTTTAAAAAATGTAAAAAAATACCCTGAACAGGGTTGAGTTAAAATCAATCTTAAATCGGAAACTATCAAGAGCAAAAACACAAAAAACCTCAATTTTCTGCTTTTACCTTTTGAATGCTTTTTTAAATCGTGCTTCAAGTTTTTCCTTCTTAATTTTGATGTTCATGAACCACACTATTTTTCGTGTTTGCAATCAAAGTATGAGTCAAACTTGAAATGTTCGGGTAAATTTAATAAATTAATTTTCGGATGTTACGCTTTTTCTTAAAATAAGTTTTTTTTTCGATTTACTTAAATTTAAATTGATAAAAAGAAAAAAGAAAAATAGAAATAACTTTTTAGGCAGTACGTTTTTAAGCTTTTTTTTGAATTTGAAAATTAACAAAATGAGCTAAAAACATACACATTTTTAAAAAAATTTAATGTCAAACTTTATAACCGATATAAAGCGACAAATTTATTGATTTCGTTTGCTTGTTTATTTCAACAACAAGGAAACTCAATGTGCTCTATAGGAAAACATTTGCAATAATACATCTTTAGGAGGTTATTTGCTGAAAATTTGCAATTTTTTCAATTTTTCTCGGGCTTTGATTTTCAATACGTTATAGTTGACTTTTTTGGAAAACCAAACTTACTGGGGAAAATAGGAAGCATGGCGAGGTCGGCGACGGTGAGCCCTGGTATTTGGGCATGGGCCCCCTTCGCCCATTCGGAGAACATTCTACTGTTTAAAAAGTTTTAAATACAAACATTATAAAAATATATATTTGCAAAATGTAAACAAATAGATAAACACAGTTAAATTGGAAAAGGGGACAAAAACAGCAGCTGAAAATTTTGTTTTGGTAATGTATTCCAAAAAAAAAGAATAAAAAAGAATTGTTGTTTTATTGTTTTTGAAGAGTTAGTACTGACCGGACAACCGAAAGCTGACTCAAAGGAAAATACTTGGCGAAACATTCAAATGGGTCGCAAAAACAGAAAAGAAAAAGAAATTTGGTAGGCTGTAATTTAGGGACTACATAAAAAATTGTAGTTCTAAGACGGGTGTTCGTAAAACAAATAGTGAAAGGGTAAAATTGAATTTCACGGATTTCATTTGCTTGGAATGTTCGGACAATAGAAAACCTAACGCAAAAAATCATTAATTCAAAGAAAACTTTGATCTAACATTTGAAAAGTTGTATTAACCAATCTAACATAAACGGCTAATTTTTAGTCGCCAAGTGTTGATTTTCGCGTTTCGCCAAGTAATTTTTCGGTGTATCCAAAAATAACTAAAATACGGCTATAAAAAACTAGAAATCTTTTGAATCGAAGCAGAGACAAAGCTGAAAAAGGATGTTTTTGGAAACGCGTGTCAGAAGGCTTTGTAGCCGATTCTGAGCGGAAGAATACGGAATGCTTGAATGTCTTGTATTTGGCCTTAAGTTGTTTACTCGTGGAATTATTACTATCCTATTCACACAGGCCTGCTATTCACACGACGGCTTTTAAAGCCAGCAGGGGCAGAAGTTGAACCCACAAATGTTTGGGTACAATATGTTCCAAATTTTATTAAAATTGGTTTTGTGATTTAATTCTAACGTTCTAATGTTTTAAAAGCATAAGAAAACTCAAACTATAATTCTAAGAAAGATTTACGACTTTTTTTTATAGTTTTGTAATTTTTTACACTTTTTTTTAAGTAAACTATTATTAAAAACAATTTCTAACAAAAATATTTAGATCAAATTCTTTATTTTTGACAAAAATTCAAAAATAATGTGAAAACTTCATAGGTATTTCTGATAAAAATTTGAAATTTTTCTTATGAACCAAGATCTTTACAAAAAGTTTCAAAATGAATTTTATTAAAATGAAAAAAAAGCTTATGAAAAAAATCAGGTCAAGGTCAAAGTTACAGACATTTTATTTTAATAAATCAAACGGGGAGACTATGTTTTTTTGCCCAAAAAGGAGTATTCGGCTGTTTGTCGACAAGTCAAAAAGAACTGCCGAAGCGCAATAACCGGTAGGCAATTTTTCACAAAGAATCTGTTGTATGACCTGAATTCTCAAATTGTTTGGTTTTTAAAGTTTCAAAACTGCAAAAACAAGTCTGCGTGAAAAACCATCTTTACTGCAAAAATTTAAAAATAAAATCTCTACTGCAAACAAGACTCTGTTTAAAGGTTCATTAATGTTACAAAAGTTTGTTTTTGTGTAGGCGGAAGGATTTTCTCGTCATGGCTTTCATCAGATTCTTACTTTAGTTTTCAAAAAAATTTAAATTTGTAATTGGTAAAACACTATTTTTTAAGAATATAAATACATTAAAAACATAGTTTGTTTCGTTTGTTAATAAACGTTTCAGTGAACAACAATTCATTTTCAAAAATGTGTTTCACCCTTTTTAAGGGAAAATATTACCACCTTTCGATTCTCGAAACTTTTAATTTTTTTATATTTGAGCGGTAAAGCGTTGAGTGTTAGAGTAATGTTGACTACGTTTTTACTAAACTACCGTAACCATAAGATTATTTAGCATAACGTGGATACAAATCGATGTTCAAAAAAGCTAAAAAATAAATGCACAACTATTAAAAATATGATTTTTGCAGTTGAAAAATTCTTCTTCGATCTTTTCACTAATAGTCACTAGAGCCCAAAAACCTGGAGATGGTGAATTATTGAAACTGTGATCTCCTGTTTCAGAGTTGTGTGAAATCAAGTTTGAAAAAGGGATCAAAAGAGGAATGGTGGAGGCGTGTGAGGTTCTTTGAACGAGGACCGCTCTGGTCGCTGAATGTCGCCGGACCTAAGGAGATAATGTCCCCAAAGGGCGCATATTAGCTGAAACATGGGTCTGACTGACAAACGGCCGCCGTCGTCACAAAAAGAGCGTCGCTGCGAATCTGCTTCACATGAATGTCTTAGCGATTAGGGGAGTACAGGGTAGAGGAGTATTCATCACAGAGTGACTGACACCAAAGGTCCTTTTGTTTACCCGAACGCTTCCTCATCTTTCGTATTCATGGGCAGCCTTTTATCAGATCTTGGGGCACTCAGAGAAAAAGGCCAATATCAACACTCATATAAGCAAAGGCCCACAAAAAGTGTAACTTAAAAAATTTAATTAGGATTTAAATTTAATTAGGACCTTAGAAAGTTTTTATAAAATTTTAGTCAACTAAAAGTAATGAAGAGTTGATTTTTGCAATTTAAAAAAAACTTAAATGTAAGTGTGTGTGTGTGATTTGAAACCTTGGCTTTAGGTTAAATTGGATCTTATCCTTTAAAAACCTGATTTTATATTTTTTCGTTTTTTTTCGTTTTAAAGTTTCAGCACGGCTTGGAATATTTCTGTTTTAGTCTTCCACAATAGATGTAAAAGGCCCAAAATTCTTACAATTCAAAAATAAAATGCCGTTTTAAAAAAGCTATTTTAATTTTAATTTGATAAAATTTTATCAACCTTTTTTGAATGTTTTCCTTAAACGTTTTTGTATAATTTGTATTATTAGTTTTTTCTCGAGCTCTGTGTTTTTTATTTATTTATTTTTGTAATATGAAACTGAATAACATATATTTCTTTAACATTATTTCAAATAAACAATAAATTTTGATCAAAAGAAGAAATATTCAAAAATAAATAATGCGTATTTTTAAAAAATTATTTTCAAAAGTAATAGGTAACCAAAAAGTGTTTTAACACTGTTTTAAAAGTGTTAAAAAATCGGCTTTTAAGAAGATGAAAGTTAGTATTTCTTGATTTAATTCTCACAAAAGTATTCTCACAAACCTTCGTTTTAACCGTATCACTCCACTGTTTCAATGCTGATTTTTATGGCTTCAATTTCCTACTTCCGTTTGAACAATGGTCGTTTTGACATCATTCCGGAGTGACAAATGGCTCTTTCGTAGTACTTCCGTGAGAACGCTTCCCAAAAATAACATGTGCCAACAAGGGTGGCTCAGGGCCCCAAACCCCCCAAAAATCTGGGCCCGGACTGGCCTGGGTGGACTTTAGCCACCTTCACTACCGACAAAACTCACTGTTGTGGATGAGCGGAGGCAGAAGAGCGATGTGAGCCGGTCCCAATTCACGAATTCGCGAATGTGCAAACTTTGCCCACTGACTGAACATTCCACCCCGAAAAAATTAAATTTAGGTTTACAATATGGAGTCACATGAAGAAGTAAAATGATCAACATTTAACAAGGAAAAAATAATCAATTCACAGACAGCATTCTCTTCTTTTTCTGGGCAAGCTACACTAATAGTAGAGTAGTGTGGCAAGTCCTGGGGCGCCCTTTTTTCAAAAGGAGTAATTTCTAAAGGCAGAGACAAAGGCCAGCAGCAATTCAGAAGAATGAAGCTGTCAGCCAGAACAACAGCCTTTGTTTTGAACTCAGACGGTAGAAAATTGCTTTAGAAAGGTATTCTCTTTAGAAAAACTAATTAGATATAAGATAGATGTTCAATCATTTTTTATGCAAACTCAATTGGAAAACAAATGTGTAGCTTATGATTCCATAGTGCAACATTGGCATAATTTAAAAAATTGTAAATATTCATTTTTTTATTATAAAACTAATTAAATATATTTTTTATTAGATAACTTATTTGAAAAAAAATTTGGATAACCAATATCGGATTTTGCAGAAGTTTTGTCATAATGTTATAACATTGTTGCTTTAAAAAATTTAAAAAAAATGGTAGGTTAAATGTTCAAACTACAAAATGGGGCCTTGAAAAAAATCCTTGAAAAAGTTTTTAAGCGGCAAAGACAATTACAATAAAATGTTTTTTGTTGTTAAAAATAGTAACACTCAGCCTAAATGTTCAAATTATAATTTCAGAGTTAACATAGAAAAAACGTAGTTTTTTTAAAAATTTTATATTCAATTATTTTTGTGAAACTGTAAAAAATGTCAATTTAATTTTATAAACAAAGATATTTTTTAATGTTGAGACTATTAAATTACCTTTAATAGTTTTGTAACTCGAAGTAATATTTTTTTTCATTTACATTTTTGTTACAAAGAGATTGCAACAAAAAAGAAATTATAATTCCAAAGTCTAACATTTAAATGACCTTAAATTTATTTTTTGTCAATATCTATAATTTCTTCCGTAGCATCAGAAAAATGAGTTTTTATTGTTGTTTTTTTCCTCCTATGTTTTGGAAAACAAGAATTTGAATGCGGAAGTGTTCTTTCAAGATCGATGAGGCATCACAAAAACATAGAATTTTTGATTTTTCAAAAACAAAAACAACATTGGAGTTGTTTTGAACAAATGAAAATTGAAATGAGAGAAAGCCAAATTTTCTGGTTGAGTGTCCGATAGGCCTCTTTATTGGCAAAGAATGCTTGCGAATGCAGAAAACAATAAGAAGGCTGGTGGGTAGATGGGAGGGATGTTATTTAGCTTCCCGATCCAGCATAATTCTTCTGAGGCGGCCGGAATTGGGCTGTGAGAATTATTGGCGTCAGGAAAGGCTCCCAATGAAACTAACAGAACCCATGGAAAAGAAACTATGTTCGAAGATTTTTTAAATGTGTAGTTATTAAAAACTTCCGAATTTCACGAACAAAAAACAGCAACCTGAAAAAAACCCATAAAAATGATTTTTGAGCAACAAATTTTTTGCAATTTTTTAGCTTTGTCACTTCAACGTTTCAAAAACAAGGTCAATTTTACCTAAGTTTAACTATTTGTATTTTTGAATGTTACTTCTATTGGCTACTAGTTCTAAATGATTTTTTGCAAATACACGAACAGTTCAAAATTAGTATTTATGGGAGGCTTTTTATCAGCTCAGAAAAAATATGAGAATGGCGATAAAATGATATTTCTCAACTTTTTATCAGTAAAATTTTTTCACACATTTCTTTTTGAGTCACTTCAGTGTTTCATTATCAATTCGGGTACATTAGTATTTCGGAGTGTTACTGTTGGCCATTGGTATATTTGAAATAGTCGAAAATTGAGATCAAAATGACCCAATTTTTGCTGAAAGAGTGGAGTGACTCAAAAAAAATCTTGTTTTTTGTGTTTGTTCATTTTTGTCCAAATTTTCATTTTAAAATGAATTTTAAAACAAAATCGTCTTTTTTATATTGTGTGCGTAAGTTTGATGCAAAAGTTTGCGTAGAGCAGAATCTGAAAAAAATGTTTTTTTTCTTTGCGCCTATAGTAAAAAGAAAAAACACACAGTGGTTCTTCATGGTTGTAGTTTTGAGCGTGAAACATATACATTTTATTAGAACAGATGTTGTACTCATAAAAAAAGTGTATATTAACTTTTCTAGAGAAAAGGATATTGATTTTTTTCAATCAAAGTTTTGACCAACCGTAGCCCGGTTTAAAAATTGATGCTCATTGAATGAAACTTTCAGGTTATAGGAAGATTAAACTCGGATTTTACTGAAACGCATTTTGAAATCAAAATTGACTAATAATAAGTAAAAACCAATAAGTAAGAGAAGGCAATCAAAATATCTGAGGCTGGAATGGAACCAAAGTCCTTTTTCTGTCTAGCAGGCGTTGTGAAGCACTCGCGTGTGTTAACCAAATTAGCGCAAATCGGATCAAGAGGCATCCTGGGAGGCGGTTTTTAGGAGTTTTGAACCAGATGCCTTCACTTCGAAACGAAAAAAAAATTTGGTATTCAGATTTTGCGAAAATCCCCAAGTGTTTTGCTTGACTAATGGAGACCGTGAGAAGCAGACGGAAAACACTCATGTAACTAGGTTACAAATTAGAAAGAACACAGGTGTTGTTACCTTTTTTTAAATTAAAATTTTACTTAGATTTTTAGGTTAACAACAATTTAAAAAAATGCTCTTTTGCTTTTTTTCCGCCAAATTTCCGGAAAACTTTTTAAACTGGTTTTGTATTTTTAGTGAAATAAATATACTTTGCATTCCTCAATCCACCCCACTGCTCCTGCAAAGTCATGCCGTTGGTTCGTTTTTCGCTGGCGGACGGCCGTTTCCGAAGGCGTATACATCGCTTCCGAGAACGATGAATGGCCGGCGTAGACAGCAGCGAAACGACGCAAATTGGCCGGTTCTTTAGCACATCTTTATGGTCACCGAATGGCTACAATTATAGTTTGAGTGGTTTTTGAACCACTCGACATGGTACTACTCGCTGCAAAAACTACTTCGACTAATTTGGGTTTTAGCGGAAACGTAAACTTTTTTATAAGCTTCTAACGGAGCGATGATAAGCGTATAAATGTAATAACATCTTTGAAACATTGGAATAATGTTACAAGGAGATTCCAACGGCTTTAGAGCTTCACATTTAGGCCACACATGGTTTATAAGTCAATTGATAAGTTTCAACAGAGCGGAAAATTCTATTGGAAAAACTGGATCGTAAAGAGAGGGGCGTTCGGAAGGCCTGGATGTATATTATTTATAGTTTGTAGGAGAGGTGCCCGCAGACAATACATTCTTCAGGACACGCGATGGACCCTTTGATCCTGTTTGGATTGGATGCCAGGGTCTACGGACACTTTACAAAAATTTTAAAAAGTCATATTACATAGGACGAAGTATAATTGGCTTTTTTAAACATATTAACAATATTACAAAATCATGCTTTCCTAAAATGAAAATATGTTTTTGCAGTTATCTTTTTTAAATGAAAAATTTTAAACAATTTTTATTAAACTACAACTCTTTGTTAAAAGTCAACTTTGTGTTCAAACATGGCAAAAATAAAATGTTTTGTGTTCCAATATTCTTCTCTTATTTAGCCGTCACCGAAATACCAATTATAAAATTTAACTTGTATCGTTAAAACATCTGTATTTAACCTCGTTTGCAATATTCGAATAATTTCAAAAAAAAAGAAAAGAAAAAGAAACGAAAAAGAGAAAGAGAAAAGACTTTTCCAATTACTTTTTTTCGTAAACCCAAATTACAACAAGTTTTTCCGTACGTTTCAACCAACAAAATTTACAATATTTCTTTAATATTCCAAAAATGTTAAAAATTGGTTAATTAAATTTTTTAAATGGTTAAAAAAATAACATGTATAATTAATATTTTACATGAGGTTTATGCCTTTAGACTTTACGAAATTATTATTTATCTATGACTGAAGTCTTGGTTTATATAATAACCCTTTTCTTTTCTTTTTTTGTATTGTTACTCCACTCCTTGTGTTACAGTTTTTTTAAAATATAATTCAATCTTAGGATTCCCTTGAAAAATAAAAAAAGCCCACCGCTCTCCTCTCTGTCGCTGCGGTCGGTGTTGATTCGTCTCTTGTCCGACAGTGGATGAATGGAAGGAGTCCGGATCAGCGGATGGATCGACGGCGTCCGAATCAACTGCCCGTACGCGTGGAACGTCGCCGACGCCGCCGTCGACCCCATACTCCACTCTGAAAAATACAAAGTACAATTTTAATAAACTTGTAAAACTCAAAATTGGAAAATTAATTTTGCAAAGCACGAAAAATTCACGGCAACGCTAGTTACTCTAAGTTATTAGTGCTTAACTAAATATCACAACAACAACAACAGCCCGTTATAAACAACATTTTCTAATTCTTGTTTATTTTATTAAATGTGTTTTATTAAACTTTGTAAAACTTAACATAATCAGAGTCGCTGTCCATTGCAACCTATTCTTTTGGCGGTGGAAGGGAGAATGACGAAAATGACCAAAGGATGGACCGTTTGTCAGCGAAAGCTTTAATCTCAGCCGCCGCCAAATTGGGATTGCGGGTGGATTTTTGCAGCAATTCGAGGACTACGTTTTTTTCTGTTTTTGATTTAAAATCAGAATAAAAATGAAATTTATAAACTGGATGTTATAATTTTTTTGTAAAAACAAAAAGTATTTCAAAATATAAAAAGACGATTGAAACATGATTTTGTTGCAATAAGAAAATTAGTAAATTTAAAAATCAGTAATTAGTGGCAAACTGAAAGTCATAATTTGAACTTTTTTAAAAGTATAATTTAAACTAATAAATACAAATTTGTAACACAATTTTTAATGTTTTTAAACATTTTTAATTAAAAACTAATCAGCACATTTTCAAACACATTGTTCATGTATTAAAAGAGCTCAAATTATTACCAGTCCTCAAAATTTTAGCTTTGCGAAATTCTATCTGTAAGGTAGCATGTTAATATGTTAAATAAGGGCTTTTTAAAACAATAGTTCAAAAATTAAAACATTTTAATTTTGGAAGGTTTTAAATTATTATAGTAAATATTTTGTCAAAAACTTAAACGATAATTTTCTTATGTTTTACTTCAGATTATTAGCGACCAAAATAAACATGAGGATTTTGGTACGTTTGAAATTATCAATTTGTTTTGACATGTCTTTTCTTAATATTCAAAAGAAGTGAAATATCAACATTTAAAAAAGCCTTAAAAATTAGTTTTCCATTTGAAAATTGAATTACCCTCCAAATTGTTAAAACAATTTGGAGACGAGTTTGTAAAAATATCTAAATATTTGTGTAAATAACATTTTTAAAAGGTTTTTAGAAAAAGGGTAACTTTGTGAACTTGGCCTGAAACGTCAGTTTCGAAACGAAACAACTTGCACTTTCCATTGTTCTTTGAACAAAGAGGGCGGAAAATTGCGTTTAAAATAGCAATCGAATCAAGAATGTGCAGATTTTAAATGAAATATTTTTGTTATATTTCGATGTGGTTGGAGACTACTAATTGTGAATTTGTAGTTACCACCTAGTCCTTTTTTGTTTTCGGAGGAAAACAATTTCGAACGGAAATTGACCGCACGTCTAACACAGAAATAACAACAGCACGCTGACGTCAAAAACATCGCTAAACAATTTTTAAAGAAAATTTGAGATTTTTCAGTTACTAAAAAATGTTGAGCTCATAAAAACTTTCTTAAAACCACCGAAATAGGATACAAATCGAAAAAAAACCACAGTTTTATTTTTTAAAAGATCCGCTTCTTAATGACCCAGTTTTTTTTTTGTTAAAGTTTACGGTAAGCTCAAAACATTCAAATTTTTTTTTTAATTTTTTGAAAGTTTGCAAAAATTGTCTTTTCGCTGGAGGTAAAATTTATAATTTCTTGCTAAAGTAAAAAAAAGGGACAAATTGATTTTTGGACGATTTCAGCTCGAAAAAATGTATTTCAATGAAAAAAAAAATAAAATGGGAAAACTTAAATTGTTTTTTAAAGTAAGAAAACTTTCCATTTTTTAAATTTACGTTTTCGACGAGTTTCCAAAAAGGTTTCAAATTTATATATTCAAAAATGTATATTTTTTCTGAATTAATAACTGAACTAAACCAGTTTAAATATAACTTTTAAAAGATGTAAAAAGAATAAAAGTGTCCGTGGGGGGCGTACTTTCCACTAATTGGCCGAGCGGTGTGTTTGGCGGAAGACGACGAGCCGTGTATTGTTTACGGCAATTCTTGGCGGTCGAGAATTAGCAGAGCAGGAAAGGCCAAAATTGGGACGAAACACGACCATCTTCAGAAGGAAATGATTTTTCTCATATAAAGAACTATAATTTGATTTAAAATGTTTTTCACAAGTTTAAAAAATAACTTTTAGTTTGAAAACGGTAGTTTCAACTATTTTTATATATTGTAGTTTTTCAATATTTCTGAACTTTTATCTAGTATTTTTTTGGAAATTTTGAAAAATACTATTTCTGCCTCGTTTTAATGTTTTAAAGGATTATATCCAAAAAAAGAGAGTAAAAATACTGTACTTTACTTTACAAGTTTTAAAAATAAATTTTATATTGAAAAACGCTGACAACACCAATTTTTCAATTCTTGTTTTTTAGTAGTTGGAATTTTTTTTAAATAATTTGTTTTATTTTGATGTTTTTAAGGTATTCAAAAAGTGACACAAGTAAAATAGGATCTGACTGTGTTTCACCGTAGAAAATAGAAAACGCAGAGGAGGTAAACACTGGCTTTTAAGGTACCTCTTGGTGCCTAACGACGCAATGAATATTGGGTTATTTTCTGCTAATAACAGCTCTTAAAAGCAAACAAAAAAGAAAACGATGGAAAGCAGTTACAGGTTTTATCGATCTGTTCTTTTTACTGTTTACTTATCTAATAGTGAAATTTAGTTTTAGAATATTGAAATGATGAAATAGAATAATAGTATAATCCAACTTGTTGTATTATTTTGCCTTTTTCAATGAAGAAACCCTAAATCGAAGGAATTGTGCTTCATTATATTTTTGTTAGGCGTGTTTTTTCCCGTTAAACAAAGAAAAAAAATTCGCGAAAACATTTTCAAACTGAAGTGATTAGTTTTTACTAGCTATTACAACTATTTTTTTCAATTTTTATCTTATCAATTTACTAGGTATAATAATAAAAAGGAAAATCAAAATGCTTTGGTTTTTTTTATTTGTGTATTATTTATTCATTTTTTCGCTATATTTTAGACGACTCTAAAAACACCCGTTTTTTTGCAAATTACAACAATATATATAGTTCTATTTTAAAAACAAATGTTTTACCGTCTTTAGTAAGAAAACACAAAGATCCCAGATTTTTTTAAAGAATTCCCATATTTAAATTTTGAAATGCTCTAATTACCAAAAAAACATACCCACCTTAATTTCACTTTCGAAAAACAAATCTAAATGTTCTTCAGCAGTTTCCGCTTTCAGTGACAATCAATTTGAGTGAAAATTCAGTTTTCATTAAAATTCGTTTTAACCAAATTTCAACAGGAAGTTTCAAGTTTTATAGACAAAATGTTTTGAGACAATTCTGCAGTAACCTTTCAATTAAAACTTTGCGGTTTTCCAAAACCGATGGAACGATTTCATAAAGTGCAAAGACAAGTTATCAGAATAGTGGATTTCCTGAAAGGCGTTATTATAAAGTTTGTAATTCTTTTCGGCCGGTTAGCCCGTGAAGGCAATAACTCAACTATAAAGAACTACAGCTGTGTGCTTATGATGTATGTGGCCTTGGATTATCGGCGGCGGAAGAAGGCGGTGCCAGGGATTTTAGTTGGCGCAGATCCAGAATTCACGGGGTGGTAATCCCATGCTAATTATTCCGTTTAGTATACATCGGCCAGGCCCAGAAACAAGGGAGAAAGGGAGGAGATTGGTGTTATTGGCAGTGAAAAGAATGATTAGGCAATAGACTGATTATACATACCGTAATCCATTTGGGAGAGGTGTAAACAACCGGAAATAGATATTTTATGGGGCTTAAGAAGTGAATGACTGTTTTATATTCAGTTCAAAAACTATGGTACCGACATCTGAAAATTTATATTTCACTGTGAAACATTGAAATTCAGCATTAAAACAGTGTAGAGTTGTTGCAAAATCACGCTCATTTAACGAAAAAACATTTGTTTTATATGCTGCCTCGTGAAATTAACGAGGCAGCATATAAAACAAAATATTTTCAGGACACCGTAAATTCAGAAGAACCACTTTTAAACATTTAAAATCGTAAATATTAAGACTTTGGCAAGTTTCAAAAACATTTGAGTGACTAAAATTTTAAAAATTTTAACACGGAAACAATTCTGTTATTATTTTCTCTCAAAAATAAAATTAAACCTTTCTGTTTTTCTCAACAACTTTTTAAATTTTAAGCTTTGTGATGTCCATTATAGTATGCCTTTCTCTTATAATTAGGGAACGTTACAAAACATCTGAGTGACTTAATTTTTCCGAAATCGCTTTTTTTCTCTAAAATGTTGTATGTACCATTTTTGTTTCTAAAATAAATGAATAAATACTTTTGGGCAAAACAAACAAAACATTAAATTTAAAAAAAATGAATGAAAAATTAAACAAAAACCAAATTAACAAACATTTTAGTTAAGGTTACTTTTCTCTTTTAAGGAAAAAAACGTAATTATACTATTTTTTATAGAAACGTTAAGAGGCAAATACAATTTTTTCAATGAAAATCTTTTATTCTTTTATTTGTTTAAAAAATAAGTTAATTACATTTCGTTAAATTTCACAAAGTTGAACAATTTCAACAAAGTGAGATTTGAATTGATTTGATCAATACAGTATCAATTAATTCAATTGCTTATATTTTCCTAAAACCTATTGAAAATGAGATTTCTGATCACAAAATGACGCTGCTCTACGAACGGCGAGCATTTGGGTCTCGCAGCGATCACTGGCGCGGGGCGCAGCTGCGCAAGTGAAAAGGAGGTCTTTGTTTGGTTTAATTCGAGGAATTGCTTACCAGCCGAACGAAGACGAATTAAGACGCGGCCGTCGCCTGCCACATATGGATCTGAAATAGGGAGATTAAACAGATTTTTGGATTTAAAAAGATAAATAGAGAGTTCCAAATAATAAGAATGAGGCGTTGAAAAAAATATCACACGCACACAAAAAACATTCATTTTTGAAATGAAACATAAGTGTTTATGTCACATTGTTCCGCTATTACATTTGTTTACATTTAAATTAATGATTTTTCGTTTGTTTTTGTTTTTGTTTTTGTTTTTGTTTTGTGTTGATTTGTCAGCATGGTAATCCCAAATAAAAGATAATAAGTTTTGACTTTTTCTCTTAGACGACTCTTAGGGCTAATTTTTCCACAGTCTTTTTTTAAAGTACATATAAAGTAAAATAAAACAAATAATTCGTATTTTCAGTCACAGTGTTAAACCCAAAGTTGCAAAACATTTGAGAGCCCTAAGTTTTTTAAACAATCCAAAAGATATTTAGAATACATTTTTAAACTAATTTTTCATATTTTATATTGCTGTTAAAAATGTTTTAATTAGTTTTTTGTCACATCATTTCACTGTTTAAGCTCTGTCATAATTATTTAATCCGTTAACATTTATTAGCCATCAAACTCATTTATACATTCCAAGACGTGGCGAAACATTCAAGTGTAACAAACAGTTTAAAAAAATGGCTGTCTAAAAACTTGTATCGATGTTTTACATGTTTCCAAATTATTCGCTTTTTAATGTTGTAATTAACATTTCTTCATTTAAACGTTAAGTGTAACTGTTATCTGTTGAATAGAATTTTGCCTTGTTTGCTTATTTCTCCGATTCGAGAACTCGAATGTCGCCCTCCTCCGATCTCATTTGTCTCCTGCAAGTGCAAAGTGCTCCATTGTTTGACACGAGAACAACGCCTTTAAAGTCAAGTTTCGAATTAAAAAAAAACAAAAAGGACGTTTTCAAAATATTAAAAAACAGAAAAATTTAATTTAAAGGGACAGTCAGGGGCTTTTTCATTTCATTATGAAAGGATACGGTCGTCCATTTTGCATATTCAAAAATGCTAAATTGTCTCGCGCACTCCTCATTTCCCTCAATGTCTCATTCAAATTTGAATGCCACTAAACGCAGGACACATTGACCGTCCGGGCCATCTGCACTTTCTGCGGATGGAAACCCGAAATCGGCTACTTTGAGGTTGAATATCTCAAAAACTAGGGATTTCCGACATAAGGTCCCAAAGAGTTTTTTGTACAGCTGAATTTTCTCTTTCATATGAAACAAACTTGCAAAAGCCGCCTGACTGTCCCTTTAAAATCTCAGAGGTAGTAAAACAGACTTTAAAAAATCACAATTTTGATTATGTTTCATCTGCAATGTACCGTTTAGAATAATTTGTTGACAAGGGCGTTCAATTGTCAATTGAAAAAACCTAATACAAAATCGGGAAAAAATCGGTTTAAACATTGTTCAGTTGCACAAATGAAAAAAAATAGAAAAACAATACAGTCAGATAGCAGTTTTCAAAGACAACAATTAAAATATTTTAGGAGAATGATCAAAGAATGGAGTGCTGTGATATAAACGAAAATTCAAATTTTGCAAGAGATTTCTCATGCTTAAGAAAAAATTTATCACGAATAATGTTTTGCTAGCCAATCTAAAAAAATGTGGTCTAAAAATATTTTCATTTCTTTATGAAAGACAAACTTGTCTAAATATGTTTGCAGAAACGTTCCAATTAGCATAAATTATGAAGAATTCTTTGAGTTTTGAAGACTGTTTTTGATAATATTCGGTAGATCAAAATAAGTCAAAACACGGATGATTTTTGGTGTTTTTTTAAACGGGCTTTCTATAAAACTGTAAATAGGTAATTTTATTTTAAAACTTTGTAAATGTCAAAGGTTTCAAATTGGAATCGCTATCCATTTTTTAATTAAAAAAATAATAATTACAAATCAAACTAATAAAATTGTTTTAAACTTGTAAAGTTAGTTCCTCAAAGAAAGCAGAAAAGTAAAATCGGCTCGCGTGTTGTCCTCCGCTCGAAAAGTGACAATTGGTGTCCAATTAGGCAAAAAGAATTATCGTCGTCTGAAAAGACTGCACTCTCTTTCAGACGAACAAAGCTACTTCTGACGTTTGGATAAACACGGAATGGAAGTAGTACAAGGTAAAGAATCTTTGGAAATGTTTTTTTTTGTAAACGATTGCAAGCCAAAATTCAAATTTTTTAAAATCTGTTTTTTTTTAATATAATTCATTTTTACTTTTCAATTCAACAATTTGTTAAATACTTAAAAAATTAGTGTCATAGAGAACAAATTTTAAATGAGTTTGTCAATGTTTGTATATTTCTTCTGATTATATTTCAAATACAAATTTATAAACCCACAAATATGATTTTCTCTCAAATTTCAATAAAAGTTAAGTTTTAAAAAAAATTATTTTTTTCTAAAAACAACATTGCAATTTCAATTGCTTTCTTTTAATTTAAAAAAATACATGTTTCTATTTCTAGTTTTTTTCGTCGTTGATACTGTAATTTAAAAAGTTTGCACAATTTTAAATTTGGTGTGGCAAGTTTTGTTTTTGGCTACCATTTTTATAAAAGTGTGTAGGTCTTTTTCAAAAATTATTGTATGTATTTTGGTGACATTTACCAAAACGCAGAATCTTTAAATTAATAATTCATGGGATTATAGATATTAAAATTTAGATCAATTATAAAATGTAAATTTTAAATTAATTTAATTTTTTTAATTTTTGTTTCAGTGGAACATTAGGCAAGGAAACCTCCAATATAGATAAACAATTCTATTTTTTGTAACAGAGGCCTTATATTCTGAATATTTTTTTTTAGATTTTTTTAAAGATTTTTTCGAATGTTGAGAAAGTACATTGAATTGAGTTTTGTGTTAATGAAAGTGGGGCTGATGTTTTTTTTCAGAAATTGTTTTTGTAGTTTTGAGACGTGGGCTAAAACTACAGAATCTATTAACATAATTATGTATACAAATATAAATCTTAAAATGTTCAAATACAACAAGTGAATTTTAAAATTTGTTTGCAGAGATTTCATTCTTGGAACAGAAACTGATTAGGCACTAATTGAGGTCAAATTAATATAATTGAATACGTTTCTAGTGAAGTGGGCAAATGACCAAAGAAAATTTTCTTTTTAGTAATGAAACTTTCAGCTAAAATCGAAGTTCGTCAAAAAATAGATGACGTCCTAAACAAAGAGACGGAAGTGCCCTCTAAACGAGTTCTCAATCGGACTACGTTTACGAGGCAAATTGCATTTTCTGAGGGTCTCGTGCGTATGCTAATTAAGTCGCTTAGTGCGTGGGAAGAGACAAAAGAGAGAGACTGAGATTTTGAGAGACGGAGACAGAGAAAGAGAGAGTGAGAGAGAGAGAGAGAGAGAGAGAGAGAAAGGGATATAGTGGGAACAGAAAGAGAAAGAGATAGAGATAGAGAAATAGAGAAATTTCGAGAAAGAGACAGACACAGAGAGAGAGAGATCTTGAAAAAGAAAGAGAAAGAGATAGAGATAGAGAGACAGAGAGAGAGAAAGAGAGATAGATAGATAGAGAGAGTGGGAGAGAGAGAAAGAGAGAATAATAAAAAGACTGGGTGGCGGGGAAAAGGGGACCAATGGAATGTCCCCCGGGGGAGGGGACATCAGGTGGCTCGGAGGGTCGCCGAGTCGTCCGATTATGGTCCCCCGGGTCAAAAGAAAAGGCGACACGCCATTGATCCTCCGAGGGTCTAATGCCCACAATTAGATGAAGAGGCTCGGATTTCCACAACTACTTGGCCCAGGCTCAGATTCGTAGGGAAGGGCACCTGAAACATGAACTTTTGCGCTTTTAAAGTGCAAAGAGCAGATTTGCGAATAGCGGAGAAAATTTCGCAAAATATGTATCTTCGATATGGTTGTACTAAAAATCTTTAGAGGAACGATTGTTTAATTCTAAATGGGATAGAAAAACTATAAGCCAGAAATTATGAAGCGTAAAGAAATGATTTTCAAAGATATTTTTGTCAAAGGGACAAAAAAGAGCTTATTATAAACTGAGCCAGAATACATTTTTCAGAATCTAATTTTTATTCTATTATCAAAAATTATTTCGGAATTTATGAATTCATGGATCTTCTTAAAACATAAACGTTGCAATTTTTAAAGAAAAGAATAAAATTACATAAAAACTGGTGTCATAAACTATTCATCCGCGCAGGATACGGTAGAAATACTGTAAGAGTCAGAAGAACTTTAAAAAAAATAGTTTTGCAGTTAACCAAAATTTTTCGTTTGAACGAAGTCACACGGATGTTTCTTCTTTTACATAAAGCGTTAATAAATTGTGCCTTTTTTATAATTAAATGCAAAATAAAATTTTAAGGGTTTTACGAAATAAAGTGTATTGTCGTTAACGAAAATATGTATGAAAACAATAGCACTAAAATGTTAATTAATTTCTATTCTCTCAAAATTGGTATTTTATAATTTTTTGTGGTTCAATTGTTTATTTGGCCACTTGTTTGAAAATACAATTTTTTTTAATTTGGCAAGGTTTTTTTAAAGATATTTTACAGGTTCGTTTCAATTTTGAAAACTCGCCTTAATAGTCAATTTCACGTGTTTAATCGGGATTCCATATAGGTTAATTAAATACAAAGGGTCAAAAAGTGATTATCATTACTTTTTTTCTATTTAGCCAAATGAACATGAAACTTTGACTTTTAATGCGCTAATTGTTGAGATTTTCCCCGAAGAACAACTTTAAACTATAAATTTAAATATAAAAATGCTAACTTTATCCACTTGGGTAACTCAAAATGATCTTTAAAAAAGGTTCGACAGTTTCAAAAAATTAAATAACTATTTGATTCAATCAATTTACTAATTGATTAAATTAGGTTCCAAGGGAATGTGGGGATTGGCGGTGCGTGATAAGGTCATCCCACCCGGCCTTCGTCCATTATTCAGCCGGCATAAATCTTTCCGGAGGCGCCCTCTCGATGTCGCTCACATCCCGGTTCCGCTTAAATGTCGCCCGACGGAATCACGTTCATCGTTTTTCGGATTGACGGCCAAACGATGGGACACAAGCAGACAGGCCACGCTATACGGAACGGATCTGGGAAACTCCGTTGAAATGGAAAAGTGAAATGCGATGATCTTTGCCAATCATTCCTTTTCCAGCACTCCTTTTGCGAGATAACTGCACTGTTTCAGTACAGTAATTTAACCCTCTCTTTAGTGTTACTTTAACACAACCAGTGTAAAATAACTCGGCAGAAGGAAAAAAGAGTGAATTTGTTAACGTTCACTTTTGCCCATCACTCCACTGTTTCATCACAGTAAATAATGGATGTGGAAAACTGGCAGAATTAGAATTGTAAAAAAACATTCAGTAAGAAAGGAAACAAACATTAGCCGAATTTTTTTTCAAAAGTAAAACAAACTGAGTAAACAATCCAGAAGACGCGCACTTTGGTGCTATATTTCGTTTACCTTTTATTTACATGTTGGAAAATAAAAAATTCAAAGAAAGACTGGGTAGAAAGGCATTTGTGAAAAGCATACATATAACCCGTGTGTAAGTGACCTAAAAACCAAACTTGTAAAACTGATTAAACCGAAACTGACCGTAATATGAATATAACACAGAACGTAGTTAAATAAACTGAAAACGAGGAAACATCTGTTCAACTTACAGTATAACACTGGCATAAATCCGTCTAGGGAGTTCAGAGTTTGGGCAAATATTTCCTATTTTTCAAACTAAAAAAACTAAACAAATAGAACTCCTTTGCCAATTTGAATTTTCAAAACACAAAACATTCGATTGCTCTTTAAAATAAACTCCTGTGAAAAGAGTTTGAAACGTTTTAATTTTTTGTCAGTTTGCGTCATTCGAATGTTTACCGTATAACCTCATTTGAAGTTTTTTGTCGATTCCGATTGTTAGACGGTTAGGTAAGTAAAAATTAAAAATAATCACGATCAGGCATGGCCAAAATAAGGGCCGCGGAAGATGATTACGTAGGCTTGGAAATGGGGGTACAAATTCGAACACACACATTTTGACTTGGTAAACAACTAGAATATGTGAGGTGTGGAAAGCATTGACCTGATGGGCAGACGGATGAATGAATTCACAATTTTCACTATTTTAGTACGCTTTGATAGGCAACGGGATTTTTCTAATATCAAAATTCATAATATTGGGAAATTCCTAAACTGCATTTTTCAGTTGAAAAATTGAAACATTGGACGGATGTTACAAACCGCATGAATAAAAATTGGAGAATTAAACTAGATTTTTTTATAAACATAAGTTTTTTATATTTAAATAAATAATCGAGGGGCTCTTTCTAATATCAATTACGAAAATTCCTAAATTCCGTTTTGCAGCAAAACAATAGAAGATTGGACTGATGTTACGCAGCTAGGAGGCAAAATTGAAAATAATTAGAACGATTCTTTATACGAAAACACGATAAAAATGTTTTACACATATAAATATGGCTGTTTTGTTGTAATTTTTCTTCAGATTTCAGAAATTCTTGACTCTGCAATCTGCAAAAGACGAACAACACTCAAAGAACGGAACGCTGAATCGTAAATGAAGAAAGTCGAACTCTACTCGTGTCTGGGAGCTGCAAAGTTTTACGGCGGCAACACATGAAAAAAGTGTGAGAGACAGAGGGAGAGGAGAGTTGCTGAGAAAGAGAGAGAGAGAGAGAGAGAGAGAGAGAGAGAGAGAGAGAGTGAGAGTGAAGTGAGAGTGAGAGAGAAAGAGGAAAATAGAGAGAGAGAGAGAGAGAGAGAGAGAGAGAGAGAGTGAGAGTGAGAGAGAGAGTGAGAGTGAGATAGAGAGAGAGAGAGAGAGAGAGAAATATATAGAGAGAAAGATGAGAGAGAGAGAGAGAAAGAGAGAGTGAGAGAGAGGGAGTGAGAGAGTGAGAGAGAGAAAGATAGATAGATAGAGAGAGAGAGGGAGATAGAGAGAGAGAGAAAGAGAGAGTGAGAGTGAGAGTGAGATAGAGAGATAGAGAGAAAGAGGAAAATAGAGAGAGAGAGAGAGAGAGAGAGAGAGAGAGAGAGAAAGAGAAAGAGAGAGAAATAGAGATAGAGAGAGAGGGAGTGAGAGAGTGAGAGAGAGAAAGATAGATAGATAGAGAGAGAGAGATAGAGAGAGAGAAAGAGAGAGTGAGAGTGAGAGTGAGATAGAGAGATAGAGAGAAAGAGGAAAATAGAGAGAGAGAAAGAGAGAGAGAGAGAGAGAGAAAGTTGCTGAGAAAGACAAAGAAAGAGTGAGTGAGTGAGTGAGTGAGTGAATGAGTGAGTGAGTGAAAGACATATACTACTTTCCTTAGATTAGTGTCCGAATTTGATCGAGTGGGGGCGGCGGGGGTCAGAAGAAGTGTCGTTTCGGGAGTGGCTGGGCGGACACCCGGCTGGCGACAAAAAACAATGGATGCGTCGTGCGGACCGCTGGCCAGCCCCCGGAGACACACGCACAGCTTATCAACCAACCGCTCACGGAGGTCATCCGAATGTCTCAGAGATTGTTTTTCTGGAGTTTTCTCTCGGCCAACGTTTTCCAATTTTCCTTATACTTTCCGACATTTGCAGGTGTCGGATTAGTCACCCGGCGTCTCGGGGAAAGAAAAACGAAACTCGTGATCTCCTTCCATAAATCAGGGGCAGAAGGTGGCGCCAGGGGCACATCTGCGGCCGGCGTGTGGCGCTAACGACAGTGCGTAGATCATAACGAATGGTGTAAAGTGATTAGGGAGTTGGAGAGGGAACGGAAAGGGACCTCCAGAAGAGGGGCTAATTAGATCAACGGGAGATTGTTCCTAAGTGCCTTCTTAGGGCTGTTCTTAGGTGAGGTAAAAAAACACACACACGTACTCACATATGCGCACACATAAATACGCATGTAGGTGTGTATGTGTGCCCACACACCGGCAAACACATATATACACGCGTGCATGCATATGCCAAATTTTATAAAAACTTATTTAAATTTTTATTTAGCTACTAGGCGAATTTTATTTTTCGGCGAGTAACCGAATTTTACACAAAATAATTATATCTTTTTCGGCTAATAGCCGAATAATTTTTTAGTCGGCTATTTTTTTGTTATTCACAAAAATCAAAAATTCATTTTTCGGTTAATTTTTGTTATTCACAAAAAATCTTTTTTTGTTATATTTTGTTATCCACAAAAATTTGTTTTCATTTAATTTTGTTATCCACAAAAATTCTTTTTCATTCTAATTTTGTTTTCTTCAAAAAATTCTATTTATTTTATAATTTTTTTTTCACAAAAATTCTTTTTAGGTTAATTTTTGTTATCCACAAAAATTCCTTTTCATTGTATTTTTGTTATCCACACAACGTTTTATTGTAAAGTTTTGTTATCCACAAAAAATATTTTTTATTATATTTTTGTTATTCACAAAAATTTCTATTTGTTTATATTTTTGTTTTTCACAAAAATTCTTTTTTAGTTATATTTTGTTATTCACAAACCTTATGTTTCATTTTTTTTTGTTAATCACAAAAGTCTTTTTTATTCAAATTTTGTTATTCACAAAACAGTTTTATAGCCAAGTTTTGTTATCCACACAAATTATTTTTATTATATTTTTGTTATCCCTCAATTTGTTTTTTAGTTACATTTTGTTATTCACAAACCCTATGTTTCATTTTTTTGTTATTCACAAAAATTCCTTTTTATTCAATTTTTGTTATCCACAAAAAGTTTTATTGTCAAGTTTTGTTATCCACAAAAAATATTTTTTTGTATCTTTTTGTTATTTACAAAAATTCTTTTTTTTGCTATTTTTTGTCATTCACAAACTTTATATTTCATTATTTTTTTTGTTATTCACAAAAATTCTTTTTCATTCTAATGTTGTTTCGCTTAATTTTGTTATCCATAATTTAATTTTGTTATGGTATGCAAAACATGCTTTTGCACAATTTCGTTATCCACAAAATTAATTTTTTAATTTCATTTTTGTTATTCACAAAAATTCTTCATATTTTTATTTTTTGTTAACCACAAACATTCTTGTGCATTCATTTTTTGTTTTTCACAAAAATTCTTTTCCGTTCAATTTTTGTTATTCACAAAAATTTCATTCTAATAAATTTTTATTATTCACAAAAATTCCTTTTTATTCAATTTTATTATCCACAAAAATTCCTTTTCATTTAATTTTGTCATTCACAAAAATTCCTATTTTTCCTTTTTTTTATCGAAAAACTTCTAATCGAGCTTTTTAATTTATAAAAAAAGAAAAAAAGCTCTAATCGAGCTTTTTTTTAATTTATAAAAAATAAAAAAGCTCCAATCGACCTTTTTATTTTATAAAAAAAGAAAAACCTCTAATCGAGCTTTTTCAATTTATAATAAAATAAAGAAGCTCTAATCGAGCCTTTTCAATTTAATAAAAAAATGAAAAAAGCTCTAATAGAGGTTTTTCAATTTATAAAAAAAATTGGAAAAAGCTCGATTAGAGCGTTTTTCATTTTTTATAAATTATAAAAGATCAATCAGAGCTTTTTTCATTTTTTTATAAATTGAAAAAGCTCGATTAGAGCTTTTTTCATTTTTTTATAAATTGAAAAAGCTCGATTAGAGCTTTTTTAATTTTTATAAATTAAAAAGCTCGATTAGAGCTTTTTTCATTTTTTTTTATAAATTGAAAAAACTCGATTTGAGCTTTTTTATTTTTTTATAAATTGAAAAAGCTCGATTAGAGCTTTTTTTACTTTTTTTATAAATTGAAAAAGCTCGATTAGAGCTTTTTTTACTTTTTTTATAAATTGAAAAAGCTCGATTAGAGCTTTTTTTTCTTTTTTTATAAATTGAAAAAGCTCGATTAGAGCTTTTTTTACTTTTTTTATAAATTGAAAAAGCTCGATTAGAGCTTTTTTTACTTTTTTTATAAATTGAAAAAGCTCGATTAAAGCTTTTTTTCATTTTTTTCTATAATTTGAAAAAGCTCGATTGGAGCTTTTTTATTTTTTATAAATTAAAAGCTCGATTAGAGCTTTTTTCTTTTTTATAAAATAAAAAGCTCGATTAGAGCTTTTTTCATTTTTTATAAATTAAAAAGCTCGATTAAAGCTTTTTTTCATTTTTTTCTATAATTTGAAAAAGCTCGATTGGAGCTTTTTTATTTTTTATAAATTAAAAGCTCGATTAGAGCTTTTTAATTTTTTATAAAATAAAAAGCTCGATTAGAGTTGTTTTTCATTTTTTATAAATTGAAAAAGCTCGATTAGAGCTTTTTTATTTTTTATAAATTAAAAAGCTCGATTAGAGCTTTTTTATTTTGTTATAAATTATAAAAGATCTATCAGAGCTTTTTTCATTTTTTATAAATTAAAAAAGCTCGATTAGAGCTTTTTTCAGTTTTTTATAAATTAAAAAGCTCGATTAGAGTTTTTTTCATTTTTTATAAATTAAAAAAAGCTCGATTAGAGCTTTTTTCATTTTTTATAAATTAAAAAAGCTCGATTAGAGCTATTTTAATTTTTTATAATTTAAAAAAGCTCGATTAGAGCTATTTTAATTTTTTATAATTTAAAAAAGCTCGATTAAAGCTTTTTTTCATTTTTTTCTATAATTTGAAAAAGCTCGATTAGAGCTTTTTTATTTTTTATAAATTAAAAGCTCGATTAGAGCTTTTTTCTTTTTTATAAAATAAAAAGCTCGATTAGAGCTTTTTTCATTTTTTATAAATAAAAAAAGCTCTCATAGAGCTTTTTTATTTTGTTATAAATTATAAAAGATCTATCAGAGCTTTTTTCATTTTTTATAAATTAAAAAAGCTCGATTAGAGCTTTTTTCAGTTTTTTATAAATTAAAAAGCTCGATTAGAGTTTTTTTCATTTTTTATAAATTAAAAAAAGCTCGATTAGAGCTTTTTTCATTTTTTATAAATTAAAAAAGCTCGATTAGAGCTATTTTAATTTTTTATAATTTAAAAAAGCTCGATTAAAGCTTTTTTTCATTTTTTTCTATAATTTGAAAAAGCTCGATTAGAGCTTTTTTATTTTTTATAAATTAAAAGCTCGATTAGAGCTTTTTTCTTTTTTATAAAATAAAAAGCTCGATTAGAGCTTTTTTCATTTTTTATAAATTAAAAAGCTCGATTAAAGCTTTTTTTCATTTTTTTCTATAATTTGAAAAAGCTCGATTGGAGCTTTTTTATTTTTTATAAATTAAAAGCTCGATTAGAGCTTTTTTCATTTTTTATAAATTAAAAAAAGCTCGATTAGAGCTTTTTTCATTTTTTATAAATTAAAAAAGCTCGATTAGAGCTATTTTAATTTTTTATAATTTAAAAAAGCTCGATTAAAGCTTTTTTTCATTTTTTTCTATAATTTGAAAAAGCTCGATTAGAGCTTTTTTATTTTTTATAAATTAAAAAGCTCGATTAGAGTTTTTTTCATTTTTTATAAATTAAAAAAGCTCGATTAGAGCTTTTTTTATTTTGTTATAAATTATAAAAGATCTATCAGAGCTTTTTTCATTTTTTATAAATTAAAAAAGATCTATCAGAGCTTTTTTCATTTTTTGTCAATTAAAAAAGGTCGATTAGAGTTTTTTTTCATTTTTTATAAATTAAAAAAGCTCGATTAGAGCTTTTTTCATTTTTTTGAAATTAAAAAAGCTCGATTAAAGCTTTTTTTCATTTTTTTTCTATAAATTAAAAAAGCTCGATTAGAGCTTTTTTTATTTTTTTATAAAATAAAAAAGCTCTAATCGAGCTTTTTCAAATTATAGAAAAAATGAAAAAAGCTTTAATCGAGCTTTTTCAATTTATAAAAAAAAAGTTCTAATCGAGCTTTTTTAATTTATAAAAAATGAAAAAAGCTCTAATCGAGCTTTTTAATTTATGAAAATTAAAAAAGCTCTAATCGAGCTTTTTTAATATATAAAAAATGAAAAAAACTCTAATCGAGCTTTTTAAATTCAAAAAAATAAAAAAGCTCTAACCGAGCTTTTTCAATTTATAAAAAATGAAAAAAGCTCTAATCGAGCTTTTTTAAATTAAAAAAAAACTAAAAAAGCGCTAATCGAGCTTTTTCAATTTATAAAAAAAAAGCTCTAATCGAGCTTTTTTTAATTTATAAAAAATGAAAAAAACTCTAATCGAGCTTTTTCAATTTATAAAAAAATGAAAAAAACTCTGATAGAGCTTTTTCAATTAATGATAAAAGCTGTAATCGAGCTTTTTTAAATTAAAAAAAAATAAAAAAGCTCTAGTCGAGCTTTTTTAAATTAAAAAAAAATAAAAAAGCTCTAGTCGAGCTTTTTCAATTTATAAAATAAGAAAAAAGCGCTAATCGAGCTTTTTCAAATTATAGAAAAAATGAAAAAAGCTCTAATCGAGCTTTTTCAATTTATAATAAAATGAAAAAAGCTCTAACCGAGCTTTTTAATTTATAAAAATTAAAAAAGCTCTCATCGAGCTTTTTCATTTTATAAAAAAAAACAAAAAGCTCTAATCGAGCTTTTTGAATATATAAAAAAATGAAAAAAGCTCTAATCGAGCTTTTTTAATTTATAAAAAATGAAAAAAACTCTAATCGAGCTTTTTAATTTACAAAAAATAAAAAAGCTCTAATCGAGCTTTTTTAATTTATAAAAAATGAAAAAAGCTCTAATCGAGCTTTTTAAAATTAAAAAAAATAAAAAAGCTCTAATCGAGCTTTTTCAATTTATAAAAAAAGAAAAAAAAGCTCTAATCGAGCTTTTTCTTTATAAAAAAAGCTCTAATCGAGCTTTTTCAATTTATAAAAAAAGGCAAAAAAAACTCTAATTGAGTTTTTTCATTTTATAAAAAAAGAAAAAAAGCTCTAATCGAGCTTTTTCAATTTATAAAAAAAGAAAAAAGCTCTAATCGAACTTTTTCAATTTATATAAAAAGAAAAAAAAGCTCTAATCGAGCTTTTTAATTTATAAAAAATAAAAAAGCTCTAACCGAGCTTTTTCAATTTATAAAAAAAAGAAAAAAGCTCTAGTCGAGCTTTTTCAATTTATAAAAAAAGAAAAACGCGCTAATCGAGCTTTTTCAATTTATAAAAAAAAAGCTCTAACCGAGCTTTTTTAATTTATAAAAAATAAAAAAGCTCTAACCGAGCTTTTTCAATTTATAAAAAAAGAAAAAAGCTCTAACCGGGCTTTTTCAATTTATAACAAAATAAAAAAGCTCTAATCGAGCTTTCTTAATTTATAAAAAATGAAAAAAGCTGTAATCGAGCTTTTTTGAATTAAAAAAAAATAAAAAAGCTCTAGTCGAGCTTTTTCAATTAAAAAAAAAAGAAAAAAGCGCTAATCGAGCTTTTTCAATTTATAAAAAAAAAGCTCAAATCGAGCTTTTTTAAATTAAAAAAAAATAAAAAAGCGCTAATCGAGCTTTTTCAATTTATAAAAAAAAAGCTCTAATCGAGCTTTTTTAATTTATAAAAAATGAAAAAAACTCTAATCGAGCTTTTTCAATTTATAAAAAAATGAAAAAAGCTCTGATAGAGCTTTTTCAATTAATGAAAAAAGCTGTAATCGAGCTTTTTTAAATTAAAAAAAAATAAAAAAGCTCTAACATAATTGTATGACTTTGCGACCTAGAAATTGAGTATTCAGGCGAAAAACGGAGATTAGATTTGCAGCCTAGTTTAGAATTTTCATTTTGAATAACTTTTAAAGATATTACATGGTTGAATATATTCTTTTTTTATTCTTTTTGAAAAATCCCAAAAAGTTGTTTTTGAAGGGTTTCACGCCTGCAGGCATAGGATTTGCCTCCTCTTGTATTTAGGTTATCGACGCGAATGCGTGCCAGAACTTTGCAAAACAGAACTTCGCCATGTTATTTATCTAAAATTAATGCCATCATATTTAAAAAAATGCGAGAGGGGTGCCACATGCGCCCCTCGCGCTGGTCAAAATACATAACACACTTACATTTAGCCGTCTGGCTGCGGTGAAACCTTGGAAGCTGCCAGCTTCTGGCAAAGCTATTCTTTCAATGTGGGAAATCCTGGTAAGTTCACTCCTGCGAATCAAGATTACACTACTTGCACCCACTGGATTACGGTAAGATGCGGTTGTACGCAATGAATGGTTGTATTTAGGCCCCGGAAGGAAAACAAGTTTGAGTGAGGATCACAGAGATGTCTTCTGTGTCCTGCGAGTACGGATGTACATACAACGGAATTGAAGTGAAGGCCAATGCCAATCCTCAGATCACGAACCCCCTGTAAGATGGATTTATGGGTTTCAGTCTAACTTCGGTTGATTATAGGTACTGCTGCAGGGAGTACAGAAACACAACAGTCACCAGTGAACTGAACCCAACGCCGGTTGTGGCCTACACCCGAAGCAGCAAATATTTCGAAATCGAGTACCGTTTTGTGAACGCAGTCAAGCCCACGAAAGGAACAACCCCTTCCGAAGCAAAGACTACCACGACATCTGCTTCTGAGAGAACCACGGAAAGGACAAAGAGACCGGAAGGAAAGACTACCAAGAAGCCCATTGAAAAACCGACTACTGCAGCTCCAGTGGTTCCCCCGAAAGATTGTGTCAATCCAGTGAGGTTTATTTTCCTATAGATACAATCCCGTTTAGCTGACCTTCTCCATGGTTGTCCTGAAGCGATTTGTCAATGATGAGCTGCAGAAGCACAGTTACATCTCCGACAACTTCTTAGTCAACTCTGTGGTGTCTCAAGGCTTTCGACAATACGGTAGATCAAAAATTTTATATCACTTAATGAAATATTTAGGACAAATCGGCAAAGTGGTGGACCCCAACGCGTATGAAGACAACAAAGCGGTTCTTGAGCCCCTCTGCCCTTCACTTGTGAAGCTTCGTAGTTTTGTGGACACGAGCGGTGAGGATAGTTCATTTTCAGTTGAATTCGGTTGTTTAGTTTTGCTTCAGTTCATGACGGTTGATGACAACGAAGCACAAGCGAAGATAGACGCAGGATGGCACGAGGCCCCGGTTAGATTAAGGTTTTGTTTAAAGATTTTAGTCCGTTGGCTACTGTTCCACTTCCAAGGCTTGTGGAGCCAATCGGAATCTACGATCGGTGACTGCTTACGATGGAGGAGACATCATTTGCTCGACCTACAACAAGGAACTGAAGGATCTGAACAGCTCCCATCACTACGGGGGACCCTCAGTCCCACCATCTGTTGGCTCTTCTGAAGGGCTCTGCATTGAGAATAAAACTTGTATTTGAAGTATTAGTGTTATTTGACAAAGAAAAGAATAAGGCGAAAGGCAAAAGTCATCAATGAAGTGTGATTGAAACTGACACAGACTGTTCTAAATGGCAAACACGAGGCCTGATCAAACAACGAAAATCACAACATGCGAATAAAATACGCATATATGTTGATCGCGCAAAACAAAAACAAATAACCAATATAGCTATCCAATGTCACCAGAAAAAGCGAAAAGTGGCCTGTGATCGGGGAGAAAAAATGGAATGGCATCAGGAAAAAGCGGTCATCACGGATTCTGAGAATGAATTTAATGTTTTTTGACAAAATATCAAATATTTGCCAAGTAGTTCATTCAACTCAATCTGGATAAAATATTGAAACAGTGGAATAATGTGCCAAAAATGCTTGATACAAAATTGGCAAACGCTTTATAATATTTTTTCAAATATATATCATTTTTATTTTATTATTACTTACCTTTATTGCACTGAAAGAAGGCAGGCCAAGTTTGAGTCAACGTTGAAACAGTGAAATAGTGTCAACAAGAAAAGATTTGTAACAATTAAATCTTTTGTCTACTTTTTCATCCAAAAATCCACTTTTAAAAATTGACACATAAAACATTTTACGTCTAAGTTGGCTGCTGTTGTTTGCCAGTACAAAACATTGAGACAGTGGACTAGTGGCCAAAAACCCTTGATCAACAATTGATGGTGATATTATTTTACAAAATTTCTATATTATTCAAAATAAAATTGCATTGAACTAAAACAGGTCTAGTTTTAGTTTTGTTTGAAATTGAAGCACAAGAGACATATTTATCCTGTTAAAAGGCGGGTGCTTGGAGGTATGATTGAAGTACACCTGAATGTTTCAATTCTTTAAATTCGTTTTACTATTGATGTTTTATAACTTAAATAAACAAAAAAATTAACCCACATTTATTAAGGCTATCCTGCGCTGAAACGAACTGGCTGATTTTGGAATTTCATGTGGGTGTGGAAAAGGAAATTTAATTATTGGGACGACAAATCGCATTAAAACAAATTTTTTTAAAAAATTTACTGATAACCAGCTGAAAATACAGTTGACGGAGACAGTTTTCCAAGGCAAAAATCTGTTTTCTCTTATTTTCAAAGAATAAAATCTCTTCTTTGGTATCGGCTTGTACTCTAGTAGCGTTCAGACTGGATCTGTTGATTCAGATGCGCTTCCGGTCTGTCCAAAAAGAAATGAACCCCCACTTTTTCTGTTTAAAAGAAGCATCCTGAAAACGATGATCATTCGAAATGAAGCTCCTTCTGTTGCTTCTCCCCATTTACGCCTTTGGCTTCTCTCTGCCCGACTGGTACAGAATCATCTACTTAAATATCACCGAACCCGAAGAAGGCCGCTATGGACAGTTGTCTTCTGAAGCCAAGGCCAAGTTGACCAAGGTGGTTCCGTTGTCTTGCCTTTATTCAAATTACTTTGAAGGAATGGGGAATGAATGTGGATGGAAGGAAGACTCGCCTTGATCGCATCCGGAAGAAGTTCGCTAAATCCATAGAAAAACCATCTTCTGATTTGAAAGATCGACTGAAGGTAGGATCTGCAGGCTAACGTCTTCAGGGCACCGTTATCGATTTTTTCATAGCCACATTTGAATTTTTAATGCTCCTGCTTGAAAAGACGCAGAAATCTCTTGTTCACTGATATGGTTGCGCCGCGCGTTTCACACGCGTACGAGATCGGCAGCCGCAGCAAGGGTAGTCCCGCCGCACACAGTAACACCATAGGAATATAATAGCCGCAAACAAGTCCCTGGCGATTTCTTTAATCGTGTCACTGGAAATATGTTCAACATGCTTATTTAAATAATTATGAGCGTCTAAAGAGACAAATGCAACAATTTTTTTGTTAAAATAATTTAAAAAACAAAACATTGAGAGTTTGAAAACATTGGTAATATTATTGGATTTTTATTCCCAAAATTGGTTTAACTTCAAAACTGTAATAGTTTAAAAAAAGTAAGGAATTATCGATTTTCTACTTTCGGTGGGCGTGGCCAAATTGGTGGAATTTGTATCTTGCCTCAACTTGGTTAATCCCTTTAAAGTGGTACTTTTCAAAATTGGGTTTTAAGTAACGTTGTAAGGTCCTCCGAATGACAAAAAAGTTCAATTTTTCCACTTTTTTCTATCGACTATTCTTTATCTTGAGCCCCTTTTATTTTTGATCTTAAGGTCTTATTTAGAATGGGATTCTTTTTACATTTCCAAATTTTTAAGGGAACATTTGAACTGTCAAATGAAAAGAATTGGATATATATATATATCCGGTTTATTGACTAGGAAGCTCTGGTGACTTAATTTACAAAAAAAACGCTCTAGATGCAATTTGGATTTGAACATCACAATTTGTATATCACATGTCCCTTGAAACTCGAGTTTTTGCGGAGCTACAGTAACCCGTACGGCGCGCAGCGGAGCGTCAAAACTTGAAATATGAAATATCGATTTTCTCCAAAATGCACCAAGACCATTGTAATGAACCATATGAAGTCCAAAAGGTATGACTGATCAATGTTAATTTAGGAGATTGTCCCTCTGAAAACCACAAAACTTAACAAAGACGAAGCAAGCGATCTGTTCGAAGTGAACGACCGCCTGGGATTGACAGACTACTTCTTTGAAGGAGATATTCACCTTTCTCAGTAAGATTATTATATACACAATTTATTTAATTGGAATTCAGGAATCAGCTAAATCAAATTGAAAGTGAATTGAATGGGAGAACAAAACGACAGGCTTCTTCAATTGCGACAAAATGGACTGGCAACACCGTCTACTTTTACTTCGACCGATCCATCAGTAGGCCAAAGTTTCAATTTAAAGAGAAACTGGAACTTTAGATGATCGTAAGAAGGCTTCTGTCCGCGCTGCCCACGATTTACTGAAAGCACACACTTGCATCGACTTTGTAGAAGACAGAAGGGCAGTCAACAGAGTGAAGGCCAGTCTTATTTTAGTGTTTAAAACTTATTACACTTTATTTAGTTTTAAAATAGTGAAAGAAATATGTAAAAAAATAATTTTCTTTAAATTTTCCACTTTGGTTAAAGTCTTTAATTTATTTTTTGAAAATGAAGTTTTTGTAAATAGAAATTAATCATATTTTTCTTTAAATTAATCATATCATATTAAACAAATGCGACCTGCAAAAATTAACGCTTCACCGCGCTGGAAAAGTATTTTTACGTCTTTACACAACTTTGTTTTTGTAATCTGCGTAACATTTCTAATCGAACTCATAGTTTGAATTTATTTTTTAGCTAAAAACATTTCGATTAAAAAGGATTTTTCAATCGATGCGTTAAAGAATTGAACTTCTGTAACTTTTGTACCCTCTCCGTTCCAGGTTTACAACGGCGGTAGCTGTTCCTCTGCTGTTGGAATGTCAGGTGGAGAGCAACTTCTTTCCCTCGGAGATGGCTGTGAAGTTGTAAGTTTTCCAAATAAAAAAAACAAATTTAATTAAAATTTCAGATCGGAACATCTGCCCACGAATTTGCCCATGCCCTCGGAATCTTCCACACCCAATCGAGATCGGACAGAAACACTTACGTAGATGTGGACCTTTCGGATGTGAACTTCAATCGCCATGGAAACTTTGAACTACTCGGAGCAAACGAAAACTACTTGTACACTCCCTATGAATACGGAAGCTTCATGCACTACGGAGCCAACGCGTAATGTTTTTTTTTTAAAAAATTAACTAAAATATTTTTTTTTAGATTTACCAGTCGGTACAATTCCTTCTCAATTGTGCCGAAGGACGCCAATTACATGTATACAATGGGCAATAGGCAAATTTCCTTCTACGACATTCAGATGATCAACTATTACTACAACTGCAACGGTAGGTAAGGCCTTAGTTAGGTCAATTAGAGGTCATATCTCGTCAATTCGCACCCACACGAAAAAACTTAAACGATGTTTAAAAAGGAATTTTCATTTTAAACAATATTTTAAAAGGGTGCTTTTGTTTAAAATCAGTACCTTTTTTAAACTATTTTAAAAAAGCTATTATTATTCTAAAAATTTTAAAAAAATGGTTTTATTATACTAAATGCTTGAAAAAACTAAATTTATTGAAAACAATCTTTAAAAAAGGCACTTTTATTTTAAACATTGTTTTCAAGTTATGTCTCTATTTTAAACAATGCAAAAAGGCCTTTTTAGTTTATACAATGGTTTAAAAAAGTAACTTCTATTTTTTAACGTTTAGAAAAACGTACTTTTATTCTAATTTTGTTTTAATTTTAAACATTGTTTTCAAAAGCTAATTTGATTTTAAAATAATAGTTAAAAAACGCTTTTATTTTAAACAATGTCTAAAAAGAACATTTGATACAATGATTGAAAAGGTATTTTTATTTTTTAAACGTTTTATTTTAAACAATGTTAAATACGGGGCTTTTAATTTAAACAGTGGTTCAAACGCTTAAAACATATTTAACGAGGTACATGAGTAGAAGATTTTAAAAGCTATATTTTACTGGCACATCGTCCGCCAAAAATTATGCGGTGGGTCAGGGGTCTCCCAAATACAAAATAAGATTTTTGGCCTTCACTTTATCAAATTAATAAAAAGTCTTTAATTCAGCTTGGCTAAAGACCAGAGCTTTTAAAAAAAAATTGCCTGCCTATCTTTTTTTAGTTTTAATATTATTAAAACAACTTTCCGAATACCGGACGCACGCGCCATAACCCAAAATGAAAAATGCTAAAAACACAAAATTTATTTTAAAGAAAACTAATGTTTAAGTTTTCAAAGAAGCGTAATTTTAAACCATTTCTTTCAGTGACTTGTAACGCCGTCAACTCTGCCGTCTGCCAAAACGGAGGCTACCCGAATCCTCGCAACTGCGCCGAATGCAATTGTCCTCAAGGCTATGGAGGCCCCTCTGCGACCAAAGGGTGACCCACTCCCTTCGAAACATCACTTTAAACATTTTAGCCAGCCGGATGTGGAGAAACACTGGCAGCTTCAACCAATTGGCAAAAGAAGGAATTCACCTTCGGAGATCAAAATAACCGAAACTTCAGGGACGTATTTACCACGTGCAACCACTGGATTACTGTAATTCTTATACTTATTCTCACCAATGTTTTCCATTTTAGGCCCCTCAAGGAAAGAAGATCCAAGTGAGAATCACAAAGATGTTCAATGAACAATGCCAATATGCCTGTCCCTTGAACGGAATTGAAATCAAGGCAGATTCTAAGGAGATCACGAATCCTAGGTAATAAACGAGCCAATAAAGAATGAAAAATGTTTTAGATTCTGCTGTACTCAGTTTAACGATCAGATCATCGAGAGCAAACTGAATCCAACCCCAGTCATCTCTTTCAATAGATTCTGGTACAACACCTTTGAAATTGAGTACAGATACTTGGATGACAATGTGGCTCCAGTAACCAAGGCTGAGACTACTACCACAAAAGCCGCAGTTGTGACAAAAGCACCTGTTCCTCCGAAGAACTGTGTCAATCCGGTAGGTTTTTTTTTGAAAATTGTGAAATTCTAATCTATTCAGCTAACTTTCTCTCAACTTCCCATGTTGCGATTGTACAATCACGCACTTCAACGTCATATCTTCCAATTTGATCGGTATGAAGTTGATGTGTGGATGGCCCATGGATACAAAATTGAAGGTAGGCAGTCTTATGCCGCTTTGGGGGAAACACAGACAGCCTCAGGCCGCTTTTGAGAAATAGCATACATCCTCAGGCCGCTTTTGAAAAAAAAACAACCTCAGGCCGCTTTTGGAAAAAAGGAGGCGGACTCATGCCGCTTTTGAGAAAAATATGAACGAAAGGAAGAAAACTACGCGCCCAATGTGATAAAATCAAAATTCCACGAGTTTCAGGCCAAGTCGGAAAAGTGATAGAGACCGATAGTTACACCAGACACAAGGCCGAATTGGACGCCCTCTGTCCCCATCTGGTCAAATTGAGAAGCTTTTTCTCAAACAAAGGTATCTTTTAGTGTTAAGGCCCTAGCTAACTATCTTTAGGCACTGAATTCATGACGACTGACAATTCCCAAGCACAAACGTTTTTGAACAACGGGTGGAGAGAGGCTAGGGTCAGTCTTGTCCTTTAAACAAGTTTATTTGTACTTTAGCCTGTTGGCTATTGCTCCCGTCACCAAGCCTGTGGAGCTAATAAGAATCTACGACTTGTGGGTGCCCATGATGGAGGAAATATGATATTTTCCACGGACAGTAACGAATTGGGAACTCTCAACTCTCAGAATCCTCGTTATGCAGGAACCCTCTCCAACACCATCTGTTGGCTATTCTAATTGCTCGAGTATATCCGTCCGTAATAAATTCTTGTTACTTATATTTTAATGATTGATAAACATACTCAAAAAGATTGTGAAACACGGTACAGATGATACATATTCTAATTGACTTAGCTGCGAGCCACGAGTAGTTTCTCTCAATTATAAAAAATAAAAAAGTTCTAATCGAGCTTTTTTCATTTTTTTTTATAAATTGAAAAGACTCGATTAGAGCTTCTTTATTTTTATTATAAATTGAAAAAGCTCGATTAGAGCTTTTTTCTTTTTTTATAAATTGAAAAAGCTCGATTAGAGAATTAAAAAAGCTTTAATCGAGCTTTTTTAATATATAAAAAATGAAAAAAGCTCTATTAGAGCTTTTTTATTTTGTTATAAATTATAAAAGATCTATCAGAGCTTTTTTCATTTTTTATAAATTAAAAAAGCTCGATTAGAGCTTTTTTCATTTTTTATAAATTAAAAAAGCTCGATTAAAGCTTTTTTCATTTTTTTCTATAATTTGAAAAAGCTCGATTAGAGCTTTTTTATTTTTTATAAATTAAAAAGCTCGATTAGAGTTTTTTTTCATTTTTTTGAAATTAAAAAAGCTCGATTAAAGCTTTTTTAATTCTCTAATCGAGCTTTTTCAATTTATAAAAAAAGAAAAAAGCTCTAATCGAGCTTTTTCAATTTATAATAAAAATAAAGAAGCTCTAATCGAGTCTTTTCAATTTATAAAAAAATGAAAAAAGCTCGATTAGAACTTTTTTATTTTTTATAATTGAGAGAAACTACTCGTGGCTCGCAGCTAAGTCAATTAGAATATGTATCATCTGTACCGTGTTTCACAATCTTTTTGAGTATGTTTATCAATCATTAAAATATAAGTAACAAGAATTTATTACGGACGGATATACTCGAGCAATTAGAATAGCCAACAGATGGTGTTGGAGAGGGTTCCTGCATAACGAGGATTCTGAGAGTTGAGAGTTCCCAATTCGTTACTGTCCGTGGAAAATATCATATTTCCTCCATCATGGGCACCCACAAGTCGTAGATTCTTATTAGCTCCACAGGCTTGGTGACGGGAGCAATAGCCAACAGGCTAAAGTACAAATAAACTTGTTTAAAGGACAAGACTGACCCTAGCCTCTCTCCACCCGTTGTTCAAAAACGTTTGTGCTTGGGAATTGTCAGTCGTCATGAATTCAGTGCCTAAAGATAGTTAGCTAGGGCCTTAACACTAAAAGATACCTTTGTTTGAGAAAAAGCTTCTCAATTTGACCAGATGGGGACAGAGGGCGTCCAATTCGGCCTTGTGTCTGGTGTAACTATCGGTCTCTATCACTTTTCCGACTTGGCCTGAAACTCGTGGAATTTTGATTTTATCACATTGGGCGCGTAGTTTTCTTCCTTTCGTTCATATTTTTCTCAAAAGCGGCATGAGTCCGCCTCCTTTTTTCCAAAAGCGGCCTGAGGTTGTTTTTTTTTCAAAAGCGGCCTGAGGATGTATGCTATTTCTCAAAAGCGGCCTGAGGCTGTCTGTGTTTCCCCCAAAGCGGCATAAGACTGCCTACCTTCAATTTTGTATCCATGGGCCATCCACACATCAACTTCATACCGATCAAATTGGAAGATATGACGTTGAAGTGCGTGATTGTACAATCGCAACATGGGAAGTTGAGAGAAAGTTAGCTGAATAGATTAGAATTTCACAATTTTCAAAAAAAAACCTACCGGATTGACACAGTTCTTCGGAGGAACAGGTGCTTTTGTCACAACTGCGGCTTTTGTGGTAGTAGTCTCAGCCTTGGTTACTGGAGCCACATTGTCATCCAAGTATCTGTACTCAATTTCAAAGGTGTTGTACCAGAATCTATTGAAAGAGATGACTGGGGTTGGATTCAGTTTGCTCTCGATGATCTGATCGTTAAACTGAGTACAGCAGAATCTAAAACATTTTTCATTCTTTATTGGCTCGTTTATTACCTAGGATTCGTGATCTCCTTAGAATCTGCCTTGATTTCAATTCCGTTCAAGGGACAGGCATATTGGCATTGTTCATTGAACATCTTTGTGATTCTCACTTGGATCTTCTTTCCTTGAGGGGCCTAAAATGGAAAACATTGGTGAGAATAAGTATAAGAATTACAGTAATCCAGTGGTTGCACGTGGTAAATACGTCCCTGAAGTTTCGGTTATTTTGATCTCCGAAGGTGAATTCCTTCTTTTGCCAATTGGTTGAAGCTGCCAGTGTTTCTCCACATCCGGCTGGCTAAAATGTTTAAAGTGATGTTTCGAAGGGAGTGGGTCACCCTTTGGTCGCAGAGGGGGCCTCCATAGCCTTGAGGACAATTGCATTCGGCGCAGTTGCGAGGATTCGGGTAGCCTCCGTTTTGGCAGACGGCAGAGTTGACGGCGTTACAAGTCACTGAAAGAAATGGTTTAAAATTACGCTTCTTTGAAAACTTAAACATTAGTTTTCTTTAAAATAAATTTTGTGTTTTTAGCATTTTTCATTTTGGGTTATGGCGCGTGCGTCCGGTATTCGGAAAGTTGTTTTAATAATATTAAAACTAAAAAAAAGATAGGCAGGCAATTTTTTTTTAAAAGCTCTGGTCTTTAGCCAAGCTGAATTAAAGACTTTTTATTAATTTGATAAAGTGAAGGCCAAAAATCTTATTTTGTATTTGGGAGACCCCTGACCCACCGCATAATTTTTGGCGGACGATGTGCCAGTAAAATATAGCTTTTAAAATCTTCTACTCATGTACCTCGTTAAATATGTTTTAAGCGTTTGAACCACTGTTTAAATTAAAAGCCCCGTATTTAACATTGTTTAAAATAAAACGTTTAAAAAATAAAAATACCTTTTCAATCATTGTATCAAATGTTCTTTTTAGACATTGTTTAAAATAAAAGCGTTTTTTAACTATTATTTTAAAATCAAATTAGCTTTTGAAAACAATGTTTAAAATTAAAACAAAATTAGAATAAAAGTACGTTTTTCTAAACGTTAAAAAATAGAAGTTACTTTTTTAAACCATTGTATAAACTAAAAAGGCCTTTTTGCATTGTTTAAAATAGAGACATAACTTGAAAACAATGTTTAAAATAAAAGTGCCTTTTTTAAAGATTGTTTTCAATAAATTTAGTTTTTTCAAGCATTTAGTATAATAAAACCATTTTTTTAAAATTTTTAGAATAATAATAGCTTTTTTAAAATAGTTTAAAAAAGGTACTGATTTTAAACAAAAGCACCCTTTTTAAAATATTGTTTAAAATGAAAATTCCTTTTTAAACATCGTTTAAGTTTTTTCGTGTGGGTGCGAATTGACGAGATATGACCTCTAATTGACCTAACTAAGGCCTTACCTACCGTTGCAGTTGTAGTAATAGTTGATCATCTGAATGTCGTAGAAGGAAATTTGCCTATTGCCCATTGTATACATGTAATTGGCGTCCTTCGGCACAATTGAGAAGGAATTGTACCGACTGGTAAATCTAAAAAAAAATATTTTAGTTAATTTTTTAAAAAAAAAACATTACGCGTTGGCTCCGTAGTGCATGAAGCTTCCGTATTCATAGGGAGTGTACAAGTAGTTTTCGTTTGCTCCGAGTAGTTCAAAGTTTCCATGGCGATTGAAGTTCACATCCGAAAGGTCCACATCTACGTAAGTGTTTCTGTCCGATCTCGATTGGGTGTGGAAGATTCCGAGGGCATGGGCAAATTCGTGGGCAGATGTTCCGATCTGAAATTTTAATTAAATTTGTTTTTTTATTTGGAAAACTTACAACTTCACAGCCATCTCCGAGGGAAAGAAGTTGCTCTCCACCTGACATTCCAACAGCAGAGGAACAGCTACCGCCGTTGTAAACCTGGAACGGAGAGGGTACAAAAGTTACAGAAGTTCAATTCTTTAACGCATCGATTGAAAAATCCTTTTTAATCGAAATGTTTTTAGCTAAAAAATAAATTCAAACTATGAGTTCGATTAGAAATGTTACGCAGATTACAAAAACAAAGTTGTGTAAAGACGTAAAAATACTTTTCCAGCGCGGTGAAGCGTTAATTTTTGCAGGTCGCATTTGTTTAATATGATATGATTAATTTAAAGAAAAATATGATTAATTTCTATTTACAAAAACTTCATTTTCAAAAAATAAATTAAAGACTTTAACCAAAGTGGAAAATTTAAAGAAAATTATTTTTTTACATATTTCTTTCACTATTTTAAAACTAAATAAAGTGTAATAAGTTTTAAACACTAAAATAAGACTGGCCTTCACTCTGTTGACTGCCCTTCTGTCTTCTACAAAGTCGATGCAAGTGTGTGCTTTCAGTAAATCGTGGGCAGCGCGGACAGAAGCCTTCTTACGATCATCTAAAGTTCCAGTTTCTCTTTAAATTGAAACTTTGGCCTACTGATGGATCGGTCGAAGTAAAAGTAGACGGTGTTGCCAGTCCATTTTGTCGCAATTGAAGAAGCCTGTCGTTTTGTTCTCCCATTCAATTCACTTTCAATTTGATTTAGCTGATTCCTGAATTCCAATTAAATAAATTGTGTATATAATAATCTTACTGAGAAAGGTGAATATCTCCTTCAAAGAAGTAGTCTGTCAATCCCAGGCGGTCGTTCACTTCGAACAGATCGCTTGCTTCGTCTTTGTTAAGTTTTGTGGTTTTCAGAGGGACAATCTCCTAAATTAACATTGATCAGTCATACCTTTTGGACTTCATATGGTTCATTACAATGGTCTTGGTGCATTTTGGAGAAAATCGATATTTCATATTTCAAGTTTTGACGCTCCGCTGCGCGCCGTACGGGTTACTGTAGCTCCGCAAAAACTCGAGTTTCAAGGGACATGTGATATACAAATTGTGATGTTCAAATCCAAATTGCATCTAGAGCGTTTTTTTTGTAAATTAAGTCACCAGAGCTTCCTAGTCAATAAACCGGATATATATATATATCCAATTCTTTTCATTTGACAGTTCAAATGTTCCCTTAAAAATTTGGAAATGTAAAAAGAATCCCATTCTAAATAAGACCTTAAGATCAAAAATAAAAGGGGCTCAAGATAAAAAATAGTCGATAGAAAAAAGTGGAAAAATTGAACTTTTTTGTCATTCGGAGGACCTTACAACGTTACTTAAAACCCAATTTTGAAAAGTACCACTTTAAAGGGATTAACCAAGTTGAGGCAAGATACAAATTCCACCAATTTGGCCACGCCCACCGAAAGTAGAAAATCGATAATTCCTTACTTTTTTAAACTATTACAGTTTTGAAGTTAAACCAATTTTGGGAATAAAAATCCAATAATATTACCAATGTTTTCAAACTCTCAATGTTTTGTTTTTAAATTATTTTAACAAAAAAATTGTTGCATTTGTCTCTTTAGACGCTCATAATTATTTAAATAAGCATGTTGAACATATTTCCAGTGACACGATTAAAGAAATCGCCAGGGACTTGTTTGCGGCTATTATATTCCTATGGTGTTACTGTGTGCGGCGGGACTACCCTTGCTGCGGCTGCCGATCTCGTACGCGTGTGAAACGCGCGGCGCAACCATATCAGTGAACAAGAGATTTCTGCGTCTTTTCAAGCAGGAGCATTAAAAATTCAAATGTGGCTATGAAAAAAATCGATAACGGTGCCCTGAAGACGTTAGCCTGCAGATCCTACCTTCAGTCGATCTTTCAAATCAGAAGATGGTTTTTCTATGGATTTAGCGAACTTCTTCCGGATGCGATCAAGGCGAGTCTTCCTTCCATCCACATTCATTCCCCATTCCTTCAAAGTAATTTGAATAAAGGCAAGACAACGGAACCACCTTGGTCAACTTGGCCTTGGCTTCAGAAGACAACTGTCCATAGCGGCCTTCTTCGGGTTCGGTGATATTTAAGTAGATGATTCTGTACCAGTCGGGCAGAGAGAAGCCAAAGGCGTAAATGGGGAGAAGCAACAGAAGGAGCTTCATTTCGAATGATCATCGTTTTCAGGATGCTTCTTTTAAACAGAAAAAGTGGGGGTTCATTTCTTTTTGGACAGACCGGAAGCGCATCTGAATCAACAGATCCAGTCTGAACGCTACTAGAGTACAAGCCGATACCAAAGAAGAGATTTTATTCTTTGAAAATAAGAGAAAACAGATTTTTGCCTTGGAAAACTGTCTCCGTCAACTGTATTTTCAGCTGGTTATCAGTAAATTTTTTTAAAAAAATTTGTTTTAATGCGATTTGTCGTCCCAATAATTAAATTTCCTTTTCCACACCCACATGAAATTCCAAAATCAGCCAGTTCGTTTCAGCGCAGGATAGCCTTAATAAATGTGGGTTAATTTTTTTGTTTATTTAAGTTATAAAACATCAATAGTAAAACGAATTTAAAGAATTGAAACATTCAGGTGTACTTCAATCATACCTCCAAGCACCCGCCTTTTAACAGGATAAATATGTCTCTTGTGCTTCAATTTCAAACAAAACTAAAACTAGACCTGTTTTAGTTCAATGCAATTTTATTTTGAATAATATAGAAATTTTGTAAAATAATATCACCATCAATTGTTGATCAAGGGTTTTTGGCCACTAGTCCACTGTCTCAATGTTTTGTACTGGCAAACAACAGCAGCCAACTTAGACGTAAAATGTTTTATGTGTCAATTTTTAAAAGTGGATTTTTGGATGAAAAAGTAGACAAAAGATTTAATTGTTACAAATCTTTTCTTGTTGACACTATTTCACTGTTTCAACGTTGACTCAAACTTGGCCTGCCTTCTTTCAGTGCAATAAAGGTAAGTAATAATAAAATAAAAATGATATATATTTGAAAAAATATTATAAAGCGTTTGCCAATTTTGTATCAAGCATTTTTGGCACATTATTCCACTGTTTCAATATTTTATCCAGATTGAGTTGAATGAACTACTTGGCAAATATTTGATATTTTGTCAAAAAACATTAAATTCATTCTCAGAATCCGTGATGACCGCTTTTTCCTGATGCCATTCCATTTTTTCTCCCCGATCACAGGCCACTTTTCGCTTTTTCTGGTGACATTGGATAGCTATATTGGTTATTTGTTTTTGTTTTGCGCGATCAACATATATGCGTATTTTATTCGCATGTTGTGATTTTCGTTGTTTGATCAGGCCTCGTGTTTGCCATTTAGAACAGTCTGTGTCAGTTTCAATCACACTTCATTGATGACTTTTGCCTTTCGCCTTATTCTTTTCTTTGTCAAATAACACTAATACTTCAAATACAAGTTTTATTCTCAATGCAGAGCCCTTCAGAAGAGCCAACAGATGGTGGGACTGAGGGTCCCCCCGTAGTGATGGGAGCTGTTCAGATCCTTCAGTTCCTTGTTGTAGGTCGAGCAAATGATGTCTCCTCCATCGTAAGCAGTCACCGATCGTAGATTCCGATTGGCTCCACAAGCCTTGGAAGTGGAACAGTAGCCAACGGACTAAAATCTTTAAACAAAACCTTAATCTAACCGGGGCCTCGTGCCATCCTGCGTCTATCTTCGCTTGTGCTTCGTTGTCATCAACCGTCATGAACTGAAGCAAAACTAAACAACCGAATTCAACTGAAAATGAACTATCCTCACCGCTCGTGTCCACAAAACTACGAAGCTTCACAAGTGAAGGGCAGAGGGGCTCAAGAACCGCTTTGTTGTCTTCATACGCGTTGGGGTCCACCACTTTGCCGATTTGTCCTAAATATTTCATTAAGTGATATAAAATTTTTGATCTACCGTATTGTCGAAAGCCTTGAGACACCACAGAGTTGACTAAGAAGTTGTCGGAGATGTAACTGTGCTTCTGCAGCTCATCATTGACAAATCGCTTCAGGACAACCATGGAGAAGGTCAGCTAAACGGGATTGTATCTATAGGAAAATAAACCTCACTGGATTGACACAATCTTTCGGGGGAACCACTGGAGCTGCAGTAGTCGGTTTTTCAATGGGCTTCTTGGTAGTCTTTCCTTCCGGTCTCTTTGTCCTTTCCGTGGTTCTCTCAGAAGCAGATGTCGTGGTAGTCTTTGCTTCGGAAGGGGTTGTTCCTTTCGTGGGCTTGACTGCGTTCACAAAACGGTACTCGATTTCGAAATATTTGCTGCTTCGGGTGTAGGCCACAACCGGCGTTGGGTTCAGTTCACTGGTGACTGTTGTGTTTCTGTACTCCCTGCAGCAGTACCTATAATCAACCGAAGTTAGACTGAAACCCATAAATCCATCTTACAGGGGGTTCGTGATCTGAGGATTGGCATTGGCCTTCACTTCAATTCCGTTGTATGTACATCCGTACTCGCAGGACACAGAAGACATCTCTGTGATCCTCACTCAAACTTGTTTTCCTTCCGGGGCCTAAATACAACCATTCATTGCGTACAACCGCATCTTACCGTAATCCAGTGGGTGCAAGTAGTGTAATCTTGATTCGCAGGAGTGAACTTACCAGGATTTCCCACATTGAAAGAATAGCTTTGCCAGAAGCTGGCAGCTTCCAAGGTTTCACCGCAGCCAGACGGCTAAATGTAAGTGTGTTATGTATTTTGACCAGCGCGAGGGGCGCATGTGGCACCCCTCTCGCATTTTTTTAAATATGATGGCATTAATTTTAGATAAATAACATGGCGAAGTTCTGTTTTGCAAAGTTCTGGCACGCATTCGCGTCGATAACCTAAATACAAGAGGAGGCAAATCCTATGCCTGCAGGCGTGAAACCCTTCAAAAACAACTTTTTGGGATTTTTCAAAAAGAATAAAAAAAGAATATATTCAACCATGTAATATCTTTAAAAGTTATTCAAAATGAAAATTCTAAACTAGGCTGCAAATCTAATCTCCGTTTTTCGCCTGAATACTCAATTTCTAGGTCGCAAAGTCATACAATTATGTTACTTTTTTAATTTACATATTATTCAATTTTGAATAAGTGACGCGGCAATTTTTTTGTGGTAAACAATCAAACTGTTCAAGTTGCATGTTAAAATTTACTGCGCATTAACTTGAACATTTGCGCGACAAAGGTCCTTTATTATTACTCCACTGAAAAGGAGAGCTTTTTGCGAATATTTTACATACCCTCCTATAAAAAATTTAGTTAATCGCCACAATACTTTTTTTACTTTTTAGAATGAATTTTTTACTCAAAATATCCATAATCTCTATATGTTATGCAAGTGTACCTCATTACTACACTGTCAAAAAGAATTTTTTGTTAGAGCATCATGTACGCAACCAGATTCAACCGATTTGTTTCAGTCATTTTGAAAATAACGTGGTGGGAGCTAAAGGGATGTCATATTCTTTTTTTTATAGATTGTACCTACCTTCTCGTCGCAGAGAGCTCCTCCGTATCCACTGGGGCAGTTGCATTCGGCACAGTTGCGGGGATTGGGGTAGCCTCCATTCTGGCAAACGGCGGAGTTCTCGACGGTGCAGGTAGCTAAAGGGATGTCATAACAGGGATCCATGTCTGCCTACCATTGCAGTTGTAGTATTCGTTGATCATGAGCAGATCGTAAAAAGAGACCTGTCTGTGTCCCATAGTGTAAATGTAGTCTTCGTCTTTGGGTGTGATGGCATATCCTCGATTGGGTGTGGATGAATCCGAGAGCGTGGGAAAATTCGTGAGACACTGTTCCAAGCTTTAATATTAAGGTAAACACGTTAAAGTAAAAGGTCATACCACTCCGCAGTAATCTACCAACGTAATGAGTTGTTCTCCACCTTTCATTCCAAGGGCGGAGGAACATCCCCTACCTCTGCTAACCTTAAAAAAATTTTTGAATAACCTTCAGTAAATACTTGCAGCCTGATTTGGCTTTTAGCGCTAGCTGAATATCGAATGCAAGACCGTGAAGTACCAGATATTCAACAGTGGAGTGATATGACAACGCTCGCAATGTAAAACTAATGAATACTTTAAACTATCAACTAAAACATTGGATAACCAGGACAAAGAAAGAATTTGCACTTGTGTGCATCAATAAACGAAATCACTACTAAATTATGGTACCTAATTAGACTAAGTTAAAATCATAAATTTAGTTAACTTTATGACCATCAAATTAGAATAATTGTGACCTTAAAATTAGAATCAGAATCCTTAATTTAGCATACAAACGGCTTAATTAAGGCCAATTGGGACCTAGTGTTCCTCCACTGACCTTCACTCTGTTTTCGGCCTTCTGGTCCTCCACAAAGTCAATGCAGGTGTGTGCTCGGATGTTGCTCTGGGCGGCCCGAACTATCGATTTCATTTCGTCATCTTAAGAGTACTGTAGGAAAAAGTTTAGATTTCCCTACCGATCGAAGCATCAAAGTAGAAGTAAAGGGTGCCGTTTGTCCATTTGGGGGCGGCGGCAGCTGCCTGTCGTTTTCTTCTTCCGTTCTCAGTCAAGCTGCTCTCGATCAAATCCAATTGGCTTCTATAATTAGGCAATTTTCCCTTTAATTTAAATTAACCTACTCTGTGAGATGGAGATCTCCTTCGAAGAGATAGTCAGAAACGCCCGCTTCCTCGTTGACCTTGAACAAGTCAGTGATCACTCCCTCACTTGGCCTGGTAATTGTGACCTCAGGAAAGTTCTGAATATTAAAAAAAAATTAAATATTGCGACTAATAGGCCCTACCTTGATGCGGTTTTCAATTCCAAAGTTGGCCTTGGAAGTGGCAATCGACGAGGCTTTGGAGGAAATTCGGTCGAGGCGGGCTTTGCGTTTTTCAATGTCCATGCCCCATTCCTAAAGAATGAATTTACAAAGAATTCAAATGCGGGGAAAAGTGACCCATTTTAAAAATGAAATTATAAAAATGACGCTTTGATAATTGATTGCTCTGTTAATAAATTTCATAGATTTCCCGCTCTTCCGAGGGGATTCCAAAAACTTCCAATTCTCACATGTGTCCACTTGCACGGAAATCTTTAGTAAAAGGCGAAAGAATTTCACGTGAGACTGCAAGTGAACCAGAGGTAAGTGAACCAGAGGATGCACCGCGTGGGAGGTCGTTCAGACGTGTCTGATGCGATACGGGTGCGAGTTGCGCCGTCTGTCACCCTTTCCCTCAGTTTGACCTAATTACCCCTAATTAGCGGCTACTCAAATGAGTACCCTGCTGACCAGCGCCCCAAAGTGTCTTCGCCCTCTATGCGAGAGAGTATGCTGCGGGAACCCGTATGCAATCGGCAACGCCACTGAGTGGGGTTATATAAGCGATCTCAAAACATCCCTCTGCGTGCAGCGGTGAAAATCGGTGTGACGGGCTAGTTTCCCTACCAAGTTAAGTAAAATCGGGGGTGAGTTCAGAAATGGTCTCCTGAGGGTTCCCCGTCTACCCATGCGGTGAAGTTCCCTTTTGAAGTTTCTTTTTTAAGGGAGGAATCAAATCAAACCTTTGACAATTTGGCCTTTTCTTCAGAAGTCAGTTTCCCGAGGCGATGTTGGGAAGAGTCTTCTGCCTTGTCGATGGCATTGGGACGGAAGAATCCAAGGGCGCAGACGGGAAGCAACAGTAGAAGAAGCTTCATGGCTGATGGAAGTGATGCCAGAAGCCTTCCTTTTATACCCCAGAATCGGAGTTCTTTTAGTTCTCTTTCTGTTATCAGCACACAAACAATTTTGATTAGAATGGTCCAGACAGAAATGCAGGACAAAGAATCGGAGGGCACACCAGGTCACACTCGGGAAATCACGTATTGCAAATCAGCCAGACAATAAAATTCAACATTCATTCTTGAGAGAGGTTTTTAATGGACTAGAGCTGAGCCCGTGGCCACAGAAAAACATCAATTTAAACGATTTTGCTTATTTCAATTTTAATATATAATTGATCTGAGCTTAAAAGACCCTACAAACACCTTTATTATGCTTTTTGAAATTTTTTGAAGTTCAAAAAAAATTTGTTCAGTCTTTGGCTATCTGTTCACTTAGTAAAGATGAGAGCTTCAGCAGGGTGGCAAAAAAGCTTCAGCATTGTTTGACTAAAAATCATGATAACCCCTTCAAAAAGTTGATACACCTCCAAATATTTCATAAAAATTGATTGTTTTGCAGGCCCTGATTTCAAAGTTAAAATGCGAGCAAAATAACCTATTCCAATCGATTGTTCGTTAAATAAGCGTTATTTTCGTTGCTTCAGAACTCAAAAAATTAGTGTTATAGTTATGAAACAAGAATTTTTAATTGAAATTTGGTCAAAAACCAAAACGGTTTGGTTAAAAATAGCCAAAAAATTGAAATCTGTTTCCCCTGCTTTAGCCCAAAATTTAACAACAAGTGTTTTTTTTAAGTTTGTTACGACAGCATACTTTTGGCACGTTTCACTTATTTTATAGTAATTTTCATCAAATTACGATTATTGTCGACTTAATTAATTGAAGAAAAATATTTTATTTGTCAACCTTTGGTAAAATTCGCTTACAACTACGGTTTGTGTGAAACTGGCTATAAAAACAGTTTTTAATTTTCACTATGACAATTTATGACCAACTTTCAATTGTAAAGTTTAAAGGGAGGGGCTGATGTGCCGTTTTATACACATATAAGTTTTTAATAGATATTAATGGAAAGTTCAAAACTTTTAAAATCATTTTTCAGTAAATTAATTTTTAGGCAGTTTCATCTAAACCACCACCCACTGGAGCGACTCAAATGTTCTCAGACGTTTCCTTATCTCCCTTATCTCGTGGTTCCTTCAAATGATGTCACTGTTATCCGATTAAAAACCACATTTTTTCACTGGAGTGCCTTCTGGGTGCAAAAATTTCAATCAAGTACTTTATATGTGCATGTTAAAATTTCGGTTCTATCCTGGATCAGCGGTCCTTAAAATTATAGCGGCCCATACAAATAAATTATAGCGGTCCTTCTGGGCCAATCGAAAGATAATTGAGGACCTCAAATATTTTATCATTAACATTCTTAAAACAAATTTTAAATACGATTTATCATCACAAAAAATAAATTTCAGTTTCACCTCATATGAAATTCCAAAAGCACCCGGCCACTCGAATTTCAGTGTAGGATAATCTTCACATACAGTGCGTTGTTTTATATTTTTGTTTATTTCATTTTATGCGATTAAAAAAGAGATTTTAAAGAATTTCCCAAAATTCAGGTTTAGAATAAAAAACACACTATTCAACTGTTTCAATGCCGTGCCTCCCTCCCCACTTCTCCAGTTTACTATTTGCATCCAAATTAACTGTCAAATGTTTTCTGCGTCAATTATAAATCTAGGGTCATTACTCCACTGTTTCAATAGGCATCTTTTCGATACTCGCCTATATTTTAAAAAAAGATTTGAAACTTTCAGGTGTGATTTGATCGTACCTCCAAATGCCGTGCTTGGAACTGGATGAAGAAGATTCGTTCGCTTCAATTCCAAACAAGACTAAAACTAGACCTGTCTTCTTTCAGTGCAAGTGCGACTGAAATCCAGAAAATTGGCAAAATACTTTATCATTTTTTTCAAATAAATTTTTTTTTCAAAATCTTACCCTCATTGCACTGAAAGAAAGCAGGTATAATCTTGTCTTGTTTGGCATTGAAGCGAAAGAATCATCTTCATCCTGTTCCAAGTACGGCGTTTCAATGTCGTATTTTTCTTCAGATACATTTGGATGAAATACTCCGAACCACAACAGGGCAGAACAACGGGCCGGTGACCAAACGTCCCGCCTACGAGTTGCCTTGTTTTTTTTACCGGTTTTTAGCTACCAAAGGCCCACCCACTAGGTACTCCCCATATAATGGACCGATTTTGCGGGATATCGCCGATTCCTTCTTGCCGTCGCCGATTTCGTACGGGTGTTAGCCACGAATGCCTCCATGTATGTGTCTGTCACAATCTACCGGCTACTGCAAATCTTCAAATTCCACAGACGTGGGACACAGAAGAAAGAGAGTGCGTAGACACAGTGCCTGTCATTTGTAGAAACTACCATTATCAGCAAGTAGACTCATAAGCCCAAACACGAAAAGGAAACGTACCGTAATATAATCACATTTTTTTTAGTTAGTTTCTTGGACCTGAATTAAAAGGATAAATTACTCACATCTCTCCGGATTGTGGGCATCCATGTCTTGTGAAAACAAATTTGACCAACTGCCGTGAAAAAAGAGAGAAAAATGACTTACCTACTTGTTTTTACTTGTTTTAATGTTTCTGAATAGAAATAAGTAAAGAGAAGAGGAACTAGGATTTTAAAAAGAGAGGAGACACTACGTACCTCTGTTCCCCCCCCCCCCCCCGTCGATGTCGATGAGGGCACTGCCTTGAGGTTCCACGTGCTCCACCCCAAATTCCATTTCTTGGTGTGTCTTTCGCTTTCCAGCAGAAATCAACAGAAGTCACCCAGGTCTCATCGTCTCGCCAAACCAAATTGATTTTAGCTTCCTCGTGGCGATGTTGCATTGCTAGTGAAAATAGTCTTACTTACTAATCTTACGACGATTCTTCGATCCGATCGACGTTCCATCGTCCTGCCTGTGCCTGTGTGTATGTGTATCTATTTGTCCGTGTGTCTGTGTATTCATGCATCTGTGTGTATGTGACTGCGTGTATGTGTGTATGTATGTATGTATGCCTGTGTGTGTATTTGTGTATTTATGTCTGTCTGTCTGTCTGTCTATGCGTATCTGTGTGTATGTGATTTCTAAGCGAAAATGGCCCTTTTTGGGCACTTTTGAAGCCTCTAAAATCTTTTTTTTACTTTTTGAGTAGTCTAAAACCGAAATTAGGCCCATTTTGAGAGGTTGAGCCCAAATTCCCAGTCTGGAGGTGCATTTTTAGCCGAAATTATCGAGGTCACGAATTGACAATATCGATTGATTTAGGCTAATTTTACGCTTTTCCAACGTTATTCAAAACCTCTCAACATTATGCAATTCATACAAATCACCGAAATCAGCCTATTTTTCCCAGTTTTAAGCTAATTAGGCCTGAATGTCGATGGGTTTGAACTCAATTTAGCATATCTCTCCAAATTAAAATCGATATAGAAATCGAACCAATCTCACAAAAATCAAAAGTTTGTTCCAGACCATGTTTAATGTGCTTTTGAGAGCCGTAGAAATCACTGGAGAAAGTATGTAGGAAACATCACGTCATACTGAATAGCGATTATTTCTTCTGAAGCACTTACATACAGTTGCCAAGCAGTCTTAACTGACCTCCAAGTTTTTGCCTTAAGCAGTCTTAAGATGTTTCCCATTTTTGCCAATTCGTCTTCCACTTGCTGTTTCCAAATGTCTTCTGTTCATTGATCGTTGATGGCCTGACTCTGCTTGGGCGTTTTGTCCATTTTGCACTCTTGTCTTCGAATGTAGGTGACCTAGGCCTGTTCGAAGGGATGCCACATTGGTTCTTCATTGTAGGCTGTTCTTCTAAAGTCTTCTGAAGTACATCCATAAAAAAGGAATCAACCCTAGCAACCTTTCAAAAGGTGTTGTGTCCTAGGGTTTTCTGTAGATTGACGGTCGATGGCTTCATTCTGTCCGCCGCCCTTCATCCTTCTTGTTCAGCTAGGTCAAATCGAAGAGATTCCACGATGGATGTCTTCCGAAGCTTCGAAGTTGACTGACATCATTGATCAGCTCCACGTCTGTGGTTTCCACAGGTACATTCTGAAGAACTTCTTATAGCAAATAGACAGACTTAACTGACCTACATTGTTCAAAATATTTTCAAGAAGCCTCTGGTTGTTGCCACTTTGTCTTCTTGACGTTGCTTCAAAATGCCTTGTCTTCGGAAGCTCTTGATCGTCGTAGACTGTGAATGAAGCCGATTCGAAGAGCTGCCAGGTTGATGTCTTCTGAAGCTTCGTAGTCGGACATCACTCTCAGGTGACCGCTTCTGAAGTACTTCCATAAGAAAGGAATCAATCATAGCAACCTTTCAAAAGGAGTTGTTTACAGTTGTCTTCTGTAGACTGATCGTCGATGAGTTCGTTCTGTTCGTCTTCCTCTTTCTTCTTCAGCTAGGTTGTACCGTAGAGGTCCTACCATGGATGCCTTCAGAAGCTTCGAAGTTGAAGTGCCTAGTCTTCTGGCCTCTTGGTTGTCGAGGATGGTAAACGAGGCTGGTTGGAGGGCTGCTAGGTTGATGTCTTCTGAATTCTTCTGAAGTACATCCATAAGTAAGTTATCAATCATGACAACCTTTCAAGATGGTTGTTTCCAGATGTCTTCTCTATATTGACCGTCGATTACATCGTTTTCTCAGCCTTTCTCCTTCCTTCTTGTTCAGCTATGTCAGATCAAAGAGCTTTCCCGATGGATGCCTTCAGAAGAATCAAGGTAGGTCATCTTGGCTAGTCGGCTTGAAACGATGTCTTCTGAAGCCTCATAAATACAGTTGACTGCCTTAACTCACTTTGAAAGTTGTCTAGAAAAGTTGAAAAGTCTTCTGCCGTTGTCACCCTCGCCTTCTTGCCAATGTCTCGATGCCTTCTTCCCATTGACCATCTGAAATATCGCTTCTCATACAAAGGGGTATCATAAAAATTCAACCGCCCGACATGCCGTCTGTGGAGAAGTAACCCATTCTTTGAGTTTTCCTCTATCCTTCGCACCCTCATTAGACAACCCTGAGTCCTACTCACACCCCAACCCCAAAACAGAGGTGGCTCCGATCCGGTTTTGCCCGGGAGAGTTTACCGGTCAAGGTGTTTTCATTTTTTTTGTCAAAAGGGAGTAGGACTCGGCCCCATACGACCCTGCTCGTGGGTGGCCATGTGGGAGGTCCTCGGGATGGTGTATAGCCGGCAATTGGGCGGTTGTACCTTAGGTGGTTGAAGAGGGGCTTGGGAAGAAGGACATCTGGGAGATTATCATGCGACCGTGCGAAGACCGTGAGACCGTGAGAGAATGAAGGCAACCGACCGGAGCAGCAGAAGACCAGGGAATGAAGAGAAGGGAGGAAGAAAGGAAAGGCGACCGCCGGCGGGAGGAGAAGAAGAGGGAATGAGGTGGAATGAGGAGAGAATGGCAGGCTAATTAGTATTCAAATTGGATTTTAACCAAATTCTTTTTCAAGGATCACATTAATTCAAATGAGAGACCGATTCAAATATGAGCCTTATTCAAATTATAGCCACTCTTGGTAAACTTGGATATTCTAATTGGTTCGTTCATGAAGGCCGCATTCCAGGTATGGCCAATCGAGAACGAACAGCCTTACATGGAAAGTGTTTGACCTGCCCATGGAGTTAGAAACCGACTCTTGCTCATTACCGCGCCGGCACACTTGGTAAAACAACTAGGACGGCGCAGCAGGGAAGAGGGCGGATTCATAAGACGAAGGTATATGGTTCAAACTCTTGCTTATGTTATACTATATAGAATCCGAAAAGTTAAAGGCATTATGAGCACAGAACAGAAACGCTTCCAACAGATGAACGGGACAGGGAATACTTGAATCGCCTCAGAACCCTCCTCGACCACGCCAGGCTGGACAACAGAAATGTCAGCCTAGCCTGGCTTGATCTGTCAAATGCTTTTGGTACGGTCCCCCACGAAGGGATACTAGCCATCCTTGTGAAAATGGGATACAGCCTCGAACTAATCGAAATAATAGAAGAATCACACCGTGACACCATAGTCATGTCCACCGCTGGGGGAACTCCCCCTAGCAATACAAACACAGGCACAAAGCAGGGCGATCCCCGAAGTCCCACTCTCCTTAACCTGATCCTGGAGTAAATCATTCGCAACCACAAGGACAGGGTCAAATCAAAGAACCGATACAGGTTCCTCGAAGCGCGGCTAACACGGGAATGTATTTTCATCAGTGTGGCCAAATAAAACGAACTATACCGGAAAAGGTGGCCATATATTAGTAGTTCAAGGGGCCGTTTTCAAAATCTGCTTAAGGGCCTTGGGTTTTGAGTAATCGTATTTTTTTCTGTGACCGCTGTTTCCCGCTGGATAGTCCTGGACTCTGGACTCTAGTTGCCACTCTAAAAGTGTGACTCGAAGGAAGTAACGGAAGCGTATCCGATTGTTGTTTTCTTAAGCAGATTTTGAAAACGGCCCCTTGAACTACTAATATATGGCCACCTTTTCCGGTATAGTTCGTTTTATTTGGCCACACTGATGAAAATACATTCCCGTGTAAGCATATTGGCATATGCCGACGACATTGTGCTAATTGCTCCCAGAACAGAGGACCTGCAAGCGGAGCTAGACCAAATCGTGCGTGATGCAGGTGTTCTCAACCTGAAAAAATGCGCTTCGCTGATCCTAAAATCCGGTCTAGCGGACAACGAGGAAGTCAATTTCAATAGTTTAATGGTCCGAGGACACCATAAAAAGTAAAAAGCTTGGGCCGTTTTCTGCCTTTTCCGGCGACCGCTAGCTTCCTTCTCTTTTTTCTGTAACCTCAGGCCGATTTCCGCTTTTTTTTTCTGGCAACCTCAGGCCGCTTTCTCTTCCTATCTTACCCCCAAAAGAAAAAAAAACTGAAACGAACATTTACAGCCAACGAAATTCCACACATTAGAACCCAGCCTAACAAAGGAGATTGCGATTCAGGGAGCTACCAGTCATGGCGGGAGATTCAAACGAGGTCACGGGATTACACATGTACACGGGTAGATCACCAAAAGGGCCGATTTCAGTCGGATTCCTCCGACTCTTCGGAGTCGACGAAACGAGCCTTTTTCTTCTTCTCGCGCGTCGGAAGACGAGCCCCGCGCTTCGCAGCCGTTCGGGCGACCTTCTTGTCGTTCATCTTCTAAAAAATCAGCCATTTCTTTGCAATATCCGAAAAAGAATTACCTTGACAAGGTTGAGTTCGTCGGCGCGCAGCCCGCGGAGGTTCATTTTCTCCATTTGCTCCAGGAATTCATCCACATCGGCCTAAAAATAAGATATTTGGAGGGTAAGCATTAGCATATGGCACCTGAACGTCCGCGCTCTTGGAGGTCTTGCTGAGGCCGGAAACGCAGGTCTGGAAGTCCTTGTAGATAGCGGGGTCCTCGAGGAATTCGGCATAGCAGGAGAGGGAATCACGCATCTGAAAGAGGGATTTTAAGGTTTCTCTCTCTCTCTCTCTCTCTCATTCTCTCTCTTTTTCTCTAATTCTCACCTTGTAGAAGGACTTGTCGGAGAGCGGAAGCTGCGAAATACAGAAGGAGAAGTAGTACTGGATCTCCTTATTCCTGGCTATCGCCTGCGGCCTGAAAAATTCCATTTAAAACAGAAAAATTTGATTTTTCAGGTTTTTAAACCGCTTTTGGGAACCAAATGCCGCTTGGACCGCTTTTTGTCAAAATTTATTCCGCTTTTCTTTAAATTAAAAAAACCGTTTATTGCCATTCTTGAGTCTGATTGGGTGGTCTCGGTTACGTCATTTGGACTCTTATTACCAGCCGGTTGGCAGGAACCTCGGACCACCCACGACTTCTTTCTTTCTCCCATTTTCGATCAAAATTACGTACGTCTTAGCGTATTCGAAGCGAGTGCAGAGCTTCTCGACGAGGGAGTCGAGGTGTTTGTCCTTGGTGATGAGTCCCATGAGAAAGGTCATGATGGTCTTGAACTGCTGCAGGGACACTTCGCGAGAGTTCTTCGACAGACGCGAGATGAAGTCCGGCATCAGATTGTAGATAATACAGCCCTTAAAGAGGGTCATTGATTTAAAAATTGATAATTCAGAAAAGTAGATCATTGATTTAAAAATACAGTAATCCCTTACCCTGGCGCCCAGCTCCTGGAAGAATTCGCCGGTGAGCGTGCGGATTTCCGGAACTCGGTCCGTGTACAACCTGAAAATGGAAGAATTTTATGGTCTCACCCAATTCGAATTTAACAATTAAAATGACTCACTTGGCCACATCGGCGAGGCATCCCCTGTGTTTCAGCATCTGATTGGTGAGCAGGTGGGTGAGCACCAGAATCGCCGTCTCCCTCACAATCTGATCTCCGTCGTTCGTCCTGAAATTTAATTGTTTATCTTGTAAAATTAAAAACAAATGTTGAAAGTTAAAATAATCATTTTCCCTTTAAGTTTTACATCAAATGACTGATTTTTTTTAAATTTCTTAAAAAAATTAAAACAAATATAATCAAAAAGGATAAATTAGAAAAATGCCCTAATAATTCGCAAAATTAATATTTCGCATAAAATTTTGCAGTTAATTAATTTTATTTAAAAGATATTTTGAAATTTTTTTTTATTTTTGTGCCAGTTGGTTCTAAAATATTGAATTTCAACTGTTTCTTGCTTTTAATTAGGCTTTAAAAAAAAGAAAAAAAATGTTTGAAAACAAAAGGTGGCTTGTACCGATTTTTGGCAACCAAAGACCGCTTTTTGACCAAAAAAGACGAAAAACGCACATTAAATAAACGTTGGTGGCGTATTTCTCCACGAGATTCGGCATGCGGAAGCACAGGTCTCCGGCGGCGATGATGAGGTTGCTCCTGAGGACGGGGCTGTCCACATTGTGGAGGAGCATGAAGAAGAGGGGGGCGGCCCTCTCGGAGAACTCCCGGCTGACCAGCATCAGCTTACAGAAGGCCACAGTGGCCGCATGGCGGATGTTCGGCGGGGATCCCTCGGCCCGCAGGGCGTAGATGACGAAGGGAACGATGCGGGAGAGCAGTTTGTCAGGACGCAGCAGGCGAGCGTCCATGATTAGGTCGGCACGCGAACGCACGCGCTCCTCGTCGGAGGTTCCTGAAAGAAGAAGGGGTTCGAAAGGCCGCTTTGAGACATGAGAGGCTAGCCTAAGGCCGCTTTGAACCATCTTTAATCAGTCTAAGACCGCTTGTTCGCAACATAATACCGCTTTTTTTGGAAACACAATCCGCTTTTTTGGGAACATAAGGCCGCTTTTTTGGCAAAAGAAGGCCGCTCTTCGATAAACATACAGCTGCTTTTTTTGGAAACATAAGACCGCCTGTTGGGCAACATAAGGCCGTTTTTTCGGCAACGTAAGGCCGCTTTTTCGGCAATATAAGGCCGCTGTTTTTTTGGAAACATAAGGCCGCTTTGTGGCCTCATTTAGCAACCTAAGGCCGCTCTGTTGCCTGGCTTCCTATCCCAACCGTGAGGGTTGGTGTCGTCCTTGGAAGAGTAGTCGAACATTCCCTTCTGGGACCACGAGCGAACCTCCCAGTCCTTTAAATAGCGTAAGGGGCCCATAGTCGCCACTTCGATCTCGCCCTGAATTCCAAGTTTAGTTCTTTTTCAGCTATAAGAAGAGAGAAGAGAGAGAGAGAGAGAGAGAGAGAGAGAGAGAGAGGAGAGAGAGAGAGGGGGAGAGAGGACGCACCCTCCTGGCCATTCCGATCACTTCCGGGAGGCGTTTGACTTCGCGGAAGTAGGCCACATCCACGTGGATTACGGTACGCAGGGCCACTTCTCCACACAACATCAGACATCTCTCCGTCACGTAGATGTGCTTCTTGCCGTATTGGTGCCTAAAATCAGAATTTTAGTCCTTGTCTTACTCTTTCTATCATATTCAGCTTTTTTAAAATTTCATTCTTTTTCTAGAGCCCGTTTTGGCCTGAACCAAGCCCGGTTAAAAAAAACGTAATATTTTTTAATCAGCAAATATAAAATTACTTGAGTTTGTAAAAAAAATAAGTAGAAACATACAGTATGAAATTGCATAAAAATTCGAAAATTGATAAATAATCGAAAATTTTGAGGAATTCACTAGCTTTTATTGATTTTTTAAAGATAGTTTGGTGCATTTCATTTTTAATTGTGAAAATTTATATCAAATTTAGTTGTTTCATTAATTTTCATTTGCATGTTTAAAATTTTTTTTCATTGAACCTCATTATTAGCTTTTTGTAAATTCACTGTAAATTAATCGTTACAAATTACTTACATTATCAAACTAAGTGAAATTGAATAAAAATAATATGCACCGGCGGGGATCGAACCCCTGACTTTTTTGTTCCTGTTCCTGCCAGTCGGCTGGTTTGAAAAAGCAAGATTTTGTGCTCTACTTTCTCTCCCTCTCTCTCTTACATCTGCTCTTTGAGCGCCGGAAGCATGCTCTCATTCTCCTCCTCGGTGTGGTAGCGATGGGAGTAGAAAATGGCGCAGGAGGTCACGCGGTGGGTATGAACCAGCACCTGAAAATGAGTGTGACTGATGCAATATTCAAATATGATCGATGCAATATTCAAATAAGATTGATGCAATATTCAAAACAAACATTGGCGACGAGACGGGAAACCATGGCGCAGGTGTCCTTGCCCATGTTGAAGCAGATGGTCAGAGCGTTCTGGAACACGTCGCACCAAACGGGCGATTCGGTGGGAGGACGGTAGAGTTCTGGAAAATCGCCATTTTAAGCTCCGCCCCTTCTAGAGCTTGAAAAATTAAGCCTCGCCCCTTTCCCACCTTCGATGACAAAGTTCTCAATTGTCGTGAACAAAGAGTCGGTGGCCGGAAGGCGAAAGACGTTGTCCATGATCTTCGTCCGCCTGGATTCGTCAGCCATGTGGGCGATGGCGGCGAGAGCCTCCGAACGGACCCTCGGGGGCATGGCCTTGTCCTTCACGAGGTGCTGTAGGGAACGGAGGCTCTTGCGCAAGGTCTTGTCCGCCCTGGTGAGGATACTGTAGAGCTGGAGCGCGACTATCTTCATTCCGGGATCGCTTTCGTCGATCGTCTGAAGAGGGATTGTTAGATAACATACCAGAAGACCAGGGCCGCCTTTTGGCAACCAACGGCCGCTTGACCTCTTTTGGGCAATTGAAAGCCGCTTTTTGGCAACCAAAGGCCGCCTGGACCGCTTTTGACAACCAAAGACCCACCTTCCAGACTTGTTTGGTGACTCCACTGGGCAGGCCACTGACGGCCATCCGGCAGATGACCTCCTCCAGACAGGCCCTCTCCTCCTCCTTCATTCCCTCCAGCACGGAAATCAGATTCCCCACCGTCGACTCCACCCGAATCTTCGGTGAACTGAAAAAAATTGATTAATTAGAATATGAAACCTTGGTTAATTAGAATGTGAGACAAACCAATCGTCTAAGCCTCCAGAATTGCCGAAACTCACCTATTCTCACTGACAAAAAGCTGTTGGGCCGTTTTGAGCACCTCCTGGCGGATGTCCTGATTGTTGCGCCAGATCAGAGAGCACATCATTCGCACGGCCTGGTTGGCTCCACTGAAAAGGATATTTTAATTTGACGATTTTTTTTAAAATTTAAATAATTTTTTTTAGAGATTAAAGATTGAAAAAAGAGGTCAAAGTCCAAACTACAACCGCACCTGACATTGAAGTGTTTGCACTTGACGACGAAGCCCATTCCCTCCTTCTGCTCGGCCATGTCTCCCAGAAGAACGGCCCTCATCGCCAGAGGGAGGCACTCGGCGAACTCCCTCGCAACGATCATCTTGTCCTGAAGATGAACAATTTTAAATTTTTAAAAAAATGTTCTCAATTTTTAATTTTTTGAAATTACAATTTTTTCCAATTGTTAAATTTTTTATATTTTAATTTTCTCAATTTTTTAAAACTTAAATTTTCACAATTTCTAATTTTTCGAAATTTAAACTTTCTCAATCTTAAATTCATTTAAAATTTCTAAATATTTAAAAAAATTAATTTAAATTTTCTCAATTTTTAAATTTACGTCAAAATCTGGGGGCTTGAAATTTTCAGTTCCACAATTAAAAAAAAATAAAAATCTTGAAACTAACCATCAAATGGCTCAGGTCCCTCTTTCTCTTGGCCAATTCCCTCCTGTAGTCCTCCAGGTGCTCTTCCTCCTCCAATTGGACCATCTCGTTCTGAAAAAGTACCGTAATCCACCGTTAAACTACAGTAATCACAAGGCTACCGTAATCCTCCTCCAGAATACAGTAACCCTTCCAAAAAACAAAAACCCACCGAATTCCTCTCGGAGACCCTGTACCTCATGTACAAATTCCTCATGCATTCGCAAATGCTGTGCACCGTTCGCACGAAATCCCTGAAAATCAATACTTGCCCTGAATTTCAGGGACTACCGTACTCTTCGGGGCGGACGTTGTCCAGATGAGAGTTGTAGACCAAATAGACCAACGTCTGGACACAGCTCTCGGGACTGTTGAGGACCTGCGTCGATATGGCCATCATCGTGCTGAGACCCACAGATTAGACCTTTAAAAGTGACCTACTCTTTGACCGACGCTCCGTTCAGCATCACTTCCGCTGCCGAACCATCCACGTGTTGTTGGACGTAATTGCTCACGTATTGCTTAATCTCGTCCTCCTTCTCGTCGTAGGCCGTCGTGGCCTCGTTCAGACCAACCATCTCTGAAATTAGGCTATTATATAGTTAATTTAATTGATTTTTTAACGAATTTAATTATTACATTAAATTTTAAATTAGGCGGTTAATTTTTTTAAAATAATTCATTTAAATTAAAAAATATATAGTATTTTTAAATCAAAATCTCACCGGGGTCCTGCTTCAGAAGGGCGTTGTACTTGGCCAGCAGATCGTAGAATTTCGTCTTGTGGAGATCGTAGTTGAACTAAAAACAAGAAGGTTAAGCTTTTCTGGTGACCTAAGGCCGCTTTCCGCTTTTTCTGATGACCTCAGGCCGCTTTTTCTGGCGACCTCAGGTCGCTTTCCGCTTTTTTCTGGTAACCTCAGGCGGTCTTCTGCCTTTTGTCGCAATTTCAGGCCGCTTTCTGGCTATTCTGTTTAAGCTCAAACTTACATCATGTCCATAGGGATTGGTTTCGAGGAATTTCGAGAGGAAATGGACGGCGGCCTTTCGCACCTGCACCGATTTGTCCTCCAGTCTCTCTCCTAAATTCCAATTGCAACAGCGAAACAAAGGCACGTACCGATTTTGGAGATGAGGGCTCTTTTGAGCACTTCCTGCGGGATCCGGTCATTCTCGGCCAGGGTGCTCCAGATGTTGACGGCCCTCGAACGGGTCATGGCGTTCGTGTCCTGCAGGTGATCCTGAATCCGCGCATTTAATTAGAATACTGTATGGGTTACGGTACCATGAGGAAGTTGAGCATGCTGTTGCGGACTTTGTGGCGGCGGCTGTATTGCTGGCAGTTGGCTTCCGTGAGGGCGGGACTGCACAGGAGATAGGAGAAGGCGGAGAGCACGGCAGAACGCAGAGGAGCCACCTGGAAATGAGGAAATTAGGCTCCGCCCCTTTTCAAACTCGAAACATGACAGATTACCAAGCTACGCCCTTTGGTTGCCAAAAGCGGCCTTCACTCACATCCTTCTTCAGGTAGGCTACGATGGCGGATAGCTGTCGGATGAGTACTTCCGGTGCCAGTTCGGCCATGGTGATCATCAGAAGACCGTAGGGCTTCGGGGTCAAGGCCGTGCATTCCTGGTCGATCAGGTCGCCCAGATGGTGGATCATGTGGCTCAGAAGGAGCTCCAGGTCGTCGTTTACGGAGACGTTGATGATGGGCTGAATGAAGGGGTAGCGGGAGAGGGCCGTCTCCTTCATGTACTCCATGTTCACCGTCTTCTCCACAAGGGCACTCGCCATTCCTGAAAATAGGGCATTTGAAAAGCCGCTTTTAAACCAAATTTATGGGGTTAAGGTAGCTTTATGCGGGTTCCAATGGCCTCAGGCAGCTTTCTGCTTTTTTGGTAACCTCAGGGCGCTTTCCACTTTTTCGGGCGACCTCAGGCCGCTCTGAGGCCACACTTACGGTGAAAGTAGTCGAAGCGGATGCACATGGATTTGACGAGTTTGAAGACGGTCTCCAGCCATTTGAGGCTGTTCGCACGCGTGCACGACGGATTTTCGAGGAATTTGAAGACCGTCTCCGTCAGGGCCCTGAAATTCGAATTTTGATTATGGAAACTTCCCGAAAATAGTAAATCCTTAACTAAAATTTCAAATCGTTGAAAAATTAAAAGCCGCTTTTTGCCAACCATATATCGATCGATCTTCTAATTAGCATTTAATAGCCGCTTTTTGCCCATTGATCTAATAATTAGCGCTTAAAAGTCGCTTTTTGCCAATTGGTCTGCTAATTAGCATTTAGAAGCCGCTTTCACCCAAATGATCTACTAATTAGCATTTAAAAGCCTCGTAACTATTTTATTTTTTAAAAAGAATAAAACCTACAGAATCATGCTCTTGTTGGCGTCGGGGGGCCTCCAGAGGAAGCGGATGGCTCCGGTGCGCACTTTTCCAGTGTAGTCGACGACCGAGAGTTCGCATATACGCACGAAACAGTCGATTATCTGGAAAATAATTAATTTACGTTTGTCAAATAAAAAATGTTACGTACCCTTTCCCTGAGTTTGGTCCAATTCTCCATGTCGGCGTCGAGGTCCTGCTTGCGGACGCCTTTCTTCTTCTCCGCCGCCAGAAGGCGCTTCATGAGCTCGTTCTCCAGATGGATGGAGAGGCGACTGAGGAGGTAGATGGTCATCAGGAGGTAGTTGGAGAGGAGGGCACACTTGGCAGTCACCTGGAATGGAATGGGTTTAGAGAGAGAGAGAGAGAGAGAGAGAGAGAGAGAGAGAGAGAGAGAGAGAGAGAGAGAGAGAGAGAGAGAGAGAGAGAGAGAGAGAGAGAGAGAGAGAGAGAGAGAGAGAGAGAGAGAGAGAGAGAGAGAGAGAGAGAGAGAGAGAGAGAGAGAGAGAGAGAGAGAGAGAGAGAGAGAGAGAGAGAGAGAGAGAGAGAGAGAGAGAGAGAGAGAGAGAGAGAGAGAGAGAGAGAGAGAGAGAGAGAGAGAGAGAGAGAGAGAGAGAGAGAGAGAGAGAGAGAGAGAGAGAGAGAGAGAGAGAGAGAGAGAGAGAGAGAGAGAGAGAGAGAGAGAGAGAGAGAGAGAGAGAGAGAGAGAGAGAGAGAGAGAGAGAGAGAGAGAGAGAGAGAGAGAGAGAGAGAGAGAGAGAGAGAGAGAGAGAGAGAGAGAGAGAGAGAGAGAGAGAGAGAGAGAGAGAGAGAGAGAGAGAGAGAGAGAGAGAGAGAGAGAGAGAGAGAGAGAGAGAGAGAGAGAGAGAGAGAGAGAGAGAGAGAGAGAGAGAGAGAGAGAGAGAGAGAGAGAGAGAGAGAGAGAGAGAGAGAGAGAGAGAGAGAGAGAGAGAGAGAGAGAGAGAGAGAGAGAGAGAGAGAGAGAGAGAGAGAGAGAGAGAGAGAGAGAGAGAGAGAGAGAGAGAGAGAGAGAGAGAGAGAGAGAGAGAGAGAGAGAGAGAGAGAGAGAGAGAGAGAGAGAGAGAGAGAGAGAGAGAGAGAGAGAGAGAGAGAGAGAGAGAGAGAGAGAGAGAGAGAGAGAGAGAGAGAGAGAGAGAGAGAGAGAGAGAGAGAGAGAGAGAGAGAGAGAGAGAGAGAGAGAGAGAGAGAGAGAGAGAGAGAGAGAGAGAGAGAGAGAGAGAGAGAGAGAGAGAGAGAGATACTTACATGCGGGGGAGGCTGTCCCTCGCTTTGGAGTACTTCGGCCAGCGTTTGGAATACAGTGTTGAAGAAGATTTCGAAATCTGAAAATATAGTGTAATTATAGGAAGTCAGAGAGCCAGAGACGCAAACATCCAGACGGTTAGACGCAGAGAAATAGACAGTTAGACAGCGTAAAGGTGAGAGACGCAGACACAGCCAAATACGAACTCACACTGAAGCAGTATTTTGACAGCCGTCAGTCGCAGTTCCGTGTTCTTGATCTTCGAGTTGATCCTGAAATCGGAAATTCAACATCGGAACTGGCACTTTTTTTAATCCAAAAATTACGCACTTTGCGAGGGAGAAGAAGGCATCAAAGTGCTCCTTCAAGGCGACGAGGCTCTTATCGGATAGCTTGAACTGGAACTCTGAAAAAGGCTCGATTAATTTTGAAAATGTTTTAAAAAAAAAACTGACGTTGGAATTCCTCGAGGCAGCGTTCTTCGCTGATATCTCCGTCCTGGACTACATGAAAGGCGTCCGCGTCATTCACGGTGAGATCATCGTCACCCATCGGGATTTCGAAGCTGGAAATGGATGAATTACTGTAAGTTTTTGGAAATACGGTAACCTGGCTATATTCGATTTTTACAAGGGGAAAATAAAGTATTGTGGAGAAGAATGGCGGCCACCGGCTGATTAAGGCAATATTCACACGAACGCCCTCTCCAAAAGAGCGAGCGGAAGTGGAAAATCACATTAGCACCCGAGACTCATTTCCGGGCAGGGAGAGGCCACAGGAGGCACGTAAAAATAAGGGAAGGCCACAGGGCTCTATCCTGGATTAGCGGTCCTTAAAAATTATAGTGGTCCAAAAAAAAGTTGAAACTTTTTTTTAAATATTTAATATTTTTATTGTATATTTCATTTTTTGTAAGTTTTTTTTTAAATTTCGACACTTTCACTTTCAAAAAAATTAAAAATTGCATGTTTATATCTCGAAAATCTCAAAAAAAAACAATCAAAACAATGTTTAATATAATAAAATGAAACTTTTAATATTATTTTTTACATTAAAAAAAAAGATTTTATTCATTTTTTTAAACTTTTTTATGGATTGCTATAATTTTTAAGTGCCGATAATCCAGGATAGAGCCGGCCACGGAGGCTGTCAAAACCTGAGAAAAACCCAAAATCCATTTTTTTAAAAATTTCGTTGCAGATTTCGGATGAAGCTTACCGAAGGCTTCTGGTGGAGGATCCATTGGAGGCGGATCCGTTGGAAGTGGATTCCATAGACTCTACGGTCTCCGTGGTCGACCGCCTCTCTCCTCTGCTGATGGACCTCGCCGGCGAGGTCGGGGGACTCCCGTCCGAACTGTATTCCATTGCTAAATTCCAATTCCAAGTTTCTTCCGATTTCTACAGAAAACTAGATAAATAACCTGGGAAATCCCATTCAGAACAGAGAGGAAAACAGTTTCAATTAGTACTTCCATAACAACGACGATATAAACAACGATGATAGAACTGGGATATAACGGGGGAGGATCACCGGAGAGTGCATAACAACAATAAACAATGGATAACGTATGTACAGCTAAAGCAGGAAGGAGTCGCACTTTACAAGGCCACGGGTGAGCTTCGACACGACGCGCTTGGTGCGGCCGCGGGTTTTGTAGGCCACCGGGAACGAGGGGGTGTTGTGGAAGACCAGGAGCTCCGAACAACCGCGCTCCTGAAAATTGGATTTTAATTTTAAATGAAACTGAAAAAAAATGAAATTGAAGAAAAAATGAAACAAACCTGCAACATCATGATTCCTCCGGCGAGGATGAGCTCCCGAGGCAAATCGCTGAGGTAGGGAGACCGGAGGAAGTCCGTCTGGAACCACTGCTCGATCACCTGCGCAGGGAGGTCGTCAGAATTTCTGAAGAAAAAAATAAATTGGCGCCAACATCTGGGAGGCCACAGCCAAAAACTGGGAAGGCCACGGGAATCTTGACGACAGATGACTCCAAAATCCCCACCTGTGCATGACGGCGTGGGCGATAGACCGGCAGAAATCGGTGCGCACCATGGCCTCTCCACAGCCACTGGCCGAAACGGCGACCAGGCAGTCCCCGTACTTGTCAGCCCACGCGCCGGCGCCCAGATGAGTACTGTGGCCCAACCGACCTGAAACACAATTTTAAGTATTTAATAAAATGGTTATTATAATTAATAAATTCAAAGCAAACCAGGGCGTTTGAGTATGATTCCTCCGCTGGAGACGCAGGCCTCGGCGTGTCCGTCCTTGAGCGCCACCCCTCCTACCGTATCCATCTTGTCGATGGGGCAGCTTCTCTCCTCCGAGAGCATCTTCGACGCCTTGTGCCATTCCTTCAGCGCTCCGTCGGAAATCAAGTCCTCCGGATCGCACAACTTGAATCCTTAAGTTATGGATTCAGCGGGTTGAAAAGAAGAAGGGAAACCTTTCTCCAGGGCCCAGGTCTCGGCTCCCTTTCCGACGAGAACCTGCGGTCTGATGAGACCGGGAACGCCGGCGTCCAGAGCCACGCCCTTCGCAACGCAGATGGGATTCTTGATCGTGGAGACACAGCCGATGGCGCCGAATCTGAAAGCGAGAATTGGAGAAAAGCCAAATCAGGCAGAAAAAAGCCAAATTTAAAGCCACAGCTCGGGCTCACTTGTGGTAGCGAGAAGTCATGTAGCCGGCCTCGCACTCGACGGTCCCCTGCGCCGTCAGATTGGACCCCTGACCGCAGTTGAAGTACTTGTGGTCCTCCAAAGCCTACAATCTCCTAATTAAAGGTCTCCAAATGGGTCCCACCGCGACCGCTTTGGTAATATCCGTGTCGGTGGCTCCCAGGGCATCGGAACACCACGAGGAAGAGTCCTCCGGCATCGAGAAACCAACTCCTGCAAGAAAAAGGTTAAAAGTTTTCCAAAATCAAGTAGAATCCCTAAAATTGAAGGCCTACCTCCATGAACGGCGAGCATTTTACTTCTGAGTTTCTAGATGACGTTTGAAGAGAATAGTGCTGAATCGGTGCTTGCAGATGGTGGTTTCTCCCGCCGTCAGGACAGGAATGTCGTATTTATACTTCTGAAAATGGGACAAAAATAAAAAGATTGGAACATACGGACCTCAAAGATCGAAGGGTCACACTGCTTAATATTTCTTTCTTCCACGTGAATTTCCAACTGGCTCCGGGCCAGAAAATGATCCAAGTGCTTTTTAAAGTTAATACAGAGGGAGCAACCGTCACTTGAGTACAAAATCAACCGCTCCGCCGCACGAGAATCACTGTGGACAAATTTACCAACAAATTTGGAAATATGACGCAAAAGGAGCGGATTTTTGGCCATAAAACGTTCTGAAAATTAAGATTTCACAATTTCCTACGATAATTAGCAAAACTTAGGTAAAAATTAGCAATTTAAAACAACTAAAACGTTAGAAAAACAATTTAAAAATTTTAAATTCGTCCCACAATTTAAACTCTGGCAATGTGCCAGAAGTCTTTTGTTATGGGACCCTTGCGCATAGTCCTTTAATTTTCGACTTGGCAAAGGTCCAATTTCGAAAATTTTGAAAACCAATTTTATTTTTATCCATTTTCAGCTTTAATTTAACGCTTTTTGTTTATTTTATTGATTATAAAATTGTAAACTGGTAATTTATTTAATTTTTTTTTAAAGTTTTAAGCGATTTTGGGAATAAAATCAAGGATTTTTAAGCCAAAAACTCGATTTTGACTTGTTTCTTTCACTTTAAAGAATAATGCATTTAAACACGGATTTTAAGGGTTAAATGATGCCCGAGAAGGAGGAGAAGATAGATCTGGGAGATGCCTCCGCCGAACCGACGACGGACTTGGTGAAAATGGCCGAGGAACTGAGGAGAGCCTCGATTGCCTTTGTGAGTTCTTCTGAAATCCTGGAAAATTGGCACTACTCTAGCAAGACGAAGACATTCCCTACGAGGAGGACATTCTGAAGAATCCCACTTCCCTGCGCAGCTGGCAGCGCTACATCGACCACAAGAAGAAGACCAAGGCCCACTGGAAACAGACCTGTCAGGTTTGTTCTTTCTCTTCTCTTTCCATTTATTATTGATTTTTATCTTTAAAACGCAGTTAAAAACAAGTTTCAGGTGTACGAGCGTGCTCTGAAAGTCTTCGAGAGGAGCTACAAACTGTGGTACCAGTACCTCCGCTACCGCCGCCGTCTGATCCAGCACAAATCGCCCACCGACGTGGCGTGGCAGCACCTCTGCGATGCCTACGAGAGGGCTCTCGCCCAGCTCCACAAGGTTTTGATTTTTTTTTTGAATTCTTAATGAAAATGCCTTCAGATGCCTCGAATTTGGATGGATTACTGCGAAATTATGACCAAACGTCGACTGGTTACCGAGAGCAGAAGGGTCTTCGATCGGGCTCTCAGGTAGATTTTTATTGTATTTTTTAAAGATTTAGACCTTTAAATGAGTTTTAGGCATTTAATTTAAAATGGTACTTTAAACAAAAATGTTCCAGAGCTCTCCCTGTCACTCAGCACATGCGCATCTGGCCGCTCTACATCCAGTTCGTCATCGGCCACGACATTCCCGACACCGCCATCCGCGTCTACAGAAGATACCTGAAGCTGAATCCTCGCGCCAGGGAGGATTTCGTGGATTACCTCGTCAAAATCGACATGTTGGACGAGGCGGCCAAGAATCTGGTGATGCTCGTCAATGAGGACAAGCCGGTCAGCGAGCGCGGAAAGACCGTCCATCAGGTATTTTTGCCTTTTTTTATAAGTTTGAACCTATTTTTGGGGATTTAAGAGCGGCTCAGCGGCCTTTGATTGCCAAAAGCGGTCTAAGAGTCCATTGGGCATGATTCTAATCTGTTTCTTTCAGTTGTGGGCTGATCTGTGCGAGCTGATATCGAAGAACCCGATCAAGGTCTTCTCCGTAAACGTGAATGCCGTAATGCGCCAGGGCATCCAGAAATACACCGATCAGGTACTATTTTAGCTGCTTTTCATTCAAATTAGCTAAAAATTTGCATTTTGTGCTCTAATCCTTCTCTTCCAGGTCGGAGTGCTGTGGTGTTCCTTCGCCGAATACTACATCCGTGCCGGTCAGTTCGGCGACGCCCGCGACGTCTACGAGGAGGCCCTGGTCTCCGTGAAGACCGTCCGCGACTTCACCCAAATCTTCGACGCCTACGCCAAATTCGAGGAGAGGGAATGCGCCGCCAGGTAGATTTTTGCCCCTTTTGGTGAAAATTAGGCCCCGTCCTCTAACAATTTTTTATTAATCAAAAATTCAGAATGGACGATCTGGAGGACGGGGAGGAGGAGGGCGCGACGGACCTGGAGCACATTTTCGCCATGTACGAGTTCCTAATGAAGCGGAGGCCGATTCTCCTCAATTCCGTGCTTCTGAGGCAGAATCCGCATAATGTGCACGAGTGGCTGAACAGAGTCAAACTCTACGACGGAGAACCGGACAAGGTGCGTTTTCGGCGTAGTTTTGGCGAGGAAATGGAAGTAAAACGAAAGATTTCGAAGAAATCGAGAGAAAATACGATATTTTCAGCAAATCGAGACGTTCCTGGAAGCGGTGAGGACCATCGACCCGAAGCAGCAGGTCGGCAAGCTCAGCCAGATCTGGATCGACTTTGCCAAGTTCTACGAGGAGGGAGGACAGCTCGAAGATGTTAGTTTTATGCTAATTTATGATTTTCAGAAGAAAACGACGGAGCCTCCCGTGGCCTCCGAAATTGTGTCGTGGTTTTTCTGTCAAATTCAAGAAACTAATTTTTTTTAAATATTTTTTTAACGATTTAGAAAAAATTTCGGCGATTTTTTAAAAATTTAGAATTATTTTAATTTTAAACTTTTTTATGGTCCGCTATAATTTTTAAGAACCGCTAATCCAGGATACAGCCAAAATGTCTTTATCTTCCGAATTCCGAATCATAATTGAACTCCTTATTTCCAGGCCCGCAGCATCTTCGAAAAGTCCACCCAGGCACCTCTTCTGAAGGTGGACGAATTGGCCTCCGTCTGGTGCGAATACGCCGAACTGGAACTCCGTCACAAGTGGGTTTTCTGCCTTTTAGGGACATTTTTTATCCCTTTTTCGTTTTTTCAACCACTTTTTCTCATTTTCTCTTTCAGGAATCCGCAGAAGGCAATCGGCCTGATGAAGAGGGCCTGTGCTCCGCCGATCCGCAAGAGCAACTACTTCGACGAGACGGAGTCCGTGCAGAACCGCGTCTACAGGAGTCTCCGCGTGTGGTCGCTCTATGCTGATTTGGAGGAGAGCTTCGGGACGGTGGAGACGACGAGGGCCGTCTACGACAGGATTCTCGATCTGCGCATTGCCACGCCACAGATTGTCATCAATTACGCACTCTTCCTCGAGGACCACCAGTACTTCGAACACGCTTTCAAGGTAATTAGGCAGTCGAATTCAGGCTAACTGGGATGTTAAGAACAAGCATATAAGCAAATTAGGATAGTTTATAGGCAGAAGAGCAGGCCAAGCGGCCTTTATTTGCCAAAAAGCGGCTTTTTGTTGCCAAAATGCAAATCAAGCGGCTTTTATTTGCCAAAAAGCGGATTTTAATTGCCAAAATTCAAATCAAGCGGCTTTTAATTGCCACAGTGCAAATTAAGCGGCTTTTATTTGCCAAAATGCAAATCCAGCAGTTTTGATTACCAAAATTCAAATCAAGCGGCTTTTAATTACCAAAATGTTAATCAAGCGGTTTTTAAATACCAGAAAGTAGATCAAGCCGATTTTAATTACAAAAAGCGGTCTTAAAGGGCGGAGCTTAAAAATCCCTATTATTTAAAATGGGCGGAGCTTAATTTCACCTCTTTTCAGGCCTACGAGCGCGGAATCTCCCTGTTCCGCTGGCCGAACGTCTACGACATCTGGAACTGCTATCTGAAGAAGTTCATCGATCGATACGGCGGAAAGAAGCTCGAAAGAGCCCGCGACCTCTTCGAACAGTGTCTGGAGAAGTGCCCGCCCAAGTTCGCCAAAAGTGAGTTTTCTACCCATTTTCCGTCATTTTTACCCATTTTTTCTGCAATTTACTAATTTCCCCTCTTCAGATATCTTCCTTCTCTACGCCAAATTGGAGGAGAACCATGGACTGGCCCGGCACGCCATGGCCATCTACAACAGGGCCACGGAGGCTGTGGAGAAGGAGCAGATGTACGATGTGGGTTTCTATTTAATTTATTCTATTAAATTAAAAAATATATATAGATATTTTTATTTAAAAAATAAAAAGAAACATTGAAAAATAAATAAAAATCCCATTTTCAGATGTTCAACATCTATATCAAAAAGGCGGGAGAGCTGTACGGAGTGCCGCACACGAGGCCCATCTACGAACACGCCATTAGCCTACTGCCGGAGAATAAGTCACGGTGGGTAGGAGGGTGGCAGAGAGTTTTGGTGGATGAGAGACGCAGACGACGAGGCGTTAGAGACGCAGGAATAAGGCAGTGACAGAGTGGATTAATTGGTTGAGCGTCCAGAATGCTGAATTCCGAGTGCAATATGCTAATCAACCAATTTCAGTGAGATGAGCATGCGCTATGCCCAAATGGAGAAGGCGCTCGGAGAGATCGACCGCGCGCGTGCCATCTACTCGCACTGTGCCGAGATCTGCGATCCCAGGGTGAGTTTTTGGCCGGTTGTATGCTAATTTTAGGGTCTGAACTGTCCCTAATTAGGTCCCCAATTGGGGTGAACCCTTAAATTAGCATAAAACGGCCTAATGAAGGCCAGTTGGGACTCCCTTCATTAGGACGTTTTATGCTAATTTAAGGGTTTACCTTAATTTTAAGGCCTTAATAACCTTAAGTTTAAGTCCTTAAAGTGACATGATTTTAGGATTTTAACTGACCCTAAGTAGGTCCCAATGACCCTAGTTAATTTGCCTTATTTAGGCCTTAAACATGCTTAAATAAATCCCCATTTTCAGGTGCAAGGCCAGTTCTGGGAGACGTGGAAGGACTTTGAGGTGAAGCACGGAAACGAGGACACGGTGCGCGAGATGTTGCGCATCAAGCGCTCCGTCCAAGCCACCTTCAACACCAACGTCAACTACATGTCCGCCCAGATGATTGCGGCCGCCGGAGCCACGAAGGTACCGCTTTCTTGGTGCAAAATGCTAATCTAATTGGGTTTCCAGTTGCCTGGGGAGGGAGCGACGGCGGGTGATTCGATGGCTGTGCTGGAGGCGAAGGCTCAGCTGGTGGCGGAGCAGCAGAAGAGCGGAGGGAACATTTCCTTCGTCCGGGGGGCCAGCAAGACCACCCAGCAGGACACGACGGAAAATCCGGATGAGATCGACATCGACGGGGATGAAGAGGAGGAGGAGGATAACACGGGTGAGAGCGGCCTTTTGTTGCCAGAAGGCGGCCTTCTATTGTCAAACAGCGGCCTTTGGTTTTACAAAGAGGCAAAATGCCGAAGAAGCGGCCTTTGGTTGTTAAAAAGCGGTCAAGCGGCCTTTGTTTTCCAAAAAAAGTTGCAATTGGTTGACGGAAAGCGGAATTTGGTTGCAAAAAAACGGTCCAAGCGGCTTTTCTTCGAAGAAGCGAAAAAAGCAGCCTACGGTTGGTAAAATGCGAAAAAAGCGGCTTTTTGGTTAGTAAAAAGCCGTACAAGCGGCCTTAGGTTGTCAATAAAGCGAGATACAGAGAGAGAGAGAGAGAGAGAGAGAGATAGACATATAAAAAGAGTCTAATCCTCCCTATTTCAGAGGTGGAGACGCAGGCGGTGCCGGCAGCTGTGTTCGGCAACCTGGCGAAGGCAGACGACGAGTGATCCAACCCCCATCTTCTTCCTGTTTTATTCCCTCCAATTCCTATTTTCCACATGTTCTCCCGGCTGTTTGTTGATTTCCTTGTTCGATCTGAATGTGGTGTACCCGTTGATACAAGTTGAATTAAGGTATTTGTCTTTGGCTTTTGTTTATTGGGGGAGCTGGCAACAAAGGAAGGTTTTGAATTTGGCGTTTCGGGGGTTTAAAAAAGAAACTTGAAGGAAAAAGGTTCCTCTGCGAATCGGAGGAAGAGGCTAGATCTAGGCGAGGAATTGGCTGAAAGTTTGTAGTTTGATCCCACTTTATCTTCCTCTTTGTAATTTTCAAGAAGAATGCAGTATTGATTGATTTTAAGATGGTATGTATTTTGCATATCGGCGTCTCGTTCTCAAGCAAAGGCCAGATCGAGGGATGAACATTTTTTAGATGGATGAAAACAAAAAAGTTTTTTTTTAAACGTAAACGGGCTCAATAAATTTTTAACGGGGTACTTTTAAGTGATCTAGAATTTGAATTAGATTGAAAATTTAAATGTATGAAACATTTTAAGATCCTCCGAAAGGCAAAAATAGTGTCATATTTCTATTTTTCTTCTTCTCTTAAATTTCAGAACTGAAAAATAATCTTCCATTCAAAAGACCTAGATCGGGTGGAAAATATTTTTTGCTCTTAAGCCCCTTCGATTTTTTATCTTAAGGTCTAATTTTGTTATTAAAATATGAGATTTTCAAAAACTATTTAAAAGTCTCAGATAGATAGTGAAAATAAATAGATATACTTTAAAAAACAGATACGCATTTGAATTCTCTCTAAAATTCCAGAATTGAAAAATAAACTTCCTCCTTCCAAAGGCCTAAAATCGGTATGGAAAATATTTATATTTTTTGATGTTGAGCCCCTTCGAGTTTTGGAGTTTCGATCGTATATTTTTCGTATTTCTCGATTTCACTTTGGAAATGACCGGCATCAACAACCCATCCTTTCTTACTGTCCACAAGATTGGCTTCAAGCAGGCGAAAGATAAAAACACAGGCTGGATTCGAACTTTGGTGTGTTGGCTCTATCCTGGACTACTGGTCCATAAAAATTATAGCGGTTTATGGCATAAAATGTTCTTAAAACACCGTTTTAAAGAAAAATTAGTCTTTTTTTAAAATTTTAGACACTTTTTTTCACTGTTTCGTATAATGGGGATACTTTTAAACCTTCTTATAAAAACAATTTAATATGAAAAAAAAACAAAAAAAATAAAGTTTTAATTATTATTTTTACAAACGTTAAAAACATTTTATGGACTGCTATGATTTTTAAGAACCGTTAATCCAGGATAGAGCCTGAATATTAACATATACATAAAGTACTTGATTGAAATATTTGCACCCAGAAGGCACTCCAGTGAAAAAATGTGGTTTTTAATCGGGTCGCAGTGACATCATTTGAAGGAACCACGAGATAAGGGAGATAAGGAAACGTCTGAGAACATGAGGTCCAGTGAGGTGGTTGTTGAGAAAAAACCGTCCAAAAATTAATTTACTGAAAAATTATTTTAAAAGTTTTGAACTTTCCATTAATATCTATTAAAAACTTATATGTGTATAAAACGGCACATCAGCCCCTCCCTTTAAACTTTACAATTGAAAGTTGGTCATAAATTGTCATAGTGAAAATTAAAAACTGTTTTTATAGCCAGTTTCACACAAACCGTAGTTGTAAGCGAATTTTACCAAAGGTTGACATATTAAGACCTTGGGTCTGAAAGACTCAAAATACTCTTGGACATTCAAATTCAAAATGCTTCGATTTGGCTCAAAATTGGTGTGTGAGCATCTTAGAACACATATACGACGAAAATAGCGCGGAAATTCGATTATCGATTTTTGGACCCGGGTTACGGTAATGGGGTGCGCGGTACTGTAACTCGGGTCAAACTTGACCAAAACCAAAAACCAAGGTATGGAAAAAATTGCAAATTTTATGTTGACAAACTTTTGTGTTAAACTCAACAACGATTTCTTCAGCCAGAAAAAAGTTAGACGCCAAAACGTCTTTCGAAAAACACAAAAAATTACCGTATTTCAAAAAGAAAAAAAAGGGTATCGCAGTTTTTTGATATGTTGTAGAGCTACTTTTTATGCATCTATGTGATTTTTTTCAATTTTTTCCTACGCCCCAACGGGGGTCAAAAAGAGCGGTGAAGAGCGCGCGCCACCTAATTCCGCTCGCTGCAACCCCGCGCCGACGGCTGTTTTGGGTGTGGAAAAAATTCAAAAAATGCCTGAACGTTTAAAAACAATATAAATAAGCTTACAATACATTGTTTATGTGAAATTATGGCAATCCTATCAAAACGCAATTCATAATGCGTTTTATTAACACAAAAAGTGGCAAAAAGCCTGGAAAAAAAGGTATTTTCAGCGGATCTTTATCGAAAAAATATATTTAGTCAATCATTTAATAAATTTGCAAGTAATTACATTTTTTTATTATTTTTTTAAGCTTTACACGACGCCTTAAATCGATTTTTTCCAACCTGTGCGACATTTTTGAGAAAAAGCGGCTGCCAAATTTGGCGCCCGCTGTGTAACATTGAAATCACCCCGCCGCCGCAATTAATAATTATCCATGAAATATCGTTTCTGGGTAACTTTACAGTTTATGACCAACCAAAACAATAGGGTTTGTTGCAAAAAAACTCAGACATTGACCAAATAATTGGTTTTCAATGAAAACCCGCCGAAAATACCTTTTTTCCAGGCTTTTTGCCACTTTTTGTGTTAATAAAACGCATTATGAATTGCGTTTTGATAGGATTGCCATAATTTCACATAAACAATGTATTGTAAGCTTATTTATATTGTTTTTAAACGTTCAGGCATTTTTTGAATTTTTTCCACACCCAAAACAGCCGTCGGCGCGGGGTCGCAGCGAGCGGAATTAGGTGGCGCGCGCTCTTCACCGCTCTTTTTGACCCCCGTTGGGGCGTAGGAAAAAATTGAAAAAAATCACATAGATGCGTAAAAAGTAGCTCTACAACATATCAAAAAACTGCGATACCCTTTTTTTTTCTTTTTGAAATACGGTAATTTTTTGTGTTTTTCGAAAGACGTTTTGGCGTCTAACTTTTTTCTGGCTGAAGAAATCGTTGTTGAGTTTAACACAAAAGTTTGTCAACATAAAATTTACAATCTTTTCCATACCTTGGTTTTTGGTTTTGGTCAAGTTTGACCCGAGTTACAGTACCGCTCACCCCATTACCGTAACCCGGGTCCAAAAATCGATAATCGATTTTCCGCGCTATTTTCGTCATATATGTGTTCTAAGATGCTCACACACCAATTTTGAGCCAAATCGAAGCACTTTGAATTTGAATGTCCAAGAGTAAATTGGGCTTTGTCGGTTATCTCAGATCCGGCGTCTTAATTATTCTTCTTCAATTAATTGAGTTGACAATAATCGTAATTTGATGAAAATTACTATAGAATAAATGAAACGTGCTAAAAGTACAATGTCGTAACGAACTGTAAAAAAATTATTTTTTTGTTAAATTTTGGGCTAAAAGTGGGGGGAAAAGATCTAAATTTTTTAACCAAACCGTTTTGGTTTTTGACCAAACTTCAACTGAAAAATTTAACTATAACACTAAATGTTTTGAGTTTTGGAGCAACAAATATAACGCTAATTTTACGATCAATCCAATGAAATAGGTTCTTTTGCTTCCATTTTAACTTTGATAACAGGGTCTGCAAAAAAGTTAACTTTTATGAAATGTTGGGAGTTTTCCATTTTTTGATTTTTTTTTCATTTTTTAGTCATTTTTTAGATGATTTTTTAGTCAACCAATTTTTAGAAGAATTTATTAGTACACTAATTGACATCGTTTGCGGCCCTGCGGAATCTCTGAGACTGAACTTTGAATTTTAAAATTTCGAAAAAGGTTGAAAAACAAAATAAAGTTGTTTTTAGCGTATTTTGGTTCCAGACGTTCCACATATTACATAATAAGCAAAATCCGAGACATCGATTTTTTTCTGTGGCCACGGAGTCCACTAATTTTGACATTTTGACACTGAATTTTTCAATAAATCAAAAAATCTGAATCAATAACATTTTGAAAGGATTTCTATGTTGACTGAATGAGAAATCTACACTACTTCATAATAAATACAAAATAATATTTTAGCTAACTCTTGAATTTTATTGTCTGGCTGATTTGCAATACGTGATTTCCCGAGTGTGACCTGGTGTGCCCTCCGATTCTTTGTCCTGCATTTCTGTCTGGACCATTCTAATCAAAATTGTTTGTGTGCTGATAACAGAAAGAGAACTAAAAGAACTCCGATTCTGGGGTATAAAAGGAAGGCTTCTGGCATCACTTCCATCAGCCATGAAGCTTCTTCTACTGTTGCTTCCCGTCTGCGCCCTTGGATTCTTCCGTCCCAATGCCATCGACAAGGCAGAAGACTCTTCCCAACATCGCCTCGGGAAACTGACTTCTGAAGAAAAGGCCAAATTGTCAAAGGTTTGATTTGATTCCTCCCTTAAAAAAGAAACTTCAAAAGGGAACTTCACCGCATGGGTAGACGGGGAACCCTCAGGAGACCATTTCTGAACTCACCCCGATTTTACTTAACTTGGTAGGGAAACTAGCCCGTCACACCGATTTTCACCGCTGCACGCAGAGGGATGTTTTGAGATCGCTTATATAACCCCACTCAGTGGCGTTGCCGATTGCATACGGGTTCCCGCAGCATACTCTCTCGCATAGAGGGCGAAGACACTTTGGGGCGCTGGTCAGCAGGGTACTCATTTGAGTAGCCGCTAATTAGGGGTAATTAGGTCAAACTGAGGGAAAGGGTGACAGACGGCGCAACTCGCACCCGTATCGCATCAGACACGTCTGAATGACCTCCCACGCGGTGCATCCTCTGGTTCACTTACCTCTGGTTCACTTGCAGTCTCACGTGAAATTCTTTCGCCTTTTACTAAAGATTTCCGTGCAAGTGGACACATGTGAGAATTGGAAGTTTTTGGAATCCCCTCGGAAGAGCGGGAAATCTATGAAATTTATTAACAGAGCAATCAATTATCAAAGCGTCATTTTTATAATTTCATTTTTAAAATGGGTCACTTTTCCCCGCATTTGAATTCTTTGTAAATTCATTCTTTAGGAATGGGGCATGGACATTGAAAAACGCAAAGCCCGCCTCGACCGAATTTCCTCCAAAGCCTCGTCGATTGCCACTTCCAAGGCCAACTTTGGAATTGAAAACCGCATCAAGGTAGGGCCTATTAGTCGCAATATTTAATTTTTTTAATATTCAGAACTTTCCTGAGGTCACAATTACCAGGCCAAGTGAGGGAGTGATCACTGACTTGTTCAAGGTCAACGAGGAAGCGGGCGTTTCTGACTATCTCTTCGAAGGAGATCTCCATCTCACAGAGTAGGTTAATTTAAATTAAAGGGAAAATTGCCTAATTATAGAAGCCAATTGGATTTGATCGAGAGCAGCTTGACTGAGAACGGAAGAAGAAAACGACAGGCAGCTGCCGCCGCCCCCAAATGGACAAACGGCACCCTTTACTTCTACTTTGATGCTTCGATCGGTAGGGAAATCTAAACTTTTTCCTACAGTACTCTTAAGATGACGAAATGAAATCGATAGTTCGGGCCGCCCAGAGCAACATCCGAGCACACACCTGCATTGACTTTGTGGAGGACCAGAAGGCCGAAAACAGAGTGAAGGTCAGTGGGGGAGTTTTTTGATGCACAAAAGTGCAAATTCTTTCTTTATACTGGTTATCACCAATATTTTTAGTTGATTGGTTGTTTTAATCAATTTCATTCAAGAGAATCAAAAAATGCTTGTAAAGCAAATACTGTAGCAGCACAAAACCAAAAGTTTATTTATAGTTTGTTTGTTTTTGAGCTGAACAAAAAGTGACTTGAACCGGTTTAAAATTGCACCCCCGATTTATTAATTGTTTATAATTGGTTAATAGCCACCGATATCGGTTTTATATATCGGTTTTCTCTCGAGGAAGACAAACACAAAAACTTTGTAAGGTATCCGCAGGATACTGTTGCCGCAAACATAGATTTTGTGGTAACTTTTTGGTGAGAGTATCGAAATATGACTTTTTGTTGTATATTTTGCCAAGTCCAGCATATATCATATTTAAACAGAAAAACTGAGTGCCCCACTTCAATATTCAGGGCCAAAACATTTGCAAACAAGATTCAGATTTAGTTTTAAAAAAAGTAGAGTTTAAAAAAAATAACCAGGTTTTCTTAACATTTCGGCAACGCCGCGGGGCCACCTTTGCGGTCTTTAACTTAAGAGTACTCAAATAATTTTTTTAAGATTTACAAAGGTACCGGATGCTCCTCCGCATTCGGAATGAGAGGAGGAGAACAACTTCTTTCGCTGGGAAATAAATGCGGTGTGGTAAGGCCTTTTACTTTAACGTGTTTACCTTAATTTTAAAGCTTGGAACAGTGTTTCACGAATTTTCCCATGCCCTCGGATTCATCCACACCCAGTCGAGGTCGGACAGAGACACCTACGTCGATATGAACCTTAGCAGTGTTAAGGTAGAACACTAAGGCTTGTAATCAATCGCAATAGTCTTTTTTTAGGAAGAAAAATACAAAGACTTTGTAAAGTACCCCCAGGATCAGAACGTTTTGCTCACTCCTTACGAGTACGGAAGTTCTATGCACTACTCTGCCGAAGCGTAGGTTAATGGGACATTTAGGGAAAATAAATGTTTCAGGGGAGGGAACAGGGGGGCTGCGGGATATGTCATCACACCCAAAGACGAAGACTACATTTACACTATGGGACACAGACAGGTCTCTTTTTACGATCTGCTCATGATCAACGAATACTACAACTGCAATGGTAGGCATCACTGCTAAGAATTTTAAAATTGGAATTTTGTGACTTTTTTCATTGCCTATATATTTTTGTTAGGATCAAGTCTCTATTTGAATTTTTAATTTTGGTTTAATTTCAAAGGAGTTCTCTCCATTTTAGTGAGGGCTATAGTTTGCCGCACACAATTTGGGCGCACCTTGCATCTCTTACTGAAAATTGCTTGAATATTTTAATTTAAACTAATTAATTTAGTTAAATTTACAAAAAGGAAAATTTTTTTTGTATGAACGGTATTTTCAAGCAGTAAATTCAAATTATAAAAGTCTTTAACTAAATTATATATGAAAACCGTGAATTTCTAGACTATTAAATATAGTACGTACGGGCTACACATTTCGTAAACTTTTTGAAAAGTAATTTTTAAAAGGACAGTTAACAAAAGGATGCTTTAAAAAGTCAATTCTTTGGTTATACATTTCCAAAAACATTTTCAAAATTGAGTTTCAAATTGACTTGAAGAAACGCGGAAAACTCATCACTGCGCTTAAAAAATGATATTTTCTCAAGACAATTTAACAACGTTTATTATTTAAAACGGTGAAACATTCCTTTAATTATATTAAAATTAATTTTTTATTAAGAAAATTAAAGAAAGTTAAGTTTTTAAACCCGATAAACATTCTCCTAATAAAAACATTTCAATCAAGACAATTTTTAGCAAAAAGTTAACCAAAGTGTCTAGTCATTTTGGTAATAATTATACCTATTATGGCCTTCCTTTAGCAACCTGCACCGTGGAGAACTCGGCCGTTTGCCAGAATGGAGGCTACCCCAATCCCCGCAACTGTGCCGAATGCAACTGCCCCAGTGGATACGGAGGAGCTCTCTGCGACGAGAAGGTAGGCACTGTCAAAATACATACCTTACTTACATTTAGCCGTCTGGCTGCGGTGAAATCTTGGAAGCTGCCAGCTTCTGGCAAAGCTATGCTTTCAATGTGGGAAATGCCGAAAGGTCCCGTCGTTCGAATGAAGATTTCCTTACCTGCACCCACTGGATTACGGTAACCAACGGTTGTACGCAATGAATGGTTGTGTTTAGGCCCCGGAAGGAAAACAAGTCCGAGTAAGAATCCTAGAAATGAACCACGTCTTCTGCGAATACGGATGTCCATACGACGGAATCGAAGTGAAGGCCAATGCCAATCCTCAGATCACGAACCCCCTGTAACATGGATTTATGGGTTTCAGTCTAACTTCGGTTGTTTATAGGTACTGCTGCAGGGAGTACAGAAACACAACAGTCACCAGTGAACTGAACCCAACTCCGGTTGTGGCCTACACCCGAAGCAGCAACGTTTTCGAAATCGAATACCGTTTTGTGAACGCAGCGGTCAAGCCTACGAAGGGAACAACCACTCCCGAAGCAGAGACTACCACAACTACGACTGAGAGAACCACGGAAAAGACAAAGAGACCAGAAGAAAAGACTACCAAGAAGCCCATTGAAAAACCGACTACTGCAGCTCCAGTGGTTCCCCCGAAAGATTGTGTCAATCCAGTGAGGTTTATTTTCCTATAGATACAATCCCGTTTAGCTGACCTTCTCCATGGTTGTCCTGAAGCGATTTGTCAATGATGAGCTGCAGAAGCACAGTTACATCTCCGACAACTTCTTGGTCAACTCTGTGTTGTCTCAAGGCTTCCGACAATACGGTAAATCACAAATTTTATTTCACTTAATGAAATATTTAGGACAAATCGGCAAAGTGGTAGACCCCGACGTGTATGAAGACAACAAAGCGGTTCTTGAGCCCCTCTGCCCTTCACTTGTGAAGCTTCGTAGTTTTGTTGACACGAGCGGTGAGGATAGTTCATTTTCAGTCGAATTCTGTTGTTTAGTTTTGGTTCAGTTCATGACGGTTGATGACAACGAAGCACAAGCGAAGATAGACGCAGGATGGCACGAGGCCCCGGTTAGATTCAGTCTTTCCCGATGATTTACTGTTTTAGTCCGTTGGCTACTGTTCCACTTCCAAGGCTTGTGGAGCCAATCGGAATCTACGATCGGTGACTGCTTACGATGGAGGAGACATCATTTACTCGACCTACAACAAGGAACTGAAGAATCTGAACAGCTCCCATCACTACGGGGGGACCCTCAGTCCCACCATCTGTTGGCTCTTCTGAAGGGCTCTATGCATTGGGAATAAAACTTGTATTTGAATTATAGATATTATGTTGCCAAGAAAAGCAGAAAGCGGCCTGAGGTTGCCAGATAAAGCGGAAAGCGGCCTGAGGTCACCGAAAATCACCAGAAAAAACGGCATGAGGTTAACAAAACAGAAGAAAGCGTCCTTAGGACGCCAAAAAGCAGAAAGCGGCCTTAGGGCACCAAAAAAAAACAGAAAGCCGACTAAGTTCACCTAAAAAATTAGAAGGCGGTCTGAGGTCACCATAAAAAGACACACCCAATTTGTAAATTTAATGATGGTAACCTTAAAATCACATGTTAACATTTGTTTTTAAAAAATTTAATGATAAAATATTTGAGGTCCTCAATTGTCTTTTGACCCACCCTGATTGACCCAGACGGAGGTCAAAGAGACACAAATAGCCGTCGGGAGAGCGTCAACAGAGGGCACTCGAGGAGGGATGAAAATCGGCGAAGAAGCACAAAAGAAACAGCGAAGGCAGGAGAGGAAGGCACTTGACAGCCACAAACAGCGGCTGAACCACATTGCATACAGAGAGAGAGAGAGAGAGAGAGAGAGAGAGAGAGAGAGAGAGAGAGAGAGAGAGAGAGAGAGAGAGAGAGAGAAAGAGAGAGAGAGACAGGGAAAGAGAGAGAGAGAGAGAGAGAGAGAGAGAGAGAGAGAGAGAGAGAGAGAGAGAGAGAGAGAGAGGGAGAGAGAGAGAGAAACAGAGAGAGAGAGACAGGGAAAGAGAGAGAGAGAGAGAGAGAGAGAGAGAAACAGAGAGAGAGAGAGAGAGAGAGAGAGAGAGCCAGAGAGAGAGAGAGAAATATAGACAATTCATAAATGTCTCCCGGAAGTCAAAAGCAAACATTCTCATTTCCAGAAGCCCTATTCTGGTCCAGAAGTGTCTCCTTCTGCTTCTGTGTGCTCTCTTTCTGCTGACATTTCCCCGTCTCGCATGTCCAGTACCGCTTTTTGCGTGCGATTTGTTTGAGTTCGCCGTCTGAATACCGCCTGACGAGTGTTTTTCGCGCGCCTACCGCCATTCCACCGACGGAGACACGGATGACCAACATGGCTCACTTTACACACAACGATACGAAAGTGTTTCGAGAGTGTCTCATAGATTTAATCAATTTTTTTAAATTTTTTTAAAAAGTAAACCTGGTTTCAAAAATATCTAGATTCTCAGTGTTCAAAAGCACATGAAAAACTATATTAATATTTCAAAAGTAGAAAATCAAAGAGAATGTTTTAAAATTCTATTTTTCTGATATTTCTAAAGAAAAATGAACAAAAATCATTAAACTGCAACATATTTGCCATCTAAATAAAATTTTTGTTTTAAATGAATAAAACAAACATTAGATTAAAAAGAGGGGCTTAGAATGTGTGTTTACGTGTCTACGTGTGAGTGTGTGTCTACTCGTGTATTTGAAAACCAATTTTTTTCTATTTTACAATGTTTTTTTTAGAATTATAATTACGAAAAAGACCTGAAATATTCAGATTCGTAATTTAAAGATTTGAGCAAATTTTCAAAATCATGATCATTGTTTAGCTAATACAATCATGCTGTTTTTCCACATCACTTCACTGTTTCACTACTCTATTCAACATTTCAATAGTTTAATTTTGTTATATTCTCTAATTCAAAACTTACAGCAAAATCACTCAGGGTAGCTTTGGCTTTGTTTCCTTCCCAATTTTTATAATAAGATAATATTGTAATTTAACTTTGTTCTCGCAATTATGTTTATGTAAGTGAGCTAACATGTGTATTTGTGTGTGTATGTGTCTGTCTGTGTGTCTGTGTGACCGTGTTGATGTGTATTTGTCCGTGTCGGATCGTTTTCTTTGGCAGGGGCGTGCTCCGCGCGAGAGGCCCTCCAACGCCGGGCTACAAAAGACCCCCCGAAAGAGCACTTCGCGCCTTTCTCTTTTGTGCAAATCCCTGCAATCCATTGGGGTTTTTTTTATTTGCTATTTTTAACTCGTTTCATTTATTTCATTGCCTCTAAATGGGCATGGTTCTATTCAATTTTACATTATGCGATTTTGCCAGATCATTCCACTGTTTCAAAGCAGTTTCAAATCTTTTCACAGTTTGAAGTTGTATTTGATAATTAGCAATTTTTTTAAATTTTATATTAAAAACCTCCTTTTCAGCGAAAAAATGTTGCTTCGGTTAATCTCAATTGCCCTTCTGTGTCACAAAGTCTACTCTGAGGTTCCTTCATATCTCTATCCAGGAAATAAACCATTACAGATGGATCAGGTGAATTTAATTCTTAAATTATCCTTTTTATTACTATTTTAATAATAAAATTTATCTTTTTAAAGTTATAACTAATAATTTCCAGTCACTTTTAAATTTAAAAAAAAATCTCATTTGGCGCAATTTCTTAACTTGTTTATGTAGCCTTAAAAATGTTTTTTTTGCATAAACAAGTTAAGAAATTTTCAATACAATTTTTATTTATTGAAAGATTTTTGAGACGAATTTTACAAATTTTTATTTTTATAGACTTTTCATTAAATAATTATTAAATTTTCATATACCCAAAATTTTCATTTATACAGAGAAATTTAAAACTTGAAAAAAAATTAAAGTACTTGGCAAATAAAAAAAATCAATTTCAGTTTCAACCCCACATGAAATTCCAAAAGCAGCCAGCTAGTCGAATTTCTGTGCAGGATAGTCTTGACAATGGTGAGTTACTTTTTATTTTGTATATTTAATGTTACGCAATTTAAAAGAACAAGAAGATTGTAAACATGCAGGTGTCCTTCAATCGTACCTCCAAGCGCCGTACTTGGAACAGGATGAAGATGACTCCTGCGCTTCAATGCCAAACAAGACTAAAATAAGACCTGCTTTCTTTCAATGCAATGAGGGTGAGATTTAAATAAAAACAATATTAAAAAAAAATAACAGAATATTCAGCCAGCATTTTTTGAGCCAGCTTTTGGCATATCACTCCACTGTTTCAATATTTTCTCTATTTTAACTTTAATTAACTAGAAAAGAGCAGTAGCCAAAAAGGTTTTTCCTAGCCATTTTGAAAAAGTGTGTTTTGCTACATCACTCTATTGTTTCAATACGGCTAATTAACATTTTAAAACCTAAATGGCAAATTTTCGATATCCATATTTTAAAAAAATCCATTTTCAGACTCTGTGATGACTCTCCATGGAGGAGCAGTCACAAATCTCACAGGAGACGACAGCTACCCAACTCCTTTCCAGGGTCCAGTTAGGGTATTTCTCGATGTCACCAGTGATGCCAGGAGGAGGTTTGTGAATTTGAGTAATCGGTTTGCAAGTATTTTGAATTAACGTTAAAAAATTCAAAACGCAAATACTAGTTATTTTTTGCTCAATACATACTAAACATTCAAACTACTCCAATCACATATACGATTTTTCAGTTTTCATAGTTTGAAAATAATTATGCACTTTTTTGTTATAAACAATTTGTTTATGTTTATAGATTATGGTTTGTATAAAGCAAAACATTAAATTTAGTTCTGAAACAATTATTTCCACTTTGTTAATAAATTCAAATGATTTCACATTTTCTTTTTCATTTCAATCTATATATATACAATTGGCAAATGGGTCTCTCTCTTTTTGTTGGTTCGCACCTCCGCCCTTCATTTCCCCGCTGGAGAAAGGGCGGCGCGGTGTTGAGCTTGGGATTATGGCATAAATTAGCATAAGTACTCTTCTTTTTCAATGGTGATCTCAGCGGTTGAAGGCTGCCCAAAATAAAGAGGCCGAAGGCCGCCCAATGAAGCGGCCGAAGGCCACCCAATAAAGCGGCCGGAGGCCGCCTAATAAATCGGCCGAAGGCCGCACAATGAAGCGGCCGAAGGCCGCCTAATAAAACGGCCGAAGTCCGCCCAATGAAGCGGCCGGAGGCCGCCTAAGGCCGCCTAATGCAGCGGCCGAAGGCCGCTTAATAAAGCGGCCGAAGGCCGCCCAAAGAAGCGGCCGAAGGCCGCCCAATGAAGCGGCCGGAGGCCGCCTAATAAAGCGGCCGAAGGCCGCCCAATGAAGCGGCCGAAGGCCGCCTTCCCCAGAATGCGCAAACCCGCGCAGTGGGTTTGTGAATTCTGGTTTATAAATAACCGCAAAACGTGGTCCAATTAAAACACATATTTTGAAAATGGATATAAAATTGAAAAAAAGCCACTTAAAATTGTTTGAATATAATATGCATTTTCCCATCAATAATTTTCAAAAAAAAACTTAGTAAAATTGTATGTTTTTATGAAAAATTCAAATGTTCAGGTTTGATAACATCGGAGTGGATGTTTCTTTGTACAAGAGATCTACCGGTTGGTTCGGATGTGGTTGGATGTTTCTGCCAAGCTTTGGCCAACTGTAAGTTACATATAAATTTAAACGAAAATTTAACTTCAAGAGTAAATGTTTTAATTTTAAAATGTAAAATTAAAATTCTACATTCAAGTTTTTTATTGTTTAAAATTTTTTTTTTAAATTTAAAAAAAAAATAAAAAAAGCCTTTTAAACATTTTGTTTTCAGTAGCAACTCCGACATGTGCAACGACAACCCATCCTGCCCAATTTCTCCCGGAAGACAGGTTTTGGTATTTTTTAAAATTTAAAATCTAATTTTCAGGTTATCGAATTCTCTTTCGATCCCTCTCGTCTCTTTTCTCGCTTCTTCCGAATGATCCACTACGATTTGGTAAGTAATTTTGAAACTTTTAAATTTTTCATATTTATAAAAAATATAAAAAATAGATTTAAAAAAACATTTTCCAGTCCTCCTACCAGCTAGTTGTCCGTCTTCGTGACAACAACGACCCCTTCCGTGACCTCCTCTGTGCCACAATCCAGCTCAGAATCCGACTTTGATTGAGAAAAATGGTTTTTTGAATGGGTACGCATTCGGTTGCCTCAAGTATTGCTGTGCAAGACATAATAAGCTAATAAAGAATTTTCTATATATTTTATTTTCTAGGTATTTCCTTTTTTAAATTTTAAAGTTTTCAAAGCCATTAGTCATGGAAAAAGGAATTTTTGTTATCCTAACTTGTAAAATTTGGTATTTTATTATTTCGAATTTCACTGTTATGTTAAAACAACAAAACATATCAAGCCTTTTTCCTAAAAAAGACGATATTTTAATATTTTTTCATAATTTTCAAAAAATTCAATTAAATTGTTATTAAATCGTTTCTTTATTCCAACTCTCATACAATGTCCTGAAATGCTCATCAGTGATCTTCTGGTGATCAATTGGAGAAACTGCGCTTGTTTTCCTTTTCATCCCAAAAAGTCCTAAAAGATGGCCCCTCCATTCCCGAAAAGTCAGGATAATCGTGGAAAATATCAGCAGAGGAACACTGAAAAATGTAAATTTACATTATTACAAAAATAATAATAAGAAAACTTACATTGTTATGAATATTTGATAAAACATTGCAATGGCGTCGTTGACAATTTGAGAAGTTACGTAAACTCGGCAGAAAATGAGAACTGCGATTATTGAAGCCAAGAAAAGGGAGAGGATCAGGATTTTTCCAGTGAGCTGAAAAATTAAATTTTAAAAAAAACAGATTTGCTATTTTTTCGGTCATTTACGATGACAACAAACAGCTTATCGATAAATCAGAAAACATTAAAATCAACATTTGAAACTGAAACCTTTGGGTGATTTAACAATTTTGGAAAAATACAAAAAGGACAACACCAAAAAATTGATGTTGAAAAAAAAGTCAAATCAACCTGTTGTTTCAAGACCGGTCTTTGATTTTTTCGATTTGGAAAAAAATTGGACTATAAACGAAAGCTATTTCGACAACATGCCAATGTTAAACTATGGAATACATAAATAAGTGTAGAAGAAAAAAGAAAAAATCATTTGAATTTATACCGCGATTGAATGATACTGATTTAATAAATAAATAAATTCGTATAATCTGAAACAGCAAGATTCGAAACTAATTTTTGTTTCTCTTTTATTTTTAAAACAATTGAAACATAAATTTAAAATGCGTTTTATTTTTAACGCCACGAAACAGAGAGCATCCTAAAATGCAAATTAGTATCCAATCTATCGATCACATTAGAATTGGCATTATCGATTCTTCTTGATCCGAAAATTCCAAAAAGATGACTCCTCCATTCACGAAACGTTAGAAAAATGACGGCGTACTCAACTATGGGAACCCTAAAAATTGCATTTTTAATGAAGATTTCATAATTTTTTAAGTAAAGTAAAATGACTTACAGTGTTAAGCAAACTTCATATGAAATAGACATGATGCCTTGAAAAAGAAGAGGGGTGAAATAAACTCGGATGAAAATTAGAATTGCAATTGAGACGACGAGGAAGAGAGATAGGACGATCATGTGGGCGGTGAGCTGAATTTTTGTATATTTATTGAATGTAAAAATGTTAAAAAATAAAAAAAACTCTAAAAAGAAACCTTTTTACAGGAACAATTATTAAAAAAGTGGGCATGTTTTGAATTTTTAAGGAATTTTGATGCAATTTTATAGTTTTTGTTGCTTCGCTGTTTTATGCTAAGCGTATGGAAGAGGTTTTTTTCAATTTTACTTCCAAATCAAGCACCAACAATTTTAAAACAAAAAATAAAAAAAAATAAATTTAACTATATAATCAATAAAACATGCTGCAATTTATTGAGAAAATACGCAAATTAATTTTTAAACAATTTTTTTACAATTAACAAATTAACACAAAAAAGTAAACAATTAAACTAAAAAGATTTGAAAAAAATCTTTTTAGTTTAATTGTTTACTTGTTTCATTTTAACAATTCAAAAATTCAAACTGTTTCTTAAAAGTTTCAGTATAAAACTACATTTTGCCAGATAAAAGAAACATTAAAATGGGCGGAGCTTAATTTTCCCAAACTTACCCTAATAATTCTTAGATTCTCATTAATCTGATATCTTCGACTGAGAGAATAATTCCTACTTCTTTCCATTTCTTCCCTAGCTTTGATATTCAATCGGTAGATTTTCACAATAACCTAAAAATTTGAATACTGCTTAAATTTGAATTTAAAAAAAAACAAACCGGTAAAACTAAAACCAGGACAGCGATTATGTAAATTCCAAAGGTGAATAGTGAAACTAAGTCGGTTAGATGTAGAAAACAGCTGATCATTGCGCATATGTTCATGAGAAATATTAAAATTATTGAAATATAGCTGCGTTTTGATTTTTCGTAGTCCTGGAACAATTATGCTAAACCATGAGTTTTTAAACCTTGTTCCATATTTTTTTTTGCAAAATCGATTTCTGTTTTAAAATTTGGGTTATTGCGCGCGGGCCCGCCAAGCGCATTTAAACCCAGAAACAAACAAAGGGATAAGATGTATTCGATAGCTCTTATTGCAGAAACCATTATGAATGATAAACAAATTTTATTTAAAATTAGTTTTTTATGGAAATCATGAAAATCATTTACTTTTTTTTAAATTTTTAACTTTACAATTTTGGGAAATATTTGACTTGCTTCAGTCGTCTTTCGGCGAATTTTTTAATTCTGTTTTTTAGTTCAAAAAAGTATGTAAAACGGAACAATATTTTGAACATTATCAAAAAACATTTTCCAGAAAAAATTGGTCTGTTTTGTCTGTTTTACTTGAAAACAATGAATTTCCCAAACAAAAATCTATGTTGACCTTTCAGAGTTATTTTTGTAGTTTGAAAGAGGAATAGAAATCCAAATTTTACCTAAGAAATTTGTTCTAAATAAATTTTTGTGACAAAGTTTGAGCAAAACCATTTCGAACCAGAAAGCATGTCGCGTAGATTTTTGCAATTCTTACATCATTTCAGCGTTTCAAGACACTTCGTAAAGCATTTATTTGACTGTTTTCAGTCTGTAAAATTTAAATTTTATAAATCCAAGTCGCCCACAATTTATTTTTGAACATAGCCCTTTATTTACGCGATTACTCACAGTCATGTCAAGCAGTGCTACTCCTGTCTGATGCCGTAACCACATAAAACACATAACTCACTCTACTCAAAATAGACGCAAACAATCGTTCCGCAATTGCCGCCAAAATACAATAAAACAGACAAAATATATGCCAAATTCGAATAACAGACGCGGTAGCAACAATATGGGGAAATTCATCTGAAACATTAAATGTATTTTTTGTAAAATTTAAATAGAAAACCTATTGAAATTAGACTTTGTTCACAAGCAATCAACCATAATCTGGCGTAGGCCATTGGATATGAAATGGCCACTGCAAATGACATAATGATGAATAGATTGTAATGTACGATGGGGCGTTTGATACTCAGGTAAATATAGTAAGCAGGGAAAATGTGGTGAAGGAGGAGGAAGAAGATTTCAATCTAAAAAAAACTCAAGGTTTTATGAAAAATAAGACGAATTTTTTATTTGTTAATCGGACTACCAAACTATATTTTGTTAACGGAAAAAAAGTTAAAATACTCTATTTAACAAACGGTTAAACTTATTTTAATAAGCGATTTGTTTACTTTTCTTAAATAGTCTGTTAAATTGTTTTAAATAAAAATTGATTCAATTAAGGTAAGGGTAGGCCACTTTTGATTAAACATTTTGAAGAAGTTGTAATTTGGTATAGATTTCTGAATTTTATAAAATCTTCAGACACTCAAAAAAACAAAGATTATTTTAATTAATAAAACAACGGTAATGAAGAGTAACATAAACACAGTAAACATTTGAAACAATGGAAAACTTGAAAATCGCATTAGAAGATTGCAATATATTCATTTTCATGCAAAATTGTTAATAAAACTTAAATTTTGTAAAACGAAAAATTAATGATTTAATAAATGCAAGTTTACTCTTTGTTAAAAAGTTTTAACTTAAAATATGTTTTTTAAAAATATGTTGTATTTTTTTCGTTCCTGCCAAGCAATGAACTGAATTTTTTTCATTTTGAAAAACACCTACTTAGAATTAAGCATACTGTTTTTGTTTGAATTTTATAAATCTTATGTTTTCAGTATTTCGCAAGCGTAGTTCACTCAAAAGTGTTGTTTTTTTTAGCGAATCTTAAATTCACTTTTACATTTTTCGAAAAATATATGTGTTCAAACTCGCAGAGTATAAAAAATGGACAGTTAATTAAATTAAAATAGTAATAATAAGTAAAACGCTGATTCAAGTCCTTTTCAATAAAAAAAAATAAAACTAAGATTAAAGTTTAAAATCAACAATTTTTTACAAACCTTTTATAAATTAAACTGTAAAAATGCATTTATTTTGGGTTTTTAACGCCAATTTACATGCTGTTGCTTAAATGAGTAAAAAGAATTTTTTCCACTAATTTTCATAGTTTAAATTTTAAAGATGAAGTTGCACTCTCAATAGGTCAAACTCACCCCATGACACAAATCCACCACCCAAGTCAATCCATTTTCAAATAAGATCTCCGTTTCAGCTGTGGATGGTCGAATTGTCAGACCGTAAACAGAAACCTTACTCATTCTGCAAAAAGATGAATTGAACTGATTTTTCCACCTGCTCGGGTGGAAAATCTAGCTCCGCCTGCATCATTTACGCGTAAATAACCATGACGCCGTGTTCGGACGGGGAAAGAAATGGAAAATCTAATGGAAATTGTGATAAACAATGTGGTTTGATGCCGGGAAACAAACAAGTCTGATATGGAATTTATTCACGGTTTTAGACCATGTGGGCATAATTCCTTGAAGAGATAAACAATAGTTTTGGAATTATAGCCATAAAACACTTAGGAAAACCAATGGTACAAATTAGATAGTTAGTTCAATTTTTTGAAAATTGAAAATTGATTGAACTTTAATTGTGATTTTTATTCACTTTAACTGGAGTAAAAAATATATCTAAAGTTTCAACTAGTCAACCAAAATTAAATTTTTGTTTGAATAAATCAGAGAAACAAATTTGTCAAACAAAATTGCATAGCATAATAATGAAAAGAATATATTATTGAAAAGAATGCAAATTGTGGCGATAATGTAGAACAATCATTATTTTTGTAAAACAAGTTATGAAGAAAATTGATATTTCGCCTTTAATGATTAAAAATGTAACAAAATAGTTTTATAATTTTAATTTATTAGCTTGGTGAAAATTTTCTCCCCCAATTGAATGGCGCACACGTGGTTATCCTTGTGCAAAATTAAAATACAAATTTTAAAAGATTAAGCAGAAATGATAATTTTTGAAAAAAAAAATTATGAAAAATAAAAAGTAAAATATTATTTTTGCACAATGTATTCAATTTTCAAAATTAATTGAAAAAAATTTATCGGCAATGCAGTTTGACTCAAAAATGTTAAAAAGATAAAAACATTTTCGGCTTTATATAAATAAAAAACGAAATAAAATGGTGTGAATTCCTTGGCAGATTTTATTTGTTGTGGTGAGAAAGTTCGAAAATTTGGTAATTCGCAATAAAAGTTTTCAGACATTTCACCATGACATAAAAAATAGGTTGTATAACATTTGAAGGGCAGTTTAAAACAGAAAATTAGAGACTTTTGAGTGAACCTTAAATTAGTAATAAAAATTTAAAAAATGTTGTTGCCAAATAACAATTATTAAAAAAAAAATTTTTCTTTTTTACGGTTTGGGGAAAATTTAATCTACTCAAAATAAATTCTGCGGCTTTCTATTACAAAAACAGAGCTACAGAATTTTGCTTCCGCTTTATTTTTTCACGTGGGTGTCCTTTTGCAATCAGCTGGAAATAAACATGGTTTCAAAGGTACACAGCTGCAAAGCAAGTTATGTATGCCGGTTAATTGCATATGCAACATGGGGCTCGTGTTTAAAGGGCGATCAAAGATTGAGGAGTTTTTTAATTTTCTAATTCTAACAATTGGATTGCCTGTTGGAATAACAAAAATTAATTGTTTTAGATCAGTTTGAAAAATATGCATTCAAGGGCCAGCCAGGGTTTTCAGGGTCCTCAGCCTACGGTCGCTGGCTAGAACCCTATCCGAAGCGCTGCCGATCCGCTACGGGTGCCAGCCGCGGCGCTCTCTGATCTTGCAGACGACCGTGGTATCAATGCCAAAAGGGTTAGACACGGCGAGGAATTATAGCCAAATTTGAATCGCGTAAACACAGGACGCTTAGTTCGTCTTTTCGCCAGATCTGTAGGTGCCCGTTATCTACAAATGCCTTTCGATTAAAAGACGGTTTTCACCAAAAATTAATTTTATCCAACATACAGCTTAGAAAAGCCTCAATTAAAACATTTTATGAAAAAGGGTCTCTGAAATTTGGCATCGGTTACAAATCGAAAAAAATTAAAATGTTTCATTCAAGTGGAAAATTAATTCATGTGGAAACTGAAACAAATCTATTCACTGCCCTTTTTCATGTTTAAAGCTCAAAAAGCAAAACAAAATCATTCCACATTGATCTATCTGAAACACTAAAATAGTTTCATATTCTCAAATCTTTTTTTTTGAAACCACAACTACAATAAATTTTACTCCAAAACCAAAACCACAACAAATTCCTGTTTTTGCCAATTGTTCTGTTTTTAGCCAGCGGTTAGAAATTGGTGGTTGGCTGATAAACCACGGCGATCTTATCAACAAATTCTTCCGACGCAAAAACTGCACAACGACTGGTTTGTTTGCCAACTTTCTTGTTTCAACTTTAAGTTTCCATATTTCTTTTTTTGTCATTTTCTTGAAAATATTCAGACCACTGAAGCTCCCTCTTATGAAAAAGTTCAAAGTTGTGGAGAAAAATGTTTACGACGCTACAATGGAAGGCTCAAAAGTAAGTTTAATTGAAAATTGCAGTTTAATTTGTTTAGCTTGTCGGTGAAGTAGATGAGTTATTAAAACTAGATTTTTATTAATACTTTTATTTTTACCTTGATTTGTTGGATGATGAAGACGATCTGAGAGAAAAAATAAAAATAACGACGATGACTACTCAGAATCTGACCGAAGCTTCAGAATTGATTGATGAATATGTGAGTTAGTTCCAAATTCCAAAGAAGAATTTTGTTTCTCTCTCTCTCTCTCTCTCTCTCTCTCTTCGATTTTGCCCAAATTTAGTTGCTATATGTTAAATATGCCGTTTTGAAACTTTTGGGTCTTTATCGGTTTTTGGCCTTGGGTTACGGTGACTTTCTTCAAACTAGTAAATTTCTTCAGTATATTTCAATTTGTGGCACGCATTTGATAGCTTTTGCAATTTGGTGAAAATTGACTACATTTAACATTTTTGCTATAAAAGGCTAGAACTTGGAAAACTTAAAAATGCGTTTAAAAATGCTTTAAAATGTGAGCTTAAATGAATGTTTATAGTTATTGCCAAAATGAAATCAGCGGGCAAATGTTTGCCTACTAATTAGAATACCTAAATCTCCTCATTCGACATTATCTCTCGCATTGAGTATCTCACTTCCGCTGAACTAAGGGTCGTTTTGGCATGATTCCAGCTTGGCGAAAGCTATATGTATGTCATTTTTTGTGTTTCTTTCTTTCTTTCTCCCTCTCTCCCTCTCTCTCTCTCTTTGGATCTTGGTTCTAACTCTAGTTTATAGCAAAACCAAATCAACGAACAGCTAGAGTCTTCAACAGCTTTCGCAACAGACACCGAACGAGAACTGGATTCTTTGAAAAGAGCTGAGATGGAACTTTGGAGAGAGCGATCCAACGCCCGCGAGGAGGCAGCTGCGGCAGGAAGGGACCTCACAAATGTAAGGAAGTGATGTTTTCTCATAAAACTGAAGCCTAGGCCAGGCGAGAGTTGGTTGAAGCTGAAGAAGAGCTCGCAGCGGCTCGAAGAGAAAACAATCGACTGAGGGAAGAGGCAGATGACGCTGCCAAGGCAGGACTAGCTGGAGCGGCCATTGGTGGAATCTGTGTGTTAGGAGCATTCGTCTTTCCTCCGTTGATAGTTCCTGCTATTGCTGGAGCTGCTGTTGGTGGAGGCGGAGTGACGGCGGCTATTGTAAACACAGTACAAGTAAGTTGACATTAAAGGGAAAGGACCTCGTAAAATTAATTTTTCAATGTCTCTTTACAATTGTTTCATTATATAGATGCCGTTTCCACGATTCTGAAACATACCCCTTTTATATGATTTGGGCTGCAAAAGAGGCGCATTTACACGACCGCTTTACGCGTTTGCCGCACGTAAACACGGCTAGAGTGGGCAAGAGAGTGTGGGAAGTGGAGAGACGCAGAATTGGCGGCAATTTAAACGGCAATGTTCCAAAAATTAAAAAATTAAAAAAAATAATCAAAAATCCTATATCGGTTTATTTTTATCCAAAATATGCAAAAGAGGTATTTTCGGAATCCTGGGAATGTGATCTTGACTTTTATAACAAAATCAAGAAATATTTAAAAAAAATTATTTTACTTTAATGAAGAAGTTTCCAAATTTGATATTGGTTGAATAACATTTTTCAGATCAAATCCGACGAGGAAATGAGCCGCCTTCGAGGAAATGTCAGCAGCGCTAATTCTTACAAAAACAGAAAAGAAGGTACATACTTTTATGGTTTTATAGCTGCGAAGATTCAGAAAAATCCAATGAAGCCGATAGAAAACTTGAAAAATGCTCCAGACGATTGAAGGAGAAGGAAGATGAACTGGAAGAATGCAACGAATTGATTGAACGACTCAAGGATCAGCTAAAAAGACTGGCGGTTTATAAAACCCATGTGGTTGGAATGAAAAACTTTGTGAATCAGGTGAATTTTGAGTTAGAAAAACATATATCTGATTTTACAGATCGAACCGGAAGTTGCCGGTTTGCAGAGAAATTTTACGTACTTTCTGGAACAATCGGAGGCTGGGATTAGACAGAGGTGTGGGTTGTTAAACTTACTGATTGATTGGCTCACTGTCTCATTGACTCACGGTCTCACTGTCTGACTGACTAACTGACTGACTGACTGACTGACTCACTCACTCACCTACTCACTCACTCACCTACTCACTCACTCACCCCCTCACTCACTCACCCCCTCACTCTCTTACTCGCTTTGTTTCAGGAGTACCAAGACGCTTATTGCAAATTCTATGGAATCTCTAAGGAACACTCTCGAATGTTCTTCTGAAACCATCAGTCAACTGAGATCAATACGAGATCTCTACCGCCCAAATCAAAGGCAGATTCTGGATTCACTGATGGCTGGCCAATATCTGCTTGATATTAGTAGTGAGGGTGAAACCGACAGTTCAGAAAGTGAAAATGAGAGTGAGCACAGCGAGAATGACAATGACAGTGAAACTGAGAGCGAGGAAAGTGATAGTGAGAGTGATTTTGAAAATGAGAGTGAGGAGTCTGAGAGTGAGAGAAGTGAGAGTCAAAGTGAGAGTGAGGAAGAAAGTGATTGTAAAATCGACAGTGACAGTGTGAGTCAGTGCGACAGTGAACGTGTGAGCGTGAGTGACAGTGATGAAAGTGGGAGTGACAGTGATCCTGACAGCGATAGTGATTGACCCGATTGTGATTACTGATCTATCTTTATATGTAAATGCCAATAAATTCATTTTAAAGTTTATTGAAAAACCTGAGAACAACATGAGTGACAAAGATCAAAGTACAACTATATACAAACTGTTTTACAAAATCAAATTGACTACAATTACAGTTGTGACCTTCAGATGAAAGATATGTTAGACCGACTGAGGCTTGCGGAAGATGGGGTACTTGACGGCCAGACGCTTGCGCTCCTTCTCTTTGTAGTGAGCAATCTTTTCGTTGACTTCAGCCAACTGTTGCTTTAGCTTTTCGGTCTTCTTGTTTTTGATGGCGTCAATCACAGTCGACAACAGGACGGTAAGCGCTAAGACGCATGCAGGGAAGGCGAAGATGTGAAGAACCTAAAATTCTATTGATTTTAATTTACGTTTTTGAAATTACCTTCGTGAATCTGTTCATGTCAAAGGGGGGCACGGCGCTCGAATCTTGGAGGAGCTTCTGAAAAATAAAGTTTTAGTGTCAGTGATTTTGAAATTTTTGGCTGCCCATTTGAAAATGTTAGTTAAAAAAAGGCAAATACACTTCCAAAAACCTTAACATTTTAAAAATAAATCCTTTAAAAAAATTCAAATTTTTAGAAATAAATAATTCTTTAAAAAAGATTCTTTAAAATAGGACAACATAGGGGAAAAACTAAATTTTTTTTTGCAATCAATGGGTACCACAAAATTTATAGCAAAATAAAAATAAAAGAAAAAGAGGGTTTTCCATTTTTAGAAGTTAAAAAAATAATTAAAAAAAACAGTTGAATGTAAGATTTTCAGAATTGTTTTCCAAGTAACGGAAATTTGTTTTAATTGTTTGTCGAAAAACTCTGTAAAAAGCGCAATTTTCCAACAAAAAAAAGCTGAGTTTTTATTAATAAAAAACTAAATACCTTTTTAAAATTTTAAACGAAAAGTTTATTGAAAAATTAAAGAAAGGAAAATTTTAGTTATTAAAGTAATAAAAACCAATTTAAAGTTTTTTCGTAATCAGTTTTTTTTTTCGCAAAATAAGCAATTTAATAAACAAATATTCAAACCTCCTGTTCAGCCAGCTTCTGGGTTAATTCATTGACTTGCTCAGTAAGATCCCTTGCCTCCTTCGATTTGGTAACCGCCTAAAAACATTTTTCGATTTTTTTCTTCTAAAATTTTGCTTACGACTTTCTGGAAATGAATGTTTGAGACGTAGAGAATACCGAGGACGATGATGAGAGCAACGCCAATTTTCATTTGATTCTGAAAATTAAAATAAATTGATAATAGCAATTAAAACATACGGAACGGTCTTCAGAGGCCAGCTGCAGGGCCATCTTCAGCTTGGCAACTTCTTTCGGCGACGGGGGACGCTCCACCACTTCCATGTTCTCGTCCTATAATAAAAATACATTTTGTTTTTAAAATTAAATTAAAAATGAAACATTTTTTGTAAATTCAATGTACTCAATTGTCTTGTGTTTATAACTCGCGACAACATACAAAATTTAAAAATGTTTTAACCAGCTTTTTGAGTAGAAACATTCGTCAAATTCACAATAACTGCTTAAAACACGGTTTAAACTTTTAAAATTAAAACACTTTTTCAGAATTCAAGTGTCAACATTTAAAAAAATATTATTTGTTCATTTGTTTTTTTTGTTTCTAAACATCTTTTAAAACTAAAACTGAAAAAAATTCTAACAACTGGAATAATCTTTACATTAAATTATCAACTTAAATATTAAAATTTAGCGCTATGTTTTGCAGTTTTATTAGTGAAAATGTTTTATTGAAAATTATAAATGATGTTTTTTAAAAAGTTAGCCAATTCGTCTATGAGATTTATTGACTAAAAATTTAGTAAATTTGAACTTAAATCGATTTAAAAAATGAAGGCGAAATATTAAATAAGATTTATTTTCTCAAATTATAATTACCATTGAACACTGAAATTAATTTTTTTCAAAGTTACCCAAATTTCATTATAATTCTGTGAATTATTCAAGTAAGGGATTGTTTAAAGTTTTTATTCACTGAATCATAATTATGTTTGAAGCCAACTTTTTTAGTGGCTATATAAAGTTATTATGTTTTGTTTCATTGATTGATCCTTTTTTCGTTTGAGGTCAAACAGTCAAGTTAAAACTTATTTAAAACTTAAAATACCTACCTCATTTTCCTGCTCCTCTTCATTCTCCTCATTTTCTTCTTCCTCGTCCTGACTCTCCTCATCCTCGCTTTCTCCCTCACTCTCCTCATTCTCCTCCTCATCGGTCTCTTCTTCCTTCTTTTCGAAGACCACCATGTCTCCCTCCTTGGTTTCCGTCATATCGTTGTCCTTCACCAGTTCAAATTCACCCGTCATGTCATCGGCAGAAATATCCGCCGACTCAAAGACGAACCCGTGTTTCTCGACCACCGGCTTTTCTTTTTTGCAGACCGGTGTCATCTGAAAAAAGAAAACATGAGAAATGAGAAAATATGAAAAAAAACAGAAATATAAAAATTAAGAAGGAAATGTAATCATCAATAACAATTTCGGTTTTCAAAAAATGATTTTAGTTTAATAAAAAAAACTTATTTTTTTTAAAACGCCTGAAACTTTCATGACAAATCTCTAAAGCTTTTATGAAAAAAAATGTCCTTTAGTAATTTAAAACTCAAAAAATTTTTTTTTTCAATTATTAAAAAAATATTTTTTGATTGTTTTTCAAATTTTTTTTATAAACCATTGATTAAAAAAGTAAAAATGACTATTTTCTTTGTGTTTAAAATTAGTAAAAAAATCTTACAAAATGAAAACAACCTCATAACTAAAAATTTTTAAATTAAAAAAATTGTTATTCGTTTTTAAACTTTTAAGCTCATCAAACAAAACTTTAATTTTTGAAAAGTAACATATTTTGAAGTGTGCAAAAACTTTTTTACCCACAAATATTGAGTTGTAAAATAATAAAACACTCCGAATTGGGCAGAAAATGGAACATTTTTTTCTATTATAAAACCAAAATGTGGTTAAAAGTTTGTGAACTAGATATTTTTAAGTTTTAAGCAGAATTTTAAATACAAAAACACAGATGAAAAAACAATGTTTATTACTTAACTGTTGTGAGCTTTGTTCATATAGAACTGAAACATTTACAATAACATAAAAAGCCGAAAAGATAAGCCGAGAAGACTGCGCTATTAGTCTAGACGAGGGTGTCACGTGGGCTGCCCTTTGAATCACATGAGCGAGCGAGTGCGAATATAAACGCAACGTGATCTTTGCATTCCCGGGGGCAATGGCTACATACGATGATTAACTTCGGAAGCTCAACTGTCTGAATTAATTTTCTAATAGAAAAGGGTAATTTGTGAAAAAAAAACTAAAAATCATTTCAAGTTTTCATTTTTCGATTTGTAACATAAGGAAATTCATTAAAAATTAACTTTTTCAGTTGTCTGAAAAGAATTTTTTGAAAACATCTAGTTTTTTCCCTTTCTCAATAAAACAGTGAATTTTACATTGAAATCAAATTAATTTATCAAAAATTATTCGAAAGATGATTGAACACGAATCGTGCCAGGCTTTAAATCCTGACTGTTTACGTTATGGGAGGCGACCCTCTCAAACACCCGGGACAGCTGGCGGGAGAGACCACCGGCAGTGTTAACTATTCATTAGCATATGACAAACAGCAGCTGCTGGATTTCAAATAAATTACATAAATAAATAGGCAGATACATAAGTAAATACATTGTTGTTTACAATTAACACAATTTTTTCTTCTATAGTTTGAATGCTTATGAAAATTTCGAAATTCAAAACATCGGAGACTAGCCGCATCGTTCCACTGTTTTATTTTTCATTCGGTCAATTGATCGATTTTTTTGAAAGCTGTTTGTTTTGAAACTGTTAAGAATCGAAAAAAATGAGAAAATGTTTTAAAGCCGAGAACACCACTTTTCTTATAAGTAATTTGTTTAAATAATAAAAAAACATCATTTATTAACAATACGTTTCTGATTTGTAAAGATTCAACGGTATATTGACAAGACAGTGGTCGAGTGCAATCGATTGCACACTCTTCTAGCGGTTCTAGGAGGCCCCGTGAGGGTGTGTACATACCTCGGCCTGTCAACAAAAGATACGATTTCATGATTTTTGATTTTCTAGCGAAGAGAAAATGTCTTGGAGCGGCTCAAGTCCTCCAAAGAAAAACATTAATTACAGATGACTAAGTGTAATGCTTATTAGCGGTTGAAAAAACAAACAAAAAATACAGTTTTTGTCTGTTTCAAATTTAATAGAAATTTTTAAATACTACCATTGAAACACTAGGAGAAAGCTGATAAATTAGTACTTTAAAATCTGTAATTAGTTTTTAATAGCTTCTGGATTTATTTAAAAAAGTTCAAAAAATCTAATTTCTAAAATCCTAAAAATCCTAGTCAGAAGGGTAACATTAATATTTATGTTTTAGCAGTTTAAAACTAATTGTCTGAAATTAAAATTTAAATAAATTTAATGAAATTTTTCAAAATCAAAAACTTTTTTGATTCGGCTAATTGTTAAAAGAAAAGTCACTTTTTAATATGCTATGAAACCAATGACTTTATAAGTAAATTTTTGTAAAAAAAAGCATGCCAAAACGATGTCCTAATTAAAAAAAGACTAAATAAGAAAAACCTGTGATTGGAGTCCTTTTCATTCGTGTTTGAATTTTCACTAATACAATTTAAAATATTAGACTACTGATTGAATAAATTAAAAAATGGGTCTTAACAATGTCCAATTAGAATAATTTGCATTTAAATTTTATCCTCTGAAAATTAATATTTTTTTACATTTTAATATATTTTTTTGCATTTTATTTTTTTTGCATTTCATTTTATCTGATTTCATTGCAGAATATTATAAAATTGACTTTTCTCACAATATGTAAAAAAAAAGAAAAAAAATCCTATTTCAATATTTAAAGGGACCATCAGCCTCCTTTCCAAAAGCTAGGCTAATCATATTTGTGAAAAACCGTTGCTTGAAGCGGTGTTGGAAAAATTATTTTTATTGAAATGAGTGAATATATATTGAAACTTATTTTAATTAGAAAAAAATTCTAAACTAGTTTTCTTGCGAACAATGAAATGACCCTTTTGTTTCAAAAACAGCTGATCGGGCGGCGGAGGTGTCGGCTATTTATTTGAGGGCGCGTGTCTCAGAGGAGCAATAGGAGCAGTTGGGGGCCGATCGATCGTTGGTGGCAGATGTGGTCGGTGCCTCTAATGACCATGTGACGCCGGCACCTGACCTGGATAAGACGACAATAGCCTGCCACTGACAGATGTACGATTAATAGCTAGGTGCCAGTTTGATTATGCAGGAAATTTGAGTTCAAAAAAGTAAGAGAGAGAGAGAGAGAGAGAGATAGAAAGAGAAAAAGAGAGACACAAAGGTTTATACATTTGTATTATGTGGGTTCGATATAATGTATATTTACAAAATCAATTTGTAAAACCACCTCGAATCTTTCTGATCCTCCTTTTCGCCCTCTTCTTGAATCGTCGAATTCTTTTTCCAATATTTCTGAAAATCAAGTCAACCAAAAATAAAATTACTATTCAAACAAACCTGAACGATCGAATCTTCCTGCGCACTTTCATCAAGGTAAGGAAGAAAGTCACAAACATGGAAGGTTTTCGGAACTAATATTCTGAATGCAGAAACATGCTTTTATAAAACTGTCTAGAAAATCCAATTTCGGTAGCTGAATGGTCTTTTCATAAGGTCTCAAATTAGGGTTTTTTGAGACCAAATTGGTCTTTTCTTTAAAATACTTCAATGCATCCTATTAAATTCTTAAAGGAAAGCTTTTAACGACATAAAATAAACTTTAAGTATTTTTTATATTAACAAGTAAGTTGTTAAAACATATATCTTTCAAAACTCTTTCAATATCTTTATTCATCTAGATAAAATACATTCAGTTCAAGATTGAATATTTTTCGAAAACACCGGGAAAAGCAATTTTAAAATTATTAATTCAAAAATCGCGTCGGACAAAAAATGTCAAGCGACGAGGACGCAATCACATCTTTTCAGTTAGATTCGCATGAAGGTTTAATCTTGAACCAAGCTCGATGGGCAAACAGTAAAGCGATATTTAGCGTTTAAAAAATCCTATCTAAAACTTAAAAAAAAAACAAGATTTTAAGTGCCTATTTTCTTTATTAAAGAAATTAAATTTTTAAACTGAAGTTTCTAGTTTATATTTTCCAGAAACAACCATGCTATATGTTTACTTATCCTAAAAACCTTCTAAGGTCTTAATGAAAGAGTTTAAATTTTGGTTGACATTGCAAAAAAAAACTTTCGTGTTTTTTTGCAAAGGGTAACACATGATATTTTAAAAAATTTTTATTTTGTAATCGGTCATTCTATGTAGTTTTTTTTACCTTTCAGAAACATATTAATTTGTTGATTCTTAGTATGAATTCTCAGAAATGTCAATCCCTTTGACGAGTTGATGGGTGGCAACTGATTATTACACATTTGCCGATTTTCTCCAAGAAATTCACTTCCAGAAAGTTTCTTGGAAACCTTGATGACTTCCGATTCATCAAATCTGTCTGGCTATATATTTAGCTTCAGCAATATTGCTAACCATAAATCACTTTGGAATCTAATGTAGCTTAAAATGGGGCAATGCCCTTTTACAGCCTTCAATCTAATCGGAGAAAGCTTGATTGCCGAATGAAAGTCCTTTCTTTCATTAGGTCAATGTTTTTAGTCTGAGATGCACTTCTTGTTATTTAACTTCCCGGCTGTGCAAAAAAGTCTTTTTCCCCATTTTTCTTTCTTTTTAAATTACATAATTTATAATTATTTCCAAATTTGATTTGCTTTTTTTTCGTGGTTTGCAAAAACATTTTGGTTTTTAATACAAACCGAAAATCTCTCCAAAAAAGTGAAAAATAATTAGAAAGTCTTATTTGGGTTTTTAATCAATCGAAAGGTTTTAGGACAAGGACTTGAAAGAAGAAAAACATAAGGAAGTTTTGACATTTCTGAATCAAACGTCATGTATCGAAAGTTTTCTCTTTTCAAAAATTTTCTCCGTTTTTATTTTTTTTACAAATATTAAAATTTAAAAAATATTAAAATTTATTAAAATTTAAAAAAGCAACGATATTAAAATTTATAAAAAAATTGTGCGCCACTCGCGCACCGTTTGACATATTTTACAAATTAAAAATTTAAAAAAAAAACTTTATTTAAAAAAACACACTTCTGCGCCACTATAACCCTTTGTTTCACAAATACAAATAAAACAACAATTGTGACATTTTTTAAATTTTAATCAAAAATATAAAAACAGTTAGAAAGAAAACAATTTTGAAAAATGTAGATTTCATCTACATTGTTTATAAACTTATGTTGAAGATTGTATAAATTTTATACGATCTTCAAAAAAAGAAAATCTATTTTTTAAAAGATTGTAGATTTTATCTACAATGTTTAAAATGTTTTTTTAAAAGATCGTATAATTTTTATACGATCTTCAAAAAAAGAAAATCTATTTTTAAAAGATTCTAGATTTTATCTACAATGTTTTTTTTAATTTAAAAAATCGTATAAATTTTATACGATCTTCAAAAAAAGAAAATCATTTTTTCAAAGATTGTAGATTTTATCTACAATGTTTAAAATGTTTTTATTAAAAGATCGTATAAATTTTATACGATCTTCAAAAAAAAAGAAAATCTAATTTTTAAAAGATTGTAGATTTTATCTACAATGTTTTTTTTAATTTCAAAAATCGTATAAATTTTATACGATCTTCAAAAAAAGAAAATCATTTTTTCAAAGATTGTAGATTTTATCTACAATGTTTAAAATGTTTTTTTAGAAGATCGTATAAATTTTCTACGATCTTCAAAAAAAAAAGAAAATCTAATTTTTAAAAGATTGTAGTTTTTATCTACAATGTTTTTTTTTTAATTTAAAAAATCGTATAAATTTTATACGATCAAAAAAAGAAAATCATTTTTTCAAAGATCATAGATTTTAAAGCATACTATTTAAAAAAAAAATGATTTTAAAGCATACTATTTTAAAAATAAAAAAATAGTATAATTTTAAAGCATACTTTATAAAAAAATAAATAGTATGCTTTTAAAGCATACTATTTTAAAAATAAAAAATAGTATGATTTTAAAGCATACTATTTAAAAAAAATAAATAGTATGCTTCTAAAGCATACTATTTTAAAAATAAAAAATTAGTATAATTTTAAAGCATACTATATAAAAAAATAAATAGTATGCTTTTAAAGCATACTATTTTAAAAAGAAAAAAATAGTATGCTTTTAAAGCATACTCTTTTTAAAAAAAATAATTATCAGCATACTATTTTAAAAAAATAACTTTTTAAAATAGTATGCTTTAAAATCATACTATTTAAAAAAATAGTATGATTTTAAAGCATACTATTTAAAAAAATAGTATGATTTTAAAGCATACTATTAAAAAAAATAGTATGCTTTTAAAGCATACAATTTTAAAAATAAAAAAACTAGTATGCTTTTAAAGCATACTATTTAAAAAAAAATAGTATGATTTTAAAGCATACTATTTTAAAAATAAAAAAATAGTATGATTTTAAAGCATACTTTATAAAAAAATAAATAGTATGCTTTTAAAGCATACTATTTTAAAAAGAAAAAAATAGTATGATTTTAAAGCATACTATTTTAAAAATAAAAAAATAGTATAATTTTAAAGCATACTATATAAAAAAATAAATAGTATGCTTTTAAAGCATACTATTTTAAAAATAAAAAAATAGTATGATTTTAAAGCATACTTTATAAAAAAATAAATAGTATGATTTTAAAGCATACTTTATAAAAAAATAAATAGTATGCTTTTAAAGCATACTATTTAAAAAAAATAGATAGTATGCTTCTAAATCAAACTATTTTAAAAATAAAAAAATAGTATGATTTTAAAGCATACTATTTTAAAAATAAAAAAATAGTATAATTTTAAAGCATACTTTATAAAAAAATAAATAGTATGCTTTTAAAGCATACTCTTTTTAAAAAAAATAATTATCAGCATACTATTTTTTTCTTTTTAAAATAGTTTGCTTTAAAATCATACTATTTTTTTTTTAAAATAATATGCTTTAGAAGCATACTATTAATTTTTTTTAAATAGTATGCTTTAAAATCATACTATTTTTTTTATTTTTAAAATAGTATGCTTTAAAAGCATACTATTTACTTTTTTATAAAGTATGCTTTAAAACTATACTATTTTTTTATTTTTAAAATTGTATGCTTTAAAATCATACTATTTTTTTAAATAGTATGGTTTTAAAGCATACTATTTTAAAAATAAAAAAATAGTATGATTTTAAAGCATACTATTTTAAAAATAAAAAAATAGTATAATTTTAAAGCATACTATATAAAAAAATAAATAGTATGCTTTAAAAGCATACTATTTTTTAAAAAATAGTATGGCTTTAAAGCATACTCTTTTTAAAAAAAATAATTATCAGCATACTATTTAAAAAAAAATAACTTTTTAAAAAAGTATGCTTTAAAATCATACTATTTAAAAAAATAGTATGATTTTAAAGCATACTATTTTAAAAAGAAAAAAATAGTATGATTTTAAAGCATACTATTTTAAAAATAAAAAAATAGTATGATTTTATAGCACACTATTTACATACTATTTTAAAAAGAAAAAAATAGTATGAAGCATACTATTTTAAAAATAAAAAATAGTATAATTTTAAAGCATACTATTTAACAAAAATAAATAGTATGCTTCTAAAGCATACTATTTTAAAAAGAAAAAAATAGTATGCTTTTAAAGCATACTATTTTAAAAATAAAAAAATCGTATGATTTTAAAGCATACTATTTTTTTAAAAAATAGTATGGTTTTAAAGCATACTCTTTAAAAAAAATTATCAGCATACTATTTTAAAAAAATAACTTTTTAAAATAGTATGCTTTAAAATCATACTAATTAAAAAATAGTATGATTTATGCTTTAAACTCATACTATTTAAAAAAAATAGTATGATTTTAAAGCATACTATTTTAAAAATAAAAAATAGTATAATTTTAAAGCATACTTTATAAAAAAATAAATAGTATGCTTTTAAAGCATACTATATAAAAAAATAAATAGTATGCTTTTAAAGCATACATTTTAAAAAGAAAAAAATAGTATGATTTTAAAGCATACTATTTAAAAAATAAAAAAATAGTATGCTTTTAAAGCATACTATTTAAAAAAAATAGTATGATTTTAAAGCATACAATTTTAAAAATAAAAAAAACTAGTATGATTTTCAAGCATACTATTTTAAAAATAAAAAATAGTGTGATTTTAAAGCATACTATTTTAAAAATAAAAAAATAGTATGCTTTTAAAACATATTATTTAAAAAAAATAGTATGATTTTAAAGCATACAATTTTAAAAATAAAAAAACTAGTATGATTTTAAAGCATACTATTTAAAAAAAAATAGTATGATTTTAAAGCATACTATTTAAAAAACAAAATAATTAGTATGATTTTAAAGCATACTATTTACATACTATTTTAAAAAGAAAAAAATAGTATGATTTTAAAGCATACTATTTTAAAAATAAAAATAGTATGATTGTAAAGCATACTATTTAAAAAAATTAGTATGCTTTTCAAGCATACTATTTTAAAAATAAAAAAATAGTATAATTTTAAAGCATACTGTTTAAAAAAAATAAATAGTATGCTTCTAAAGCATACTATTTTAAAAATAAAAAAACTAGTATGATTTTAAAGCATACTATTTAAAAAAAAATAGTATGATTTTAAAGCATACTATTTAAAAAATAAAAAAATAGTATAATTTTAAAGCATACTATTTAAAAAAAATAAATAGATGCTTCTAAAGCATACTATTTTAAAAATAAAAAAATAGTATGATTTTAAAGCATACTATTTTAAAAATAAAAAAATAGTATAATTTTAAAGCATACTATTTAAAAAAAATAAATAGTATGCTTCTAAAGCATACTATTTTAAAAAGAAAAAAATAGTATGATTTTAAACATACTATTTTAAAAATAAAAAAATAGTATAATTTTAAAGCATACTATATAAAAAAATAAATAGTATGCTTTTAAAGCATACATTTTAAAAATAAAAAAATAGTATAATTTCAAAGCATAGTATATAAAAAAATAAATAGTATGCTTTTAAAGCATACTATTTTAAAAATAAAAAAATAGTATGATTTTAAAGCATACTATTTAAAAAATAAAAAAATAGTATGATTTTAAAGCATACTATTTACATACTATTTTAAAAAGAAAAAAATAGTATGATTTTAAAGCATACTATTTTAAAAAGAAAAAAATAGTATGATTTTAAAGCATACTATTTTAAAAATAAAAAAATAGTATGATTTTATAGCATACTATTTACATACTAATTTAAAAAGAAAAAAATAGTATGAAAAATAGTATGAAGCATACTATTTTAAAAATATAAAATAGTATGATTTTAAAGCATACTATTTTAAAAATAAAAAAATAGTATAATTTTAAAGCATACTTTATAAAAAAATATGTAGTATGCTTTTAAAGCATACTATATAAAAAAATAATTAGTATGCTTTTAAAGCATACTATTTTAAAAATAAAAAAATAGTATGATTTTAAAGCATACTATTTTAAAAATAAAAAAACTAGTATGATTTTAAAGCATACTATTTACATACTATTTTAAAAAGAAAAAAATAGTATGGTTTTAAAGCATACTATTTTAAAAATAAAAAAATAGTATGATTTTAAAGCATACTATTTTTTAAAAAATAGAAAAAAGCAAACATTTTAAAAATAAAAAAATAGTATGATTTTAAAGCATACTATTTTTTAAAAAATAGAAAAAAAAGTATGCTTTTCAAGCAGCTTTTCAAGCATACTATTTTAAAAATAAAAAAATAGTATGCTTTTAAAGCATACTATTTTAAAAAGAAAAAAATAGTATGATTTTAAAGCATACTATTTTAAAAATAAAAAAATAGTATAATTTTAAAGCATACTATATAAAAAAATAAATAGTATGCTTTTAAAGCATACTATTTTAAAAATAAAAAAATCGTATGATTTTAAAGCATACTATTTTTTTAAAAAATAGTAAGGTTTTAAAGCATACTCTTTAAAAAAAATTATCAGCATACTATTTTAAAAAAATAACTTTTTAAAATAGTATGCTTTAAAATCATACTATTTAAAAAAATAGTATGATTTTAAAGCATACTATTTAAAAAATAAAAAATAAGTATGATTTTAAAGCATACTGTTTACATACTATTTTAAAAACAAAAAAATAGTATGATTTTAAAGCATACTATTTTAAAAATAAAAATAGTATGATTTTAAAGCATACTATTTTAAAAAAAATAGTATGCTTTTCAAGCATACTATTTTAAAAATAAAAAAATAGTATGATTTTAAAGCATACTATTTTAAAAATAAAAAAATAGTATAATTTTAAAGCATACTATTTAAAAAAAATAAATAGTATGCTTCTAAAGCATACTATTTAAAAAAGAAAAAATAGTATGATTTTAAAGCATACTATTTTAAAAATAAAAAAATAGTATAATTTCAAAGCATAGTATATAAAAAAATAAATAGTATGCTTTTAAAGCATACATTTTAAAAATAAAAAAATAGTATGATTTTAAAGCATACTATTTTTTAAAAAATAGTATGGTTTTAAAGCATACTCTTTTTAAAAAAAATAATTATCAGCATACTATTTTAAAAAAATAACTTTTTAAAATAGTATGCTTTAAAATCATACTATTTAAATAATTAGTATGATTTTAAAGCATACTATTAAAAAAAATAGTATGCTTTTAAAGCATACTATTTTAAAAAAATAGTATGATTTTAAAGCATACAATTTTAAAAATAAAAAAACTAGTATGATTTTAAAGCATACTATTTTAAAAGGAAAAAAATAGTATGATTTTAAAGCATACTATTTTAAAAAGAAAAAAATAGTATGATTTTAAAGCATACTATTTAAAAAATAAAAAAATAGTATGATTTTATAGCATACTATCTATTTACATACTATTTTAAAAAGAAAAAAATAGTATGAAGCATACTATTTTAAAAAGAAAAAAATAGTATGATTTTAAAGCATACTATTTAAAAAATAAAAAAATAGTATGATTTTATAGCATACTATTTACATACTAATTTAAAAAGAAAAAAATAGTATGAAAAATAGTATGAAGCATACTATTTTAAAAATATAAAATAGTATGATTTTAAAGCATACTATTTTAAAAATAAAAAAATAGTATAATTTTAAAGCATACTTTATAAAAAAATATGTAGTATGCTTTTAAAGCATACTATATAAAAAAATAATTAGTATGCTTTTAAAGCAAACATTTTAAAAATAAAAAAATAGTATGATTTTAAAGCATACTATTTTTTAAAAAATAGAAAAAAAAGTATGCTTTTCAAGCATCTTTTCAAGCATACTATTTTAAAAATAGTATGCTTTTAAAGCAAACATTTTAAAAATAAAAAAATAGTATGATTTTAAAGCATACTATTTTTTTAAAAAATAGTATGCTTTTCAAGCATACTATTTTAAAAATAAAAAAATAGTATGATTTTAAAGCATACTATTTTTAAAAAAAAATAGTATGCTTTTCAAGCATTTCAAGCATACTATTTTAAAAATAAAAAAATAGTATGATTTTAAAGCATACTATTTTAAAAATAAAAAAATAGTATGATTTTATAGCATACTATTTAAAAAATAAAAAAATAGTATGATTTTAAAGCATACTATATAAAAAAATAAATAGTATGCTTTTAAAGCATACTATTTTAAAAATAAAAAAATAGTATGATTTTAAAGCATACTATTTTTTTTAAAATAGTATGGTTTTAAAGCATACTCTTTAAAAAAAATTATCAGCATACTATTTTAAAAAAATAACTTTTTAAAATAGTATGCTTTAAAATCATACTAATTAAAAAATAGTATGATTTTAAAGCATACTATTTTAAAAAAATAGTATGATTTTAAAGCATACTATTTACATACTATTTTAAAAAGAAAAAAATAGTATGATTTTAAAGCATACTATTTTAAAAATAAAAATAGTATGATTTTAAAGCATACTATTTTTAAAAAAAAATAGTATGCTTTTCAAGCATACTATTTTAAAAATAAAAAAATTAGTATGATTTTAAAGCATACTATTTTTAAAAAAAAATAGTATGCTTTTAAAGCATACTTTTTTTTAAAAAAATAGTATGCTTTTAAAGCATACTATTTAAAAAAAAAATAGTATGATTTTTAAGCATTCTATTTTAAAAATAAAAAAATAGTATAATTTTAAAGCATACTATATAAAAAAATAAATAGTATGCTTTTAAAGCATACTATTAAAAATAAAAAAATCGTATGATTTTAAAGCATACTATTATTTAAAAAATAGTATGGTTTTAAATATATACTTTTTTAAAAAAAAAATAGTATGATCATAAAGCATACTATTAAAAAAGTAAACTTTTTAAAATAGTATGCTTTAAAATCATACTATTTAAAAAAGTATGATTTTAAAGCATACTATTGTTAAAAAGAATAGCTATATTATTTTAAAAATAAAAATAGTATGATTTTAAAGCATACAATTTTAAAACAAAAAAACTAGTATGATTTTAAAGCATACTATTTTAAAAAAAGAAAAAATAGTATGATTTTAAAGCATACTATTTTAAAAAAGAAAAAAATAGTATGATTTAAAAGCATACTATTTAAAAATATAAAAATAGTATGATTTTATAGCATTATCGTTACTATTTTAAAAAAGAAAATAGTATGATTTTAAAGCATACTATTTTAAAAAAAGAAAAAAATAGTATGATTTTATGTTAAAATATTTTAAAAATAAAAAAATAGTATGATTTATAAAATACTATTGCAAATAATTTAAAAAAAATAGTATGAAAATAGTACAAAGCATACTATTTTAAAAATAAAAAAATAGTATGATTTTAAAGCATACTATTTTAAAAATAAAAAAAAGTATAATTTTAAAGCATACTTTATAAAAAAATAAATAGTATGCTTTTAAAGCATACTATTTTAAAAAGAAAAAAATAGTATGATTTTAAAGCATTCTATTTTAAAAATAAAAAAATAGTATAATTTTAAAGCATACTATATAAAAAAATAAATAGTATGCTTTTAAAGCATACTATTTTAAAAATAAAAAAATAGTATGATTTTAAAGCATACTATTTTTTAAAAAATAGTATGGTTTTAAAGCATACTCTTTTTTTTTAAAATAATTATCAGCATACTATTTTAAAAAAATAACTTTTTAAAATAGTATGCTTTAAAATCATACTATTTAAAAAATAGTATGATTTTAAAGCATGAAAAAATAGTATGCTTTTAAAGATAATACTATTTTAAAAAAATAGTATGATTTTAAAGCATACACTATTTTAAAAATAAAAAAACAACTAGGGATTTAAAAGCATACTATTTTAAAAGAATGTTAGTATGATTTTAAAGCATACTATTTTATGAAAAAATAGTATGATTTTAAAGCATACTATTTAAAAAATAAAAAGATAGTATGATTTTATAGCATACTATCTATTACATACTATTTTAAAAAAAGATGAAAAATAGTATAAAGTTAAAGCATACTATTTTAAAAGATAAAAAAATAGTATGATTTTAAAGCATATTATTTAGAAAAATATAAAAAATAGTATGATTTTATAGAATAGTATTTAAAATAATTTAAAAAAGAAAAAAGAAGAAAGAGATGAATAAAGCATACTATTTTAAAATATAAAATAGTAAGATTTTAAAGCATACTATTTTAAAAATAAAAAATATAGTATGATTTTAAAGCATACTATTATAAAAATATAATATGAAAAGTTTTCAAAGCATACTATTTTAAAAAATAAATAGTATGCTTTTTAAAGCAAACTATTTTAAAAATAAAAAAATAGTATGATTTTAAAGCATACTATTTTAAAAATAAAAAAAGTATAAAGCTACATATTTCAAGCATACTATTTTAAAATAGTATGCTTTTAAAGCATACTATTTTAAAATAAAAAATAGGTATGATTTTAAAGCATACTATTATTTAAAAAATAGGATGCTTTTAAGTATTTTCGCATATTACCATATTTTAAAAGTAAAAAAATAGTATGATTTTAAAGCATACTATTTTCAAAATAGAAAAAAATATGTATGCTTTTCAAGCAGCTATTTCAAGTATAAATTAAATTTTGTAAAATAGTAAGTTTTACAAGCATAATATTTTAAAAAGAAAAAAATAGTATGATTTTAAAGCATACTATTTTAAAAATAAAAAATTAGTATAATTTATAAAGCATACAATATATAAAAAATAAATAGTATGCTTTTAAAGTGATATGATTTTAAAGCATACAATTTTGAAAACAAAAAAATTAGTATGATTTTAAAGCATACTATACTATTTTTAAAGAAAAATAGTTATGATTTTAAAGCATACTCTTTTAAAAATAAAAATAGTAAGATTATCAAACATACTATTTTAAAAAATAACTTTTAAAATAGTATGTTTTATAAAAAAATCAATAATACGCTTTAAAATCATACTATTTAAAAATAGTATGATTTTAAAAGCATACTATTATTTTAAACATAATAATAGTATGATTAAAAAGAAAACTAGGTTAAAAAAATAGTATGATTTTAAAGACACTATTTACATACTATTTTAAAAATAAAAAAATAGTATGATTTTAAAGCATACAATTTTAAAAATAAAAAACTAGTATGATTTTAAAGCATACTAATTACAGACTATTTTAAAAAGAAAAAAATAGTATGATTTTAAAGCATACTATTTTTTAAAACAATAATTATCAGCATACTATTTTAAAAGCATACTATTTTAAATATAAAAAAATAGTATGATTTTAAAACATACTATTTTTAGAAAAAATAGTATGCTTTTCAAATATTCATAGCATACTATTTAAAAAATAAATAAAAAAAATAGTATGATTTTTAAAGCATACTATTATAAAAAAATAAAAAAAAGTATGCGTTTTCTAAGTATCTTTTTCAAGCATACTATTTCGCAAAATAAATAGTATGCTTTTAAAGCAAACTATTTTGAAAATAGAAAAATAGTATGATTTTAAAGCATACTATTTTTAAAAAAATAGAAAAAAGAAAAAAGATTAGAAAAATAAAAAAATAGTATTAAAAAGTATACTATTTTTAAAAAATAGAAAAAATAGTATCAAGCAGCTTTTCAAGCATATTATTTTAAAAATAAAAAAATAGTATTGCTTTTAAAGCATAATTTATTTTAAAAATAAAAAAATAGTATGATTTTAAAGTATACTATTTTAAAATAAAAATATAGTAAAATATTAAAGCATACTATATAAAAAACAACAGTATGCTTTTAAAGCATACTATTTTAAAAATAAAAAAATAGTATGATTTTAAAGCATATTATTTTTTAAAAAAATAGTATAGTTTTAGTTATACTTTTTTAAAAAAATAAT